>JAPQWV010000533.1:0-427000 GCA_027422505.1 Craterostigma plantagineum
GGGTCATGCACCAACGTAGACGTACCTAGACCAAAAGAAATATGATTAAGCGAAGATTTTGATACTTAATAATAAATAGCTAGAATAATAAACTAAAGATTTTCTAATATCGATAGTTCCCCAACAACGGCGCCAAAACTTGATCGAGCGGATCGAGTAATAAAAATAAAACGAATATCGCAAACTATCCTACGCTCAACAGGCAAGTGTACCTATCGTGTATTTGAGTATAAAAACGATAGAGTATATCCTATGAAGCACATAACTAACATCGAATACATCATAAATACTTCCCTAAATTCGACTTTGAAGTTAATCTCATTCTTCATTGAGGACTTTTATCGAGCACTTGGTGAGCAACTAATGTTGTGTTCTTGGGGCTTAGAATGCTAACGTGTATGTGTATGTATATGAGTTTAGTGGTGTTTATTACGTACCTCCTTCTCTTTCTCCCTCTCATTCTCACACATTGGCTCTTTATATAGAGTTTTCTTCATCTCAAATTCTCGTCATCCTCCTTGAGCCTTGCAAAGATATGAGATATCTCATCTTCAAAGATTTATGCAGCCACAAGATCTCTTGAGCCGCCTTCTCGTTAACTGCTCTTGTCCTATGCAGAATAAGTGTGATTTGTTTCTTCTAAGTTAGTCTTAATTTCGTTCTCAAGAAGATAAAGTATCTTGAAGTCGTTCTCTTGACTTTTAACATGTTCAAGCACATTGACGGCCGTGACAATAAAAGAACTGTAGAATATCACGTCTCTACTCGTGTTCACGGCTTAGGTAGCCATCATTCACGGCCGTGAAGTGTTCGGCTTAAAAATAGATAAAATGTTTTTTTAGAGTGAAAGATTATCGGAGGAAGGGTTCTTAGTCAATATATCCTTTTTTTCGACGCTCAACTCAGAAATTTAGTACGGGTTACGCTTCTTAAATCAAGCATTCCACCTACACTTCTACTATCGCTCCAATGGGTTTATATCTGAATGCTTAATCAGGGTAGGCAATTTACAGTCGGGTTTTCACAAAAAAGACTCAGGCTCAAAGTGGCTAACTACGGTGATCAGGCATGGTCGCATACTTTGGCTATGGAGTTAATTCCTAATGTTTTCCTCATTTTCATGCAATCATACTTCAAGCAGTTTCCAAATGCAATACACAAGCAAGTTCTGAAGAGAAATAAACTAGGCATGACTCACACAATCAAGGATATGAGCAAAAAGCTTGTAGGCTCAAAAATCTCACAAAAGTAGGGATATGTGTACGAATCTATCAGGTATCGCTAAGTTCATCATGTAAGAAAGAAGTTGACTCGCATATGTATCCTAATTACTCACACAATTCCTAACATGAAATCATCCTTCGATCGATAAGAAATATGATTTTCGAAAAAAAAAACAATGCCTAAATTTTCAAATATCACGTCATGCACATAAATAAGTTCGCATCAATATCGCAGAAATTCCCCTCCCCACACTTAAGATTTACGTTGTCCTCAACGTTATAATTATGTAACACAAGGAAGAGGAAATAAGAGATAAGCGAACTTCCCTGAATAGTCCGACGTGCATGCTTTGTACGGCTCCTCCCCACACTTGAGATTTTGAATTCGCTGCTATCATCGAAAAACAAAATCATAAAAAACTTAAAATATGCCTAGAAATAAAAGAAATACATAGGATAGGCTTGGGCTGCCTCCCAAGTAGCGCTTTCTTTAATGTCTTTTAGCTAGACATTGCTCCGTGGTTCAGCTCTGGGTGGTGTTGAGGAGGTGAATCATTTCCGTCCTGAGTGCCTCAGTGTCACCGCCATAGTAATGCTTGGACGTTGCCCGTTCACCTTGAAGGTGCCTTTATCTGGGTGTGCGATCTCGACCGTCCCGTAGGGAAACACTCGGGTCACCCTGAATGGACCAGACCACCTCGACTTCAGCTTACCGGGAAATAATCGCAGCCACGAATTACAGCAAGACGTGGTCCCCTTCTTCGAATTCCCGCTTCCTTCGATCATGATATTGCTTCGTACGCTCTTTGTAAAAGCGAGTATTCTCGATTTGCCTCCACTCGTCGAGCTCGTTGATCTGCAAGTTTAGCTTTTCACCTGCAAGATTCAAACCAAAGTTAAGTTTCTTTAGAGCCCAAATATGCATTGTGTTCTAGCTCGACGGGTAAATGACAAGATCTCCCGTAACAAAGTCTATATGGCATGGATCCGATAGGCGTTTTGTAGGCTGTCCGGTACGCCCATAAAGCATAGTTCAGTTTGTTTGGCCAATCTCGCCTATGGTGCTCCACGGTCTTTTCGAGTATACGCTTTGGCTCCCTTTTTACGACTTCCGCTTGGCCGCTCGCTTGATGGTCGCGTCGAAAACGGCCAAAAATAAATTAATCACCTTAATCACTAAATATTAGTATAGCGACAGTAAGGATCGTCTCCACATGGAAAATGGTTGATTTATTTATCGTTTCTAACTCGATCGCTAAATAATAATAATAATAATAATAATAATAATAATAATAATAATAATAATAATAATAAAAGATAATAGTATTAATAGTAATATTGATAATAATAATTATAATATTAATGGGGGATTTCTTGGTTTTGGGCGCACTAGCAAATGAAAAGAAAACTAAATATCAAAACTAAATAACAGTCGAAGGAATTGGCCCGTAAACATATTAATAGAAGCATATATGAAATTAATCGGCATATTGAACAGATGTAAAAATATAACTTACAGCCGTGTGATTATTGTTACCCGATTTGCTGATCTTGGTTTACAATGCACAAAGCCTCAAATTACTACGAGTGATTGGCTTGATCACTTGTGTAACCAAACTTGTAATATACGTGAATAACAGAACTTGAAAGGGAATGGTTTCTGACTAACTGATGATTACAGAAGGAGACTTGAATATAATATAGGAAATAGCAACTGAGTGATAAAAGGACAAGACTGATAACAGAAACCACGTTCCTTACAAGCTACGGCATAGCAAACACTCTAATTCTCTCGGCTTAATTTCTTCTCCTCGCTAAAACTCTCTGCTACTCTATAAAATAAAATAAAAAAAACGAAAGTACTGATATCTCAACCCTCTTCGTGGCTCTCCCCTTTTATAGATGATGGAAGTGAAGTCATTTTCCCAAAATAGTAGCGGAGACAAAGAGTCGGCTTTATCACGCGTAATACTCCACATCTTCTTGAGCAGCCCTAAGATCAATTTCTTTGTATCTCTCTTTGCTATTTTTTTCTTCCTCGAGCAGTGTGTGAGATCGATGCTTCTTCTTGCGTGAAAGTGATATTTCATATGCTTCATCTTTCATCTACTTGGCTCTATGATTGTAGGCTCCACCACTTCATATAATGCGTTGGTTTTTTACTTGATAGAATTTGATGCACTTGGGCTTCAATTATTGCATGTAGGTTGGGCCTCACCTCATTAACTGTTCTTAATTAAACCAAACATTAAATAAAATAATGTGGCTTAATATGTGCTAAAATTCGAAGTAGAACAAGCTCAAATATTACGTAAATTATTATTCTATCAAATTCCCCCACACTAAAACAATGCTTGTCCTCAAGCATTTACCCGAGATAGAAGATGCACACATTCTAATCAAGAGTTAACCGGCACACATTAATTTTCCTTGGAGATAGCAATTATTCATAAGATTTAGCACTAGACAATCATATCAATTTCGGACAATCTCAGTAAATCCCGAACGCCACAAAAATCAACAACTCTCACATGGATTCCCTCAATGCGCTCAAAGTGTTAATGGGATATATGTGTATACGCTCAAATCAACACTATGAAACGATATTACCATATGCTTGCTAACATATCACATTGTATTCACGTGGCGACTTAAACGTACAAATCAAAAGGTCTTTCATTTGGTTGTAATGGGGCTTAGGATTAGGTAGGATATGTTGGGGAAGTAGGTTTAAAATTATCGGACCAGATGATTAATAATCGCTAAATCCCACGACTATCCCATGATGCACGACTAATTCGAGAATTACTCTGATCATACTAACATGCTACGCTTTCAAATTCTAGACAACTCAGAACTTTCCAATATCAATAAAACTAACCAGCACTTCATATATATTTTTTATGAATTCTTTTCTTTCTTTTCTTTCTTTTTTTTTTTTTTAATACATATTTTTTTTCTTTTTTTTTTATATTCGCTCTATATTTTTTTTTCGGAATAAATATTTTTTTTCCGGATGATTTTTTTTTTCGCTATAACTAAAATACTCCTAATATCACATATCTGGACTCATTAGTTTATTATCAATCTCGAAATTGTGGAATCTAAGCAAATAATAACTCATCCAATCCGACAGTGGGTTGAAAAGAAGGCCAAAAGGATATATATGGGTAAATATAGTAGCTTAAATTCAACAAGAAAAATAAGGCTAAGGCTCAAGTTGGCTCACTAAGCGGATAATATTGAAGGTATGGTCAATGTGAGGCCAATGGCTTAATCCTAAATGCCTTAATCACTTTTGTACACAAAAAGCCGCCAATGATATCAACATGTATAATAGAGCAAGTTCTAGCATATTCGAAACATATGTGATACCCTCGTAAAGAAAAAACTGAGTATAAAGATAAATAATCTTTTGTTTTTTTTTGTTTTTTTTAAAGGCTCAAATCTCACATATTTAAGTAGGCTTTGTGTCGACTCTTGCGCATTCGGTCTTTAAATCAACCGAAGAAAAAGAATAATCATCCTAATACTAAATAGTTATTCCTAATTGTTTCTCTCATGTTTTAATTAATGCAGATCGGTTTGCTCTAGACAAGATATGTGTTCATCAGCTAGCATAATAAGTCTCCCCCACACCTAAACTCTGCATTGTCCTCAATGTAGATTCTAATGAAAATAGTAGCTAAAATCTAAAGATTCCCACCCCAATTTTCATTTTATATGTTCAGAGTAGATGCGAAGAAATAA
Source organism: Craterostigma plantagineum (assembly GCA_027422505.1). Taxonomy (NCBI): domain Eukaryota; kingdom Viridiplantae; phylum Streptophyta; class Magnoliopsida; order Lamiales; family Linderniaceae; genus Craterostigma; species Craterostigma plantagineum. The sequence continues at coordinate 4,974 of JAPQWV010000533.1, forward strand.
TAAAAGTGATGCTGAATATAAAACTTCCCTGACAACATGGGGTCGTAGAGAATAACGAGCGAGAAGATATTTGTTCCAGAGCCTAGTGAGATCTTGTAGCATACTGAGCCGAGAGAAAACCTGCTTAATCATCATTGAAAACATAGATAAATGGAAAAATATTGCAATAACAAAATAAAATACGATAATATTGGGTTGCCTCCCAATGAGCGCTTTTCTTTAACGTCTTTGGCTAGACGTAATCTCCTTTCCTCGAGTTCATTCATAAGTGGACAAGCTCAGCTTGACCTCTTGAAGGTGAAATACTTGCTCATCTGGCAACGTTTCAGAAATCGGTAGTGGTTTTTCATCACGAATCAAACGGCTCAAACGGTCCGCCAAGGAGTTGTCCACGCCTTTGCGATCCTTGATCTCCCAATCAAACTCTTGAAACAACAAAATCCATCGTATTAAGTGCGGTTTTAACTCCTTCGACAACAAAATTTTAGAGCTGATTGGCCGTGAACTTCCGAAAGTGCGTGCAATGTCATGATCACATTTCTGATATCTTTGTCCGCTTCAAAATGCAAATCTTTTCCTGTTTTACTATTCTCAATCACATATTCGAGTGTGTCGTTAGTGAAATTACGCTCATCTCGAACAAATGCATTAATCATGCTAATAGATTTTGGTTCATCAGGATATTTCATATCATCAAGTACATTCATAGTAAGCTTTTTACCATCAAACTCAAAAGTAAGGGTTCCTGAATCAACGTCTATCTTAGTTTTAGCCGTTTTCATGAATGACCGACCTAATAAAATAATAGCAGAATCAAGTGCATGTTCATCACCCATGTCAACAATGTAGAAATCGGCGGGAAAAATAAATTCATCACATTTTACTAAAACATCTTCAACTAATCCCTTGGGATAAATAATGGACCGGACCTATTTGCTAATTGAAGGCATATATCAGTGCACTTAAGAGGTCCCATACTCATCTCATTGAATAAAGATAACGGCATAACATTGATATCCTAAATCTAACATGGCATTATTTATTTTTCTTGTCCCTATAGTAAATGAGATAGCAAACATACCTGGGTCCTTGCATTTTTGGGGAAGTTTTCGTTGAAGCGCGGAGGAAACATTTTCACTTACTATGATTTTTCCTTCCGGTTTGTGTTTCCTTTTGTTCGAGCACATTTCCTTTAAATATTTTGCGTAGCGTGGGATTTGCTTGATAGCATCCAAAAGTGGAATGTTGATCTCGACTTTGCTGAAGGTATCCATTATACTCTTTTCTTCTTCTTCTTGTTTCACCTTAGCAAACCTTCCAGGAAAAGGTGGAGGAATAACAATATTAGGTTTATCAATATTCGAATTATTACTTACCTTCTTCCCGCTTCCCTTATTTTTATTATCACTTGAAAGTTTCGCGTGGGCTTCGTCATGACTTGGCTGCCCAATCTCTTTCCCATTTCGAAGAGTCATCATACTCACATTTGCTTTTGGATTTATTTCGACTTGGGCTGGTAATTTTCCCTTCTCATTCTGTATTTGACTCATTTGAGTCGCCAACTGTGATACTTGCCTTTCTAAATTTTGCACACTTGAGCGCGTTTCGTTAATGCTCGATCGGGTTTCCTGTTGAAAAATGGCAGTACTAGTTGCTAAATCCTTAACAATATCTTCCAAAGACATACCTGACTTTGATGGTGCAGTTTGTTGAGGAGGATTTGGTGGCCTTGGTGCTTGCTGCATGAAACCTGGTGGTCGATTTCCGTAGCTCAGATTTGGGTGGTCACGCCATCCGGGATTGTATTGACTCGAGTATGGATCATAGCGTTTTTGAGATGGTCCTGTGTACCCTCCAATTGTATTGGCTTGCTCGCTAGGATCAAACTGAAGTGAAGGACAATTTGCTGTTGCATGTCCAGCAAATTGACATATACCACAAGCTTTTACCTGACTCGTTTTTCCAATCACAAGTTTTTCCACAAGAGACGTTAGCGAATCTAATTTTTGCTCAAATGAAGTAACACTTACCTCGTTCATCCTTTGCTGGCCTACATCTTGACGTGTTCCAAATTGTTGCGCATTTGTGGCCATGCTTGAGATCAGTCGACGTGCTTCGTCTGCCGTTTTATCGACAAGCGATCCCCCACTTGCTGCGTCAATCATGTTTCTGTCCATGGGTAGTAAGCCTTCGTAAAAATATTGAATAAGCGCTAACTCGGAAATTTGATGACCAGCTTGCGCATAAACGCTTGAATCTCTCCCAATATTCGTGTAAAGTTTCTCCGTTCCATTGTCGAATCCCGTAGATTTCCTTACGAATATTTGCGGCACGAGATGCAGGGAAAAATTTTGCTAGGAATTGTTTTTTAAGCTCGGCCCACTTAGTAATCGAACCAGATGGTAAGTAGTATAACCAGTCTTTTGCATGATCCGCCAGCGAGAACGGAAATGCGCGAAGACTTATCTGATCTTCCGTGACCCCGTTTGGCTTCATGGTTGAGCAAACCATGTGAAACTCCTTCAAGTGCTTGTGCGGATCCTCGCCTGCGTTACCATGAAAAGTAGGAAGTAAATGAATTAGCCCTGATTTTAATTCGAACGGTGTTTGAAGAATAGGAAATTCAATGCAAAGCGGTCGTTGATTAACATCCGGTGTAGCCATATCCCTCAACGTAAGACGGATTGGCAGCTGCTGTTCGGTTTCCTCCATGTCGCTTGCAGAAGATTCTTGTTCGGACTCCGTGCTGGATATTGATATAGTGGAATCCTTTTCCCTTTTTGCCTTTCGATTCGCCCTCGCGGTCCTCTCGATTTCTGGATCAAATATTAGTATACCTGTTCGAGAAGATCGGGGCATAAACTAGAACAAAAAAAAAAAACGAATTACAAATAGAAGTAAATCAATTGACACCACCTTCCCCGGCAACGGCGCCAAAATTTGGTCGCGTCGGAAACGGCCAAAAATAAATTAATCACCTTAATCACTAAATATTAGTATAGCGACAGTAAGGATCGTCTCCACAGGGAAAATTGTTGATTTATTTCTCGTTTCTAACTCGATCGCTAATAATAATAATAATAATAATAATAATAATAATAATAATAATAATAATAATAATAATAATAATAATAAAAGATAATAGTATTAATAATAATATTGATAATAATAATTATAATATTAATGGGGGGTTTCTTGGTTTTGGGCGCACTAGCAAATGAAAAGAAAACTAAATATCAAAACTAAATAACAGTCGAAGGAATTGGCCTGTAAACATATTAATAGAAGCATATATGAAATTAATCGGCATATTGAACAGATGTAAAAATATAACTTACAGCCGTGTGATTATTGTTACCCGATTTGCTGATCTTGGTTTACAATGCACAAAGCCTCAAATTACTACGAGTGATTGGCTTGATCACTTGTGTAACCAAACTTGTAATATACGTGAATAACAGAACTTGAAAGGGAATGGTTTCTGACTAACTGATGATTACAGAAGGAGACTTGAATATAATATAGGAAATAGCAACTGAGTGATAAAAGGACAAGACTGATAACAGAAACCACGTTCCTTACAAGCTACGGCATAGCAAACACTCTAATTCTCTCGGCTTAATTTCTTCTCCTCGCTAAAACTCTCTGCTACTCTATAAAATAAAATAAAAAAACGAAAGTACTGATATCTCAACCCTCTTCGTGGCGCTCCCCTTTTATAGATGATGGAAGTGAAGTCATTTTCCCAAAATAGTAGCGGAGACAAAGAGTCGGCTTTATCACGCGTAATACTCCACATCTTCTTGAGCAGCCCTAAGATCAATTTCTTTGTATCTCTCTTTGCTATTTTTTTCTTCCTCGAGCAGTGTGTGAGATCGATGCTTCTTCTTGCGTGAAAGTGATATTTCATATGCTTCATCTTTCATCTACTTGGCTCTATGATTGTAGGCTCCACCACTTCATATAATGCGTTGGTTTTTTACTTGATAGAATTTGATGCACTTGGGCTTCAATTATTGCATGTAGATTGGGCCTCACCTCATTAACTGTTCTTAATTAAACCAAACATTAAATAAAATAATGTGGCTTAATATGTGCTAAAATTCGAAGTAGAACAAGCTCAAATATTACGTAAATTATTATTCTATCACTTGAGGATGGTGCGCCGTGGTAACACTATGTATCACGCCGTAATTTCGAGCATCCTTGCAAAATGAGTGCTACAGAAATGCGTACCTTTATCGCTAATTATGCCACGAGGTGAACCAAATCGAGAAAATAATGTTTTCAAAAAATTTATGACAACCCTAGCATCATTAGTGGGTAGCGCTTGTGCCTCTACCCATTTTGAAACATAGTCAACTGCAACTGGAATATATCGATTCTTGAAAGAATCAAGGATAACGAGTCCCCGGCAACGACGCCAAAAACTTGATCGAGCGGATCGAGTAATAAAATAAAACGAACACTAACAAACTATCATACGCTCAACAGGCAAGTGTACCCATCGAAATAGCATAGACGTAGCAAGTATGCGAGTATCGAATCCCAAGAGGACTATGTATCATAGAAAAACTTTCGCTTAAATATCCTAGCACGAATGTTCGCTTGTCGAAATGGTAAATAATAACACTCATAAATACAACTTAACAAAATTGATACGAAGAGGAAACCCGTATGGAAACAAAGGTAATGTGACACTTCGAATCCCCCTAGCTCGACCAAAACAAATATTACGTGTGTATATACAATGCTATCATTAGACCGTGGAGATTCCTACTACATGCATACGAGTTATATAGCTGACGAAACTGTGCCTTACCACACAATGACCGTAAACAACTAATCAACGAATTAAATAGCCAAAAACTTGATCGAGCGGATCGAGTAATAAAAATAAAACGAATATCGCAAACTATCCTACGCTCAACCAGCAACTGTACCTATCGAAAATAGCATACAAATGGCAAGTTTTCGAGTATCGAACCCAAAGGAACTATATACTTAGAAAATCGCCGCTTAAGTATTCTAGTAAATATGTTGGTTTGTTGAAACAGTAAATAACAATAATTTTAAAAAAAAAACAACTTAGTAAAATGGTGCGGTGAGGAAAACCCTTATGGAAACAAACGTATTTGAGACTCGAATCCCCCTAGCTCGACCAAAACAAATATCAAGGGTACGTAAATAAAACTATCATTAGACCGTGAATATTCCTACTACATGCATACGAGTTATATAGCTGATGAAACTACGCCTTACCATATAATTATCGCAAACAACTAATCAACGAATTAAATGGCCGGGCAAGCTTCCCTGTCTACTTAACCGAAGATTGCATAACAAACACGGTGAATCCCTCTATTAGATTTGACTCTAATCTGGCGGGATAGTCCAACCTATCTCTAGTGATGGGTTTATTCCGCTCGTTTACGAGTGGTACAATTGTTCGCCCCTCTCTCGAGCTTAGCTACTGATTTCCGAACTTCGTTAACTTAAACCAAGCATTCAACCTACACTTCTACTATCGCTCCAATGGGTTTATGTCTGAATGCTTAATCAGGGTCGGCAATTTATAGTCCGTTTTTCAAAAAAAAAAGACTCAGGCTCAAAGTGGCTAACTACGGTGATCAGGAGTGGTCAGATACTTTGGCTATGGACTGAATTCCTAATGCCTTCCTAATTTGCATGCAATCATACTTCAAGCAGTTTCAAAACGCAATACACAAGAAAGTTCTGAAGAGAAATAAACGAGGCATGATTCACACAACCATGGATATGAGCAAAATGCTCGTAGGCTCAAAAATCTCACAAAAATAGGGTTATGTGTACGAATCTATCAAGTATCGCTAAGTTCGTCATGCAAAAGAAGTTGACACGCATATGTATCCTAACTACTCACACAATTCCTAACATGAGATCATCCTTCGATCGATAAAAAACATGATTTCCGAAAAAAAACAACGCCAAATTTTTCAAAAAAATATCACGTCATGCACATAAATAAGTTTGCATCAATTTCGCTGAAATTCCCCTCCCCACACTTATGATTTACTTTTGTCCTCAACGTAATAATTATGTAACACAAGGAAGAGGAAATAAAGAGATAAGCTAACTTCCCTGAATAGTCCGACGTGCATGCTTTGTACGCTCCTCCCCACACTTGAGATTTTGAATTCCCTGCGATCATGGAAAAACAAAATCATAAAAACTAAAAATGCGTCTTGAAGTAAAAGAAAAATATAGGATGGGCTTGGGGTGCCTCCCAAGTAGCGCTTTCTTAATGTCTTTTAGCTAGACATTGCTCGGTGGTTCAGCTCTGGGTGGTGTTGAGGAGGTGGATCGTTTTCGTCCCGAGTGCCTCAGTGTCACCGCCATAGTAATGCTTGAGACATTGCCCGTTCACCTTGAAGGTCCCTTTTTCTGGGTGTGTGATCTCAACAGTCCCATAGGGAAACACTCGGGTCACCGTGAATGGACCAGACCACCTCGACTTAAGCTTACCGGGAAATAATCGCAAACGCAAATTGTACAGCAAGACTTGGTCGCCTTCTTGGAATTCCCGTTTCATGATCGATCATGATATTGCTTCGTACGGTCTTTGTAGAGGCGAGTATTCTCGTAAGCCATTTGCCTCCACTCGTCGAGCTCGTTGATCTGCAAGTTTCGCTTTTCACCTGCAATATTCAAATCAAAATTTAGCTTTTTTAGAGCCCAATATGCTTTGTGTTCTAGCTCGACGGGTAAATGGCAAGATTTCCCGTAAACCCGAATTCGCGCAAGTGTGTCCACACCCCCCAATTTGAACCGACTCAAGAAAGACAAGCCTAGGCTTAACCCAAGTCTATAGGGTGTAGATCCAATATGCGTCTTGTATGATCTCCGGTATGCCCATAAAGCATCGTTCAGTTTGTTCGGCCAATCCCGCCTATGGTGTTCCACGGTTTTTCCGAGTATCCGCTTCAGCTCCCTGTTCACGACCTCCACTTGGCCGCTCGCCTGAGGATGGTATGCAGTAGTAAATCTATGTTTAACGTTGTATTTCTCGAGAGTCTTTGCAACTTTAGTGTTGCAGAAATGCGTACCTTTATCACTAACTATGCAACGAGGTGAGCCAAATCGTGAAAATAAAGCTTTTAAAAATTTAACGACTACCCTAGCATCATTAGTGGACAGCGCCTGCGCTTCCACCCATTTTGAGACATAATCGACTGCCACTAGGATATATCGATTTTTAAAAGATGTCGGAAACATACCAATAATATCAATGCCCCATACATCAAATATCTCACAGACGAGTATAAAATTCTGAGGCTTCTCATTACGTTTAGAAATATTACCTGTTCGTTGGCATCTATCACACTCCTCCACATACCTTTGCGCGTTCTTGAAAATTGTGGGCCAGTAGAATCCACATTCTAGTACCTTTTGTGCGGTTCGGTTGCCTCCGTAATGGCCTCCGCACTGTCCCGTGTGGCAATGTCCCAAGATATTGATTGTTTCAGGAAAGGGTACGCATCGCCTGATTATGTTATCCGCGCAAATCCTAAATAGATAAGGATCATCCCCAAAGTAATACTACAAGACGCCTTTGATGTTGCACCACCGGCTTGAACTCGTTTTCCATCAGGATCCTATGAATGCAGAAGGTTGGGATGATCCTCGAATATCTGATATCTTCCATTCAAGTGCCTTTTTATGCTCCCGTAACATGTCTAGGAGCATGATTTTTTGTTCTTTCTCCAAATTTGATGCTATGATGACGGGGAGCTTCGAGTTTTCCTCGAGAAACGCATACTCCAGGTGATCGGGCAGTTGCTTGAGTTCACAGGTTGGTGGCTCCTCAATCGAGCATTTTTCTCGTTCTTTATCATTGCTCTTCTGCACCTTGATAGCTAGTTCCTTCCTGACATAGTCGTTTGTGCCTATATGGTCAACATTGAGAGATGGTTCATGGTTCTGCTCTCCCGTATGTGGCTCTTTGTTTTCTGCTAATTCCGACATCGAAGCAAAAGATTCTGGTGAGATTCACTGCAATGATAAAAAGTCATTCCATGCATCGATGTAAAAGCACTTATCGTCTAATTTCTCGGACTTTTTCATGGACTCGGTCATATCGTATGTGACCTTTTCGCCATCTATAGTTAACGTCAATGTTCCGTTACGAACATCGACCATTGTTCCCCCAGTAGCGAGGAATGGCCTACCCAAGATTAGAGGAATATTTTCATCCTCCTCTGTATTGAGAATAACAAAGTCTGCAGGAATAAATTTATCGACCTTAACCAGCACATCTTCGATGATACCCCTAGGATACTTAACAGATCTATCCGCTAATTGTAAACTCATCCTAGTGGGTTTGGGCTCTCCTAAACCAAGTCGTTTAAACATTAAATAAGGCATCAAATTAATGCTTGCTCCTAAATCGGCCAATGCCTTACTTACGACTAAATTGCCTGTTAAACATGGTATAGTAAAACTCCCTGGATCCCTAAGCTTTTTTGGTAGCTTGTTCTGTAGAATGGCAGAGAACTCTCCTCGCGGCTCAACGGTGGAAACATCTTCTTGCGCTTGTTCTGATAAGATCCTTCAAAAGCTTTGCCCAACGAGGCATCTGCGCAAGGGCATCAACAAGTGGTAAACTAATATGTAATTGTTTTAAAATAGCGAGAAGTTCACCAAATTGATCATCAACAAATTTCCCGTTTAACCTTGCTGTGTATGGAATTTTTGGTTGATACGTCTTGACAGGTGGCTTAGACGTAGTCTCCTCTTCGTTGTCGGCCTCGCTTCTCGGTTGCATGGGTTCAACGGTCTTCTTTATTTTCTGCACTTCCTCGAGTTCTCTCCCGTTACGAAGTGTCACTGCCTTTACATGGTGGTCCTTTGGATTGGTCTCGGTGTAACTTGGCAACGAATCGGAAGGACGTTGTTGGATTGATTCGGCAATCTGCAACTTGCTTCTCTAAGGCCCGTAGGGAAGACTCGGTGTTTTTGCAACCGTGCTTCTTGATTATCCAAGCGAGAGTCGAGCTTTCCCATTAGCTTCTCGAGCATTCCTCGAGCTTATCAACGCGATTATATGAGGTGGGCTCAGCATTTGCGCTATGGTATCCTTGCATTCGTTGGTTTCGAAATCCAGGAGGAGCTTGTTGTTGATTACCGTAGGCCAAGTTCGGACGAACTCGGTTTGGGGTATAGTTTCGTTGGCCTTGGTAGTTACCCATGTAGTCGACTTGCTCCGTCGGAATAGTGGCTGGACAACGGGTTGCGTCATGACTTTCGCCGCATGTAGCGCATGGCGGAGTATAATTTGGGTATGCATGAGGAGGCGGCGCAGCTGCGGGAGTCCTCAGGATAGATTGTACCTGCACAACATTAACAACCGGCTTTGTTGATAGCATGGGTACTAGTGTATTCGTCGATGTTTGCATTTGGAGGTTGTTAGCTGCGATCTGTTGTTGGAGTGTGTCAAACTTGGCATTTATCGCAGTTGCATTATCGGCATCGTACATCCCCGATGGTTTGCCTCTATTGCTAGAACTCTCGCGCCGGAAGCTATTTGCGCTATATTCTTCGATCAGATTCCATCATTCAGTTGCACTTAAAGTGCACAAGCCTCCATTGCATGCCCCGTCAAGTAGTTGCACGGTAATATCATTCAACGATTCATGGAACCGCTGAATCAATTCGCTCTTCGTCATGCCATGTTGTGGGAAGCGGTACAGAAGCGTCTTGAAACGTGTCCATATGTCGTATAAATTCTCGCCCTCCTTTTGCTTGAATGCCGTAAGGTCCATTTTTAGTTTCCGCACCTTTTATGGTGGAAAGGAATACGTGATGAAGGTGGCGTGCATCTCGTCCCAGGTGGTGATGGATCTTTCGGGTAGTAGATTATACTACTCCTTGGCGTTACCTCTTACGCGGAAATAAGTAGAGCCGGATAGTTTCGGGCTTACTCCCTGTACTCGTATTATGTCGGTAACGGACAAGAAGTCTTGGATGTGTCGTAAGCATCTTCCTCCAGAAGTCCGTCGTCACGATTTTGATTCGCCATTTCGACTCGCCTTGCGTTCTCTCGTAGGTTGTGTCGGAGCGTTCTTTCGATCTCCAGGTCTCCTCCACTATTTGTAGTGTAGGGTTCCTTTGGGTCATGCACCAACATACACGTACCTAGACCAAAAGAAATATGATTAAGCGAAGATTTTGATACTTAATAATAAATAGCTAGAATAATAAACTAAAGCTTTTCTAATATCAATAGTTCCCCGACAACGGCGCCAAAAACTTGACGAGCGGATCGAGTAATAAAAATAAAACGAATATCGCAAACTATCCTACGCTCAACGGCATTGTTCCTACTACATGCATACGAGTTATATAGCTGACAAAACTGCGCCTTACCATATAATTATCGCAAACAACTAATCAACGAATTAAATATCCGGGCAAGCTTCCCTAACTACTTAACCGAAGATTGCATAAAAAACACGGTGAATCCCACTATTAGATTTGACTCTAATCCAGCGGGATAGTCCAAACTATCTCTAGTGATGGGTTTATTCCGCTCGTTTACGAGTGGTCTAATCGTTCGCCACTCTCTCAAGCATAGCTAACGATTTCCCAACTTCGTTAACTTAAACACTTAGACATGATCAAGCTAACTAGACAATTTCAATCACATAGACATAATCAAAACATATGCTTCATAAACGAGTCGTAACAATAGCAATACATCTAATACACGTAAACATACGATGGATCGCGCTAGGGTTCATCTCATTTCAAATACACAATATTTAGCTACTCATAATGATCACAACAAAGAACGTAATTAACATCGAATACATAATAAGTACTTCCCTGAATTCGACTATGAAATTAATTCCGTTCTTCGCTGAGTACTTATTCCGAACACGTGGTGAGCGAACTAAATGCATGTTCTTGGGTTTTAATGAGACAGCGTGTTTATACATATATGAGCTTAGTTGTGTACCTTTTAACTGTTAGGGAACCCCGGGTTTCCCGAGATCTAACCCCGGGCGCAACGGAAGTTTAAAATTTTTCCCGGGATCCCCGTAAGGAGCCCCGGATCGCTTGGTTATGTAAACAAAATATGCATGATACGTAATAAGGGTTTTCGTAGCTTACCCTCGCAGCGAAGATCCTAGCTCTCGCCTTGCCGTCCCGGTTGTCGTAGTTCGCTCCAAGCAACGTCGTGACCTCTCCAAGCTCCAACGCCTTGGCAAGATCGTCACGCCGACCCGGGAACATATCCAAATTCCACCACCTCCCAAGGATGGCTAGAGGTGGGGAAGATGTTTTAGAAGAGATGTGTTTGTGTTTGTGTTTGTGTATTTGATTTACTAAAAACTCAAATACCCTTAAGTTTTTCTCAAAGAACAAACTCATATGCTCTCTACTCTCTCTAAACTCCAACTTAGAGTGAGAAAATCAGCTTAGAACTTTTATTCACGAAATTCTTCAAAGTGATAATGATTAAATCAACTTTTAACCTTTGAAATTGACTTTAATCATAATTAATCCAAATCATATCATATATGACTCATAACTTGTTTCTTTCCTTTGTATTATATCATCTAATGACTAGACATTGTCCCACAAGTCTAACAAAAGAACAAGGAACGAATTTGGATTTGATTTGGACAAGTTTTGACCAAAAACCGTCGGTTCACGGCCTCTCTCAAAGGCCTTCACGTGCGTGACGGGCAAGCCAAGCTTCTGCCCGTTGTCACGGCCCAATTCACGGCCATGAACAAGTCCCTGACGGCCTTCACGGCCTGGGACATGATGGTCACGGCCGTGACCAAGTCGGAGCCAAAAAACATGGCCTTTGTCGACCTTCACGGCCTCTTGCACAAGGTGTCACGGCCGTGACACATTCGACAGCTTTGTGACAGTTACGTAGATCTCTTAGATCGAGGGGTAAACGATGTCCGATGGACCTAAAATTTTAATCACAGATATAATACTCACCAATCTTGATTCTGACCAAAGGGATTCTCAATCCAAGGTCTAGATTGTGAGATATGAATTTCTGAATCTGCTGCTACTTTTCAGGCGGGCTTCACGACCTTGACGAGCCTTGCTCATGATTGTGAACCCTATGTTCTGTCCATTCAATGTCGTTTTGTTACGGGAATCTTATTCCAAATAAATATAGTTTCTAAAACTAATATTTAATGTTTTATTAACGTCTCCAAGACCGTTATGTAATAACACATCTCCTTTTTAAGCCCGACTCTCTTGGTTCGTCTCAACCCGGCAAGGGAGGAATCCAAGAATTCGGTAAGCAGCTAGCCAATCCCATGGTACCGAATAGATCCCGTGTTGAGTACGATCTTCGTATTTTACGAACCGACTATAGATTATCGTAATACGTATAGACCCTTCACTTATGTCCCGGTCGAGTGAGAGCCATGGTAATGTCAAACTCACAAACCCAACACTATGTCTAATTCGTGACGGTGAAATTACTAAACTACACTCCACGTCCCACGTGAGTTAGTTTTTATACTTTGCAAAGATTCTGTAATTCCTCGTCCCCGAATACGCATAGGACATATACCTCGATTACTTGCAAGGTTGTGAATCCCTCACGATTGTCAATGCCCAGCAGTTGCACTTTGTTGTCAAGACTGCATGTCGCCGCTGACCCATGTTCAGCCTTGAACAAGGCGGGCCTAGCAAACTAGTGACAAGTAAGGACCCCGAAGCCAACTCTGTCAATGACCCTTCGGTCTAAGGTCCACGTATACTACTATAGTCAACCGATCGATCATTGACACTCGACGAGTAATTATCCACGTGATCGTCGATTACGAGTCATGTCCCAATACAAGTTAATCCCCTGATTCAACTCATACCAATGTTACGACTCCCGCTCCCCAAGTGAATGGTTGGCACAACCATTTAGAGTCGACAACAAATAAGTCGTGATCGACACTCAGTCACCCTACTGAGGTCTAAGACTTATGGACTAATTTAATATACGAGAATAATAGCTCGCCGGTGCCCCCTCTCTCATCCCATGAGAATCGGTGACTAAACTCGTATATATGGGATTTATTTATTTACCGTCTCACCGGATGCCTAGTAAGACTATAGGTAAATAAATAATATGCCTTTTGTAAATTCCATAAATAAATATTTGAATACAATATCCAAATACTAAAGTGTGAATAACAGGTTCATGTTTATGCCCTATTCATTACATCCTCGAATGGCATTCCGAGGGCATATCCCTAACATTAACCTCACGTTCCTCTCCTCCTCCTAATTCTTCCTCACGTTGGCCACTTATATAGAGTTTTCATCATCTCTTTTGCTCTTCTTTTCAACTTCAGTTCCAAGGAGTTGCCAAATCAGATTTCTTGTCTCCCATGCTTGAAAGATCTCCAAAATCGTGATTTGCAGCCATTGAGCCACCAAAACAAGATTTCTTATCCCTAGTTTCATTTCCAAGATGATAAGATAAGTTGAATTCGCGTTCTTTTTATGTTCTTGACTTTAAACAAGTCCACGAGATGTTCACGGCCTCGTTTTTGCACCCTCACGGCCGTGACAACGTAAAACCTGAAGTTAACAACGTCCTTGCCCGTGTTCACGGCTTCGGTAGCCACTATTCACGGCCGTGAAGACTTCGGGCTTAAAAATCGACTTTCTGCCCGCATTCACGGCCTCTTTACCCACTTTCACGGCCGCTTGGTTGGTCAGTGTTCATGACCGTGACACAATCTGGCAAGAAATTGGCATTCTGGTGAGCTTCACGGCCCGTGCACAGCGGTCTTTACCGGGTTATAATATGACTAAGATATGTAAGTTATGCCGAGAATAAGCGAAAAGGAATATGAGCTGTAATCGTGTCGGAATCATGCCATCATCGCGAATGCGCCAAATCCGTCGTTCTTGTTCGTCGTATCCGTTCTTGTGCATTCGTCTTTTTCCTGTTTCTTTTTTTTCTTTTTTTAAACCAAGCCCTTCTTCTTTCAACTTCTCCAAGTAGGAAATAGAGAAAATGTGTTTTTATGTTTTAGAGTGAAAGATTATCGGAGGAAGAGTTCTTAGTCAATATATCCTTTTTTTCGACGCTCAACTCGGAAATTTAGTACGGGTTGTGCTTCTTAAATCAGCCATTCAACCTACACTTCTACTATCGCTCCAATGGGTTTATGTCTGAATGCTTAATCAGGGTCGGCAATTTATAGTCCGGTTTTCAACAAAAAAAAAAGAAGACTCCGGCTCAAAGTGGCTAACTACGGTCAATGTTCACGGCCATGACACAATTGGGCAAGAAATTGGCATTCTGGTGAGCTTCACGGCCTCGTGCAAAGCAGTCACGACCGTGACACCTTTTTCTGTAAAACAACAGCAAGTTCAAAAATTCATATCTCCCGACTAGACATCGGATTAAAAATCCCTTTGGGCAGAATCAAGATTAACGAGTCCTCTATCTATGGTAAAAATTCAGGTCCATCAAACATCGTTAACCTAACCCGAGAAAATACGTTTATCAGTTAACCTAACCCGAGACCCTCCCCGAACCCACGAGGTTGAGTCCTTTGGGACCCGTAATCCACAATGATTGAAAAAACACGCACCCCATTAGGGGCGGGTTTTGACGGGTCCAGGTACGAACCCGCCTTTTGATCCCTAAATAGGTGACCGGACTAGCCTTATTGTCATCCCTAAATAGGCGACTTGTGTGCGAAATATCAACAAAATCTCAATTTACGCGAAAGTTAGGGCAGCTCAACTGAAATCCAACATTAAATAAAAACAATGACATGTTAGGTTTAGGGCACAAACTCTTCCAAAAAGTTAGGGGTTCTTCGAATCGTTCGATTTACGAACCTGGGAGGAGCTGATTATAGCCGTCGTGGCCGGCGTGGAGCCTAGACAAGACGCCGAAAAGGGGGGCGTTGTTGTAGGTGGCCGGCTAGGTCTGCTCGTAGTTGTCCCTCTGATCGGCGAAGTGGTCGTAGGCGTCGGGCCCGCCGACGATTGCACCGACGAGGGGGTTGGGGTCGCTCGCCTTGCGGCTGAACCGCGTGGCGTAGCCGCCCCTGCAGCTCACGATGGTGGGGTCCACGTTGTACGACACAATCAACGAGCCCCTGTGGTGCACCTGCTGTGGGTAGTTGCTGCCGTACCCGACCATGTAGCTCGTCGCCCTCAATTGTCTCCGAGGATGTAATCGACCTAATGATAATTGTTGCGTTCGTTCCAAAACCAAATTCACAAAAAGCGGTTAGTTTTTTTCTTTCTTTTTTTTCTCAAAACGATAGCTTGCATTAATAACAAAGTACAGAGCTAAATAGCCAAGGGGTCTCATTGATACATCATCAACCGGGAGAACAAAGGCTCACAAATGAGTAAAACAATCCCACGAGGGGAAACACACACTCCCAGCATTGGGAGAAAAGGGTCCAGCAGGGACAAAACAAACCAATCAAAAATAAAACCCCATTATCTACGATCAAGAACTAAAGACCCTATAACAGAAAAAGCGATTAGGCTAAATCAACGATACTCTTTACTTTAACCTGGACTTCGACTTCTGGTTTTTATTTTCATCGGACTGGGGATCCACTAGGGAGAAAATGCTCCCGACCCTCGGGGTCAGGAGAGAAAGTTTTTCGAACAAAAGCCGGAGACTGTCGTAAGGGAACGGCTGGCACGACGGAGGAAGCTCGTAGTAGGTGGGCAATGGGGCAGCCGGCGGAGTGGGCCTCGAGGAAACCGACGGAGGTGGGCGTCGGGGCAGGGCAGCTAGGGGAGGTGGGCGTCGGGCTAGGCGGCTGGCGCGGTGGTGGGCGTCGCGGCGGCCGCCGGAGGTACCATTCATGGCCGTGAAGACTTCGGGCTTAAAAATCGACTTTCTACCCACATTCACGGCCTCTTGTACCCACTTTAACGGCCGTGAATGGTCTGGCTTGGTTACTCAATGTTCACGACCGTGACACAATCGGGCAAGGCATTCTGGTGAGCTTCACGGCCTCGTGCACCGCCGTCACGGCCGTGACACATTTTTCTACAAAACAACAGCAAGTTCAAAAATTCATAACTCCCGATCTAGACATCGGATTAAAAATCCCTTTGGGCAGAATCAATATTAGCGAGTCCTCTATCTACGGTATATATTTCAGGTCTATCGGACATCGTTTACCTTGTGATCGTTGAGAAATGCTAAACTGTCGCAAAACAGTCGTAAAAATGTTTGTTTTTGTTGTGAAACCAAAATATAGCTCAAAATTTGTCAAAACGACTTTACTTATCATGCAAACGACTTAAATATAACAAATATAAACGTAAGAAAATACGTTTATTAAATTTCCCCACACTTAAGCGTTTGCTTGTCTTCAAGCAAATTAATGCAAATGACATAAAAAAAAATCATGCAACATATCAATCAAGAACGAAATCACGTAGGAGATAATGCAAGTAAAGTCGGAAAGCATTTCGAAGTCAGCAACTAACCACAAGACTTCCTTAGAAATACATATCAAGATCCGTACCTCACCAAGATTCACTCAAATCACTAAGGCCGCGTTTAGTTTGTCCTATAAGGCCGGATAAAGTCCATATATCTATCCAATACCGTTCTGTATAAAGAAAGCCCCACTGTATAAAGCCCGTTGTTTAGCGTCGGCCCGCTACTATAATCAAGTAGATCCCGTATAACTAATCTCATGGGCCGAGACATGATAAATTGTCCAACCCACCCTATTAATTCGGAAAAGACGAAAATACCCTCAAACATTAAACCTCCATATTTGCATTTTCTTTGCTGCCGGCGATTTCAGATTTGGGATCCACATTCCAGCAACTTTCATCATCTTTCAAGCTTCCATTCTCACCTTCGAAGCTTGTCAGTTGCTTTGGCTTGTGTATTTCTCGCAATTCCGTCGGCATCCACTGGACTTTTAGTTCGAAATATTCCATTTCCACTGTGTCGTAATCTAGGCAGGAAAACATATAAACTTCGAGGTGAAAATCTAGGAGTTATTTTGCATTTTCGAATCTGGGCAGGAAGACATTCTTCGATTTCAAACCTGTCCAAGCTTGGAATTTTAGTTCCCAGGGAGAAAAAAAAAAAGAGAAGTTCGTTTGGTGGGGCTTCTATCTTAAAAGGGTATAATGGTAAATAGACATGACATCTTTAAATAATATAATTACTAGCATGAGAGGTAAACAAAATGTATAATACCATCCAATCGGTTTTAAGTTGGCAAGTGAACGATATATAACTATAAGGCACTATTATTATCCAAAGATAAATGTTATCCGTCCTTTTCCAATCTGAAAGACTAAACGTGGCCTAAGTATATGGGTAAGATGTCGGTGATATCTCTCGGATCATGCATTAATCTAATCTCTACCATAAGCTTGCAAATGATTCGTAAATCTACCACTTTCAATGTTCAAGCATGAATCGGAAGGTCTTTACCGGGTTATAATATGACCAAGATATGAAAGTTATGCAGAGAATAAACGAAAAAGGTATGAGCTGTAGTCGTGTCGGAATCATGCCATCATCACGAATGCGCCAAATCCGTCGTTCTTGTTCGTCGCATCCGTTCTTTTGCATTCGTCGTTTTTCTATTTTCTTTTTTTCTTTTTTTTTTAACCAAGCCCTTCTTCTTTCAACTTCTCGAACTAGGAAATAGATAAAATGTTTTTTTAGAGTGAAAGACTATCGGAGGAAGGGTTCTTAATCAATATATCCTTTTTTTCGACGCCCAACTCGAAAATTTAGTACGGGTTGCGCTTCTTAAATCAGGCATTCAACTTACACTTCTACTATCGCTCCAATGGGTTTATGTCTGAATGCTTAATCAGGGTCGGCAATTTATAGTCCGGTTTTCACAAAAAAAAAAAAAGACTCAGGCTCAAAGTGGCTAACTACGGTCAATATTCACGGCCGTGACACAATCGGGCAAGAAATTGGCATTCTGGTGAGCTTCACGGCCTCGTGCACAGCCGTCACGGCCGTGACACATTTTTCTGCAAAACAACAGCAAATTCAAAAATTCATATCTCCCGATCTAGACATCGTATAAAAAATCCCTTTAGGCAGAATCAATATTGACGAGTCCTCTATCTACGGTAAATATGTCAGGTCCATCGGACATCGTTTACCTTGTGATCGTTGAGAAATGCTAAACTGTCGCAAAACTATCGTAAAAACGTTTGTTTTTGTTGTGAAACCAAATTATAGTGCAAAATTTA
This sequence comes from Craterostigma plantagineum, assembly GCA_027422505.1. Lineage (NCBI taxonomy): Eukaryota > Viridiplantae > Streptophyta > Magnoliopsida > Lamiales > Linderniaceae > Craterostigma > Craterostigma plantagineum. Next base: position 23,226 of record JAPQWV010000533.1, read on the forward strand.
TCAAAACGACTTTACTTATCATGCAAACGACTTAAATGTAGCAAATATAAACGTAAGAAAATACGTTTATCAGTTAACCTAACCCACCGGGTTGAGTCCTTTGGGACCCGTAATCCACAATAATTGAACAAATACGCGCCCTATTAGGGGCGGGTTTTGACGGGTCCAGGTACGAACCCGCCTTATGATCCCTAAATAGGTGACCGGACTAGCCTTATTGTCATACCTAAATAGGCGACTTGTGTGCGAAATATCAACAAAATCTCAATTTGCGCGAAAGGCAGAAACATAATGTTTGTAGAGTTTCATACAGAAACATATAAGCAAAGAAAAACGCAATAAAAAAAAAACTGTTTTACGCCTCAAGTCTTCTTCTAGACTGAACTCAGTCAATAGAAGGGGATCGAAAGAGGATGAGCACATACATACAGGTTCTTTGAATTTGTCTCTTCACTCCTTTTCTCCCTCCAACTTCTCGCCATATTCTTTAACTTTCATACACAGAAGATCACATACTATTCTCTCGTTATATATAGAGCTGCACAATTGCATCGAATAATTCCTCAAACAAAAACCCGAGATTGTAAGGCCTACTATGTCTACTTCTAACTCCCTCCATTGTGTCTCTCTCATACAAGATCAAAACTCGAGACTGAGATCTTTGGCCTGAGGAGCCGAGTGAATGTAAATGAACTCAATACTCTTCCCAGAATCCAAAGACTTAACCCACGAAGGGAAATAGTAAGATCGGCCAGACTTCGATAGACCCCATAGAAGATCGTAGAGCCCAGAAATATAAAGCTGCAAGCTTTTCAACTCCTTCGACGATCGGCCACCCACGACGAAGTCGTCTTCTGCGTAATAACAATCGGGCTCGAACTCGAAACTACATATAAAAAAACCCAATTTTGCTCAAGAATGTCCCCAAAAAATATCAACTAAATTCAAGTTCATCTTCATCCCTTTCCTCGTTTTTACCTGGAGATGGCTTTAGGCTGGCAGCTATTGGCTTAAGCGAGGGCAGCTCAACTGAAATCCAACATTAAATCAAGACAATGACATGTTAGATTTAGGGCACAAACTCTTCCAAGTTAGGGGTTCTTCGAATCGTTCGATTTACGAACCTGGGAGGAGCTGATTATAGCCGTTGTGGCCGGCGTGGAGCCTAGACAAGACACCGAAAAGGGAGTAGTTGTTGTAGGTGGCTGGCTCGGTCTGCTCGTAGTTGTCCCTCTGATCGGCGAAGTGGTCGTAGGCGTCGGGCCCACGGACGATTGCGCCGATGAGGAGGTTGGGGTCGCTCGCCTTGCGGCTGAACCACGTGGCATAGCCGCCCCTGCAGCTCACGAAGGTGGGGTCCACGTTGTATGACACGATCGACGAGCCCCTGTGGTGCACCTACTATGGGTAGTTGCTGTCGTAGCCCACCATGTAGCTCGTCGCCCTCGGATTGTCTCCGAGGATGTAATCGACCTAATGATGATTGTTACGTTCGTTCCAAAACCAAATTCACAAAAAGCGGTTAGTTTTTTTTCTTTTTTTTCCTCAAAACGATAGCTTGCATTAATAACAAAGGTATAGAGGTAAATAGCCCAAGGGGTCTCACTGATACATCATCAACCGGGAGAACAAAGGCTCACAAATGAGTAAAACAATCACACGAGGGGAAACACACACTCCCAGCATTGGGAGGAAAGGGTCCAGCAGCAAAACAAACCAATCGAAAACAAAACACCATTATTTACGACCAAGAACTAAAGACCCTAGGCTAAATCAAACGCTACTCTTCACTTTAACCTGGACTTCGACTTCTGGGTTTTTATTTTCATCGGACTGGGGCTCCACTAGGGAGAAAATGCTGCCTACCCTCGGGGTCGGGAGAGAAAGTTTCCCGGACGAACGTCGGAGTGTCGTAAGGGAACGGCTGGCACGACGGATGAAGCTCGTAGTAGGTGGGCAGTGGGGCAGCCGGCGGAGTGGGCGTCGAGGCAACCGACTGAGGTGGCGTCGAGGCGGCCGACGGAGGTGGGCGTCAGGCATGGCGGCTGGCGCGGTGGTGGGTGTCGCGGCGGCCGCCGGAGGTGGGTGGCGGAACAGCCGTTGCAGGTGATGGTTTTTTTTTTCGAAACGATATCTTGCATTAATAACAAAGATACAGGGCTAAATAGCCCAAGGGGTCTCACCGGTACATCGTCAACCGGGAGAACAAAGGCTCACATAGGAGCAAAACAATCTCGCAAGGGGAAACAAACACTCCCAGCATGGGAGAGAAAAGTCCACAAGGGACAAAAAACCAACCGAAAACAGAACACCATTATCTTCGACCAAGAACTAAAGAGCATATAACAGAAAAAGCGGTTAGGCTAAATCTACGATACTCTCCACTTTGACCTAGTCTTCGACTTCTAGGTTTTGTTTTCATCGGACAGAAGGCTCCACAAGGGAGAAAAGGCTCCCAACCCAAGGGACGGGAGAAACGAGGTCCCACTACGGGACGCTCAAGGATGGCGAGTTGGGATAGTCGATGGCGGACACCGGCCCAACGTTGGAGGATGGAGAGACGGTGGAGGAGTAAGCGGGCAGGCGGACAGCAGCCGGGCTGATGGGCGGGCGGGCAGGCGTCGATTGGACGGTAGGCGGCTTCCTGCGACAGTGGGCAGAGGGCGGCGGGCAGCAGCGGGCAGTGGGCGTCGACACTGGAGAGTGACGTCGATGGATTGAAGCAAGATATATATATTTTTTTAAATAAGAGAAAAAAAACTAAAAGGGCTACCCAACCTCCGCTAATGGAGGCGAGGGAGGAGGTTAGAGGGTGGTGTGGGACTGTTGTTGGAGGAGAAGGGTAGACGGTGGTGGGGGGTGGGTGGGTTGGATGGCGGCTGTGGGGGTGATGAAGGGTTAGGGTTTGAGGAGAGAGGGAGGAGAAAAAATTTAGAGAGAGAGTTTCGAAATGCAGGTGATGGTTTTTAGAAAAGAAAAACAAAAAAAATTTAAATTAAAAGGCATGCTCCCCCAACCTCCGAGGAGCGGTTTGACAGAAAGGAGACGGAGGCGAGGTGGGGAGGAGGAGAATGGGATGGGAAAGGAGGTGAAGGGAGGAAGAAGGTGGCGGCTGTGTTGGGTGGGTTAGGGTTTTTTCGGCGGGAGATTCCGGCATTGTATTCTTAAAATTGCTCCAATTTTTAGTACCATTAAAATTGCAATTTCGTAAGCTATGTGTGCAAAATTTTAGTTACACCGATTTATTTTACCTGAGATTTGGTGAAAGCGAGAAGTTCAGAAGGGGGGACGTCGCTGTAGGAGCACCTTAGGTTCTTACGAGCCGAGGTTAGGTAGTCGGAGTACACTTTCGCGAGGAAAGAAGCGCTCGCAACGAACTGCATGTTGTTCCACCTCTGCCTGAAGATTAGTCCACCGGGAGTCTTCTGCGCATTGCGCGAGCCTTTCCCGAGGCACGAGCACATGAAGAACTCGGCTTGGTACTGTTCGAACACATGGGCGTGTTCCCCGCCTTGTCCCGCCATCAAGAACTGCATGCATAAAAGAATAAGGAAACAAAAAAAAACTTAAAAATCGTGAGGGAGTAATCTATTTCGATTTCGATGTTTTATTATTTACCTTAGATACGAGCGTCTGAACGCCAGCGTATTTAACGTCCCAGCCGAACTCCGTCATGGCCCAGCCAATGCCGCCGAGTGAATTTCCATTATTGCCCAAGTAATCCAAATAGAATTGATTGTTTGTTGCCTTCTATAACCATGCAGCAGCTCACAACAATTCATCCTAGAAAAAAAGAACTATCGGATATTATAATCTCATACAATAATAAAAATGATTTTGATGAATGTAATATCTTCTTACATCGTATCCACTAACTGATCTGTAGTACTTCTGAGCAACAGCAACGGTTATGCTGCTGTCGTACTTGCCCCTGTACTTGTCCGCCAAATCGAACAGCTGAAGAAAACCATTGTCACTTAGCAAAAACCGTTATTTTATACTATTACATTACATGGAGAAGGAAATAAATAAAAAAACAATATAAATTAGCCGTACGTTTTTCATTCTGTCCCCGTGATGTACGGCAGATTAGTTCCAAACTCACAAGTAATAGTATTCTCTTTCTTTTTTGTTTTCCAAAATATCGCAATTTTTTTTTTGGAAAAAGAAAAAGAGTAAAAGCCGATGTATATTTATGAGTTCGACTAATCTTTTTGGTCAACTAAAGTGCGCATTTTTTTTTTCGGTCCCGAGGTATCCCCACACTGCCCGGCTATGGGCTAATCGCCACACACTCCAGAGGTGGAACTAATCCCTGGGGTCAGATGGATACATCCCAAATCCACCCAACAACGATAGTCATGGGCCTAAGCCCATGGGGACTTTCCAAAGTCATGTGGGAGGTGGGGTTCGAACCCCTGACCTCCTAATCACATGAACTTTGGATGCCTCAGCTTGGCCACTAGAACCAAGCCTCATTGGGAACTAAAGTGCGCAAAGTGCGCATTTACTACAACAGTTTTCCTAACCTACGCATAGGGGTGTTCAAGTTAACCGAAAAACCGAAAAAACCGACCGAACCGTAATGAACCTAACCTAAAAGACCGGAACCGAAAAAAATCGAACCGAATTTTAAAACCGAACCAAACCAAATTAAAATGGTTCGGATATCGGATTAAGCATATGTGAAACCGAAAAAAACCGAAATTATTATACTACATTATTAAAAATCATTTGTTTTTTCTCTCATAACGTAAACAACACAGTAAATATAATTTTATTGTTATACTTTTTTCCATTATTAGGTGAATGTTTTCCTCACCAATCAAATATTGTTTTTCTCCCAAATAATTTGTAGCATCTTCAGATGAATGTTTTTATATATGGTTAATTTTGTTCAATTTTCATGTTTGTTTTGGAATCTTTGAATTGTTTTTGCTACATTTCACGTTTCATAAATCTTCTTTGTTTCTTAATAGCCAAAAATTGTTTTATGTATTTTCAGCTCATAATATTTTTTTTGTTGATATTAAATTCCTAACCGAAGAACCGAACCGAAAAAACCGAATCGAATTATAAAAAACCGAACCGAACCAAATCAAAACGGCTCGGATATCGGATTAAGCATACGTGAAACCGAAAACCGAAAAACCGAACCGAAATTTGAAAAAACCGAACCGAACCGACCGATGAACACCCTTACCTACGCACGTACTTTGCTTAATAATAATTTCCTCTCTATGCACATAAACAACAGAAACAGAGAATAGAGAGAGAGAGAGAGAGAACCTCATTAAATTTCACAACGCAATAAACGAACCTCATAGCGTGCTGAAGCAGCTCCGCCGAGTACGCAGGGTCGTAACGGCGGAAGTGTTGAAAATATAAACTTGATTTGGGCTTATCATAATTAAGCATTTGGGCTTATAGGGAATATTAACCCAATATCTAGAATATTCAGGATACTCTAGAGATCTCTATAGAATTCTATGGAACCTTATGGAACCTAGATATTTATTATGAATATTCTAGGCTAGTAACATGTGGCTTAATCTTGGGCACATTTGAAGGAGGTTCCACTAGTATAATAGGGATCATGGCTTAGCATTTGTATCAAGCAAGCAAAGCAAAATAAAAACAAGATCAAGTGTGGTGTAATACAAAGCCTCTTCCTCTAATACTAGCCTTCGATATCAAGTTTCTCCCTTCCGATATAACTCCTAATTTCCAACAAAGTGGTATCAGAGCATTTCTAATCCCAACAAAGTGGTATCAGAGCTAGAAGATCCTAAGGTGATGGCGAGCAGCATGATCCCGACACTCAACAAAAGCAACTATGATAATTGGAGTATCAAGATGATGGCGCTCCTTGGATCACAAGACGTATGGGATATCGTGGAGAAAGACTACGTCGAGCCGGAGAAAGAAGAAGGTTAATCTCAAACTCAAAAGGATAGTTTGAGAGAGTTAAGAAAGAGGGACAAGAAAGCTCTCTGTCTAATCTACCAAGAATTGGACGATGATACTTTCGAGAAGGTTTCAGAAGCAACGACCGCTAAATAAGCATGGAAAAAACTTCAGACCTCATATAAAGGAGCGGATCCAGTAAAGAAGGTACGTCTTCAAACTTTAAGAGCCGAGTTTGAAGCCTTGCATATGAAACAAGATGAAGTTGTGCCGGTCTACTTCTTGAGGTTATTAGCAATAAGTAATCAACTAAAGAGAAATGCTGAGAAACTAGATGATGTTAGAATCATGGAGAAAATTCTCCGCTCGTTAGATCCAAAGTTCGAGCATATCGTTGCTATCATAGAAGAAACTAAGGATTTAGAGAAAATGACGATGGAGCAACTATTGGGCTCATTGCAAGCCCATGAAAAAAAGAAAAGGAAGAAGGAAGGGATGGTAGAACAACTACTCAAGCTACAAGTTGATTCTACTAAAGAAAGGAAAAATAAGGAAAAATATCAAGGAAGAGGCTACGGAAGAGATCAAAGAGGAGAACGAGGCGGAGAACATCGACACAGATATGAACAAGGCTACGGTTGATTAAACCTTTTGTTGCTGGGCAAATAGCCTGACCTTTGAGCTTCGAAGAAGAGGATGCTTTTGCTCAATGCGTCGCCGTAGTCGTGGCCGGCGATTGATGTCTGGAAAACGTCGACGCCGTTAGCAGCGTAGTGAAACAGAGGCTTAATAAGAAAGAGTTCGCCATTGAAATAATGTTGGAAAGATGCTCTGCTCAAATGAGTGTGTATATGTGTGGGACTGGGGTGAAGTGGGACGGAGCAACTATATATTGAAGATGAGCTGAAAATTTTTAATAAATGCAGTTTGTTATTTGGTTTATTTATTTATTTAAATTTTGATTATTGAATAGATGTATGGGAAATAATAATAGAAAGGGGAAGTTGGAATATATTTATTAAATGAGGGGGGAGGTGGAAACATGGCGTAGGCATGTGCTTTTGTTTGCTAGCGTTTGCTGGGAAGGGTCGGCCATTTGCTTAATCAAAAATAAAACTGTATATATTACAGCTAACAGCGTGTTAATTAAGATTTGCCTGAATTAGTGTGGTGATTGATTGTGGTTTATTTCGTTTTTATTCCTTATTTATTTGGTAAGCATTTCACTAGCTTTTGGGCGACGTTTAAGACGTAAGACCACGAAAATCAGTGAATTCATCATCGTGGTGGTCAACCGTAATAATATTCCATATAATATAATTTTGTTTGACCATAACGAATATTTCGTTTTATTGCGGTTTCTAACCATTGCCTTTTACGCATATTAAATGTTAGAAGACTGCTACGGGAACACATTAGTTTCAATTATCTGTCTTCACACTCAATTGAATTTTATAAATCACCACTGACAGTATATGTTCATTACGGTTTTCTCACTCCATATACTAGATGATGTGGCAGCACGTTGTGCAAATGCTTAAAACAATTAATATAAAGCATGTTTAATGAAATATAGTATTTGGGACTTATTATAATATAAAACAATTGATTGTTTTTGCCTACGATGGTGGAGATTTGATTGCATCCTGTTTAAACTTGTGAAGATTGGAATTCTAGTATTTGGCTTGAAATGTCTTGGTATCGTCCGATTAATGTTTTTCTTGAATCTCAATGAGAATGATCGAGAAGGAATATACAAAAATGTCTCCTAAAGCCTGGAAACTTCTCATATCTTGTGAGTCTCTGTTACAATTTCAATGCTTAAACCAGTGCAGTGCTACTATCCTTGACTGTGTCCGCATGGCTTGTGGTAAATGGTGATAACAATTACAACATGAGATTGAATGGGAAAGGAACCTCTACTATCAAATTTGATGAAAATAAGTAAAATTGATACTTTTAGCAACCCGAAGGCTCTAAGCCCATGAAGGAGAAAGCGAAGAAAATTACAGCAACAATAATGGGGACCCACCATATCTGATCAAAGTATTAAATTTGGGAGAATAGTATCTCTGTTAGGTTCAATTTAGTTTGCGGAATTTGGTAAGGAAAAAAAAAAGGAAATGTGGATATACAACGGGCAAAGCGCAAACCATCATCGTCCGATATGCTAACTTAGTTTTCCGTCGTGTTTTCCACACACGATACCGCATACCAAACGCACCCTTAATGTGTGGACTATCATGGTTTCTTGATCTTCTATGGATGAATAAGAGATAATATCTAAGTAGTGTTTCATTAGATATGATATTAGAGCTGGTAATTTAATAATAATGTATTTATCTCCACCAGACTTATATCTGATCCCCATCCGACCACCAGGGAGAATATTTTCCCCAGTCGGGAGAGTAACAGGGTGATTCCGTGAAGCAATTCATTCTACGAAGGCTACGGAGAATTCATGCCCATTTTGACAAGCTTAGGAAGCACAACTTAGATTTTAAGTAATATACTCTGCAAGGAGAGCCAAGATTAAACACTCGAGCAAGATGCTAAAAATATCATGAAATTGTCATGCAATAGAGAACCCAAAACTTGTCAAGAACAGTATGAAACGGCAGGGAAAAGATTCAGTTAGACAAGACAACAATCATACAAAACAACCATGTTAAGGGCAAAAACCATACATCATTACCATATTAAATCCAACACAAGCCACGAATGAAGAATCATTTTCTCTAAGCATAGTCCTCGAATAAGATGGGCCTGAGCACCCTCTTCCCTTTCTTCAATTTTATCACGACCATCATTAACTGAACTCCCAAATTTGCCCACGCGAAGCAACTCATCGGGCCACTCTTCTCCTCCACCAGAGATCACCGCAATGTCATCCGTCTCAGGCGACTCCGAGACGCCCTTGAGGTTTCCAAGGCCTTCCAGTGGAGCCAATACGCTTCGGTGATCCCCACGAGAGCGTCTGAGGCTGAGGCTTTCGTTATCTTGAAAATTATTTTTGAAAATAAAATATAAAACTAAAAAATAATGAAAATATAAAAGGTGAAAGCAGATATTTCACAATTTTTAAGTAAATTAATAAATAACAGAAATAACTGATATATAGTCCATCGTTCGCTTTATATCTGCAACGGTGGGACCCGCCAAATGAGATAACTGTTGGGGTTGAGCGGTAATATTCATGTTACGCCGAGGAAGGACTTCTTTACATCTTATTCGTCTGGTGATTTTGGCGTATTGAAGATGGGTAAATGACGGTGTATCTAAGGTGATTGGTGCTGGTGACGTTTGCCTGCAGAACAGCGAGATCTAAGTTGCTGCTGAGAGGTGATTATTGTTCTTGATCGCCTGTTTGGCGATGATCTCCACATAGTCGTGAGGGGGAGATTTGTTGGGTTGGGCTCCTGTCCTATATGGAGAAAGGCCCAAAAATGTAAGTCCACTTGTCTACTTGTGTATATTAGTAGTGATATCATTATTGGGGGTTAGGAGAGAGGTTAAAGAGATAGGATCAACAAAATTCATAGAGAGAAAAAGCAATCGAGTCACTGTTTGCGCAGCGTTAGAGATCTGGTCATTGCGGGTTCATCCACTGTCGGATCGGGCTCAAATTCGGTCAGAAGGTTCGTAACTCGTGGCTCTTCAACTTGACCAGTCAGATTTTGATTTCATTGTCCGAGGCTTGAGATATCGAGCTCGTACCGTGGCTGTTCTTTGTGAGGGTGTTTCGATTTTGTCTCTCAAGTTAAAGCTTGTCGCTTTGGGGTTGATTCGTTGATTCGTGCGTGTGTTAGCACTCGATTGTAACTCCCTCTGTACTTTATTGACCATAGTGGAGCTTACTTTGGTGGTCGGAAAGACCCGTGGTTTTTGCCCTTGATTTGAGGGATTTTCAACGTTAACAAATATTGCTATTTTAGATTCTCGGGAAAAGCTTATTCCGATGTTCTTATAATCGTGCGACAGATTATTGTTTGGCATTTCTTTTGCCATCACAATCTTGCGCTGATAGTCTGTTGACTGTGTATTGTTTCGCATATGTCTAATCGGTATACTTATTTTAGTTAAGTCCAATCATGGAAACTATTAATCTGAAACTTCATGATTTCTACATATAGGGATGACAATGAGCCGGGTCCGGACCCGGACCCGCTTCGGAACTGCCCCTAATGGGTCGGTCATAGGCTTCGATAAGTTGTGAATTGTGGATACTTTATGACCCACGAACATGTGTTTTTAATCGTTATCTATCTGAGATTTTTAGTTTAAAGTTTATGAATTTCTAAGAAATATAATAGAAAACTGGATGAATCTAACGATGTTTTGGGCACTCAATGGTAGGGCTGCAACTGAATCTTTTTGTTCGTTTCCTTATTCGATTCGAAATTTAAGATTTGGATTCGAAATATTAGAATATCAAATCCGAATAAGAATATATTTTTCGATTCGAATAGTTTTCAAATAAGAATACAATATGGCATCGATTCGAATCTTTTTAGAATATTATTCGAATAATATAATATTTATTAATATAATATATTAAAAATACTTGTAGTTACAGTAATATTAATACGAATTTGAATACTTAAAAGAATATATATGGCCCAAAGTGAAAAGCCCGCATAATTTAAATGAAAATACTTGAACTAATATACAATTGAAAGTAAAGCCCTAGACTAACAATCGATAATGGTATGTTTTGTTTACGTTTTTATTTTATTTCGTAACCACATATTTCATCCACCGCGTTTTTGTTTTTGCTTTATTATTTTTCAAAACAAGTTTTCTGAGAAAAAATAATTTCGTATCCGAATATTCGAAAATATTATCAAATAGAATATGAATCAATTTTAGTATTCGAATAATAAAAGAATCTAAATATAAATATTCGAAAAATAAAAGAATATAAATAGAATATTATCGTATTCGACTCGATCAGATTCGTTTGCAACCATTCTCAATGGTATCATGTTGAAGTATGGTGGACCTAACATATCTTTGTACTGCTTTACTACTATAACCTCATGAATCTAGGTTAATTAAAAGAATGACGGGACCCACATGAGAGATTTGAACTGCTCAATTATTGGTTGCTTGGCCAAGGTACACGTCCATCTTGAAGATAAAGCCAATCATTATATTATTAGGATAAAAGCAACAAGTTCAAAGCAAGAAAAACTCAAGCAAGCAGTCACGATCGAAGACAAGTTGCAAGAAGAAGAAATAAGCAAGTCTCACATCAACGAACGGCTCAAGCTCCAAGCGCACAGCTCAAGGCAGGAAAATATATTCGACAAGATCCATTAAAGGTCTGCTAAGTATTTACGTCGCTGTTGAAAACGGATTTTGAAGATTACGCGTGATAAAGCCGGCTCCATGTCTCCACCTTGAAAGGAGAAAAATTAGCTCACGGTTATCGTCTATATATAGAGAGAGCCACGAAGAAAAAAAAAACAGAGTTTTATTTTGTTTCAATGGTGTTACTTTGAATTTGTTGTTCCGTCTTAATTTCGTTAATTTCCCTGCATCTCGTGTAGCAAACATTCGTAAGGAAATCTATGGGATACAACAATGGAACGGAGAAACATTAGACGAATATTGGGAGAGATTCAAGCGGCTGTGCGCAAGCTGTCCATGTCATCAAATTTCAGTTAGCCCTTATGCAATATTTCTACGAAGGATTGCTACCCATGGAGAGAAACATGATTGACGCAGCGAGTGGAGGAGCGCTTGTCGATAAAACGGCAGACGAAGCACGTCGGCTGATCTCAAGCATGGCTACAAATGCGCAACAATTTGGAACACGTCAAGATGTAGGCCAACAAAGGGTAAACGAGGTAAGTACTACTTCATTTGAGCAAGTCAGGTAAGTACTACTGCATTTGCTGGACATGCAACAGCGAATTGTCCTTCACTTCAGTTTGATCCTAGCGAGCAAGCCAATACAATTGGAGGGTACACAGGACCATCTCAAAAACGCTATGATCCATACTCGAGTCAATACAATCCCGGATGGCGTGACCATCCAAATCTGAGATACGGATATCGACCGCCAGGTTTCATGCAGCAAGCACCAAGACCACCAAATTCTCCGCAACAAGCCACACCATCAAAGCCAGGTGTGTCTTTGGAAGATATTGTTAAGGATTTAGCAACCAGTACTGCCATTTTTCAACAGGAAACTCGATCGAGCATTAACGACACGCGCTCGAGCGTGCAAAATTTAGAAAGGCAATATCCCAGTTGGCGGCACAAATAGCCAAATACAGAATGAGAAGGGAAAACTACCAGTCCAAGTCGAAATAAATCCAAAAGCAAATGTGAGTATGATGACTCTTCGAAATGGAAAAGAGATCGGGCAGCCAAGTCATGACAAAGCCCACACGAAACTTTCAAGTGACAATAAAAATAAGGACAACGGGAAGAAGGTAAGTAATAACTCGAATATTGATAAATCTAATATTATTATTCCTCCACCTTTTCCTGAAAGTTTTGCTAGGATGAAGCAAGAAGAAGAGGAAAAGAGTATAATGGAGACCTTCAGCAAAGTTCAGATCAACATTCCACTTTTGGATGCTATCAAGCAAATCCCACGCTACAAAAATATTTAAAGGAAATGTGCTCGAACAAAAAGAAACACAAATCGGAAGGGAAAATCATAGTAAGTGAAAATGTTTCCGATGCGCTTCAACGAAAACTTCCCCAAAAATGTAATGACCCAGGTATGTTTGCTATCTCGGTTACTATAGGGACGAGAAAAATAAATAATGCCATATTAAATTTAGGAGCGTCAATCAATGTTATGCCATTATCTTTATTCAATGAGATGAGTATGGGACCACTTAAGTGCACTGATATATGCCTTCAATTAGCAAATAGGTAACTATTTATCCCGAATGATTAGTTGAAGATGTTCTAGTAAAATGTGGTGAATTTATTTTTCCAGCTGATTTCTACATTGTCGATATGTGTGATGAACATGCGATTGAGTCTGCTATTATTTTATTAGGACGATCATTCATGAAAACGGCTAAAACTAAGATAGACGTTGATTCAGGAACTCCTACTTTTGAGTTTAATGGTGAAAAACTTACTATGAATGTATTTGATGCTATGAAACGTCCTAATGAACCCAAAATGTTAGTATGATTGATGCATTTGTTTGAGATGATTTTGAGCGTAATTTCACTAAACTCGACTATGTGATTAAGAATAGCAAACCAGAAAGATTTGCATTTTGAAGTGAACAAAGATATAATAAACACGCTCATGACATTACACGCACTTTCGGAGGTTCACGATCAATCAACTCTTAAATATTTCTTGTCGAAGGAGTCAAAGCCGCACTTAATACGATGGATTTTTTTGCTTCAAGAGTTTGATTGGGAGATCAAGTATCGTAAAGGCGTGGACAACTCAGTGACGGACCACTTAAGCCGTTTGATTCGTGACGAAAAGCCACTACTGATATCTGAAACGTTGCCAGATGAGCAATTTTTCCGCCTTCAAAAGATCAAGCTGAGCCTGCCCATTTATGAATGAACTCAAAGAATGGAGACTACGTCTAGCCAAAGACGTTAAAGAAAAGCGCTTATTGGGAGACAATCCAATATTATCCTATTTTATTTTGCCATTGCAATATTTCCGTTTTATGTATGTTTTCAATGATGATTAAGCAGGTTTTCTCTCGGCTATGTATGCTACAAGATCTCGCTAGGCTCGGCTAAAGAATTCTCTGCAACTCCAGCACTGTCAGGGAAGTTTTGTTTTCATTATCACTTTTATTACTTTCTTCACATCTACTCTGAAATATTAAAATGAAAATTAGGGTGTGAATCTTTAGATTTTATCTACTATTTTCATTAGAATTCTACATTCAGGACAATGCAGAGTTTAGGTGTGGGGGAGATTTCTCATGTTAGTTGATGAACACATATCTTGTCTAGCTATTTGGTATTAGAATGATTATTGTTTTTTCCAAGATTGAATGCGCAAGAGTCAACACAAAGCCTACTTAAATATGTGAGATTTGAGCCTAAAAAAAAAATGAAAGAGTATTGATCTTTGTACTTAGTTTTTTTTTTTATGAGAGGCATCACATATGTTTCGAATATTTTAGAACTTGCTATATTATACATGTTGATATCATTGACGGCTTTTTTGTGTACAAAAGTGATTAAGGCATTTAGGATTAAGCCATCGGCCTCACATTGACACTACCTGCAATATTATCCGCTTAGTGAGCCAACTTGAGCCTGAGCCTTTTTTTTTGTGTTCAATTTAAGCCACTATATTTGCCCATATATATCCTTTTGGCTTTCTTTTCCACCCATTGTCGGATTAGATGGATTTTTAATTGCGTAGATTTCACGACCTCGACATTGACGGATATAATGCTGCAGATAGATCCAGCATTATACTGCTGCAGTATTCCTCGATAAAAATCCGTCGCTTAGCGTCTCTCTGTACATTGCTGCAGTCGATATAATGCTGCAGATAGATGAGGAATGGAGTATCTCCACTCGAAAAAGATTTACCACGGCGTTTTAAACCCAATGGTTCTTCTGAAGCCAAGAAACGCAGCAGCTTCGAGCGGTTTGTTCCACGCGAAAGTCACGGGCTGTGGCCTGCAATCGATTAAGAGCTCCTCGAGAAGCAGCCCTAAATCGCCAGAACAACCTCAGCCCGAGATATGGCTGGCGCCCGAGGTCTTGTCTGGATTAGAACAGCCCGGCGGTGGTAAGAACAGAGACGCCGAAAGCGGGGCCCGATAACACGGAGAAAGCTGACGTGTACAGCTTTGGGATGCTGTGCTTCGAGCTGTTATCTGGGAAAGTACCGTTCGAAGATGGCCATTTACAGGGCGAGACGATGGTTAGAAACATAAGGGCTGGCGAAAGGCCCCTTTTTTCTTATCCTGCGCCTAAGTACTTGGCGGTTCTTACAAGAAAGTGCTGGCAGACGAACCCTAATCAGCGCCGACGTTCTCTTCGATCTGCAGAATCTTGAGGTACATGAAGAAGAACATTGTAATAAATCCCGACCATGGAGATCCCAATTCTCCACCGCTGCTCGTTGATTACTGCGACATGGAATTAGGGTTCATGAGGAAATTCTCGGGATCGATGGCGGTGGTGGTAATTTTCCAACGTTCGGATATCCCATTTCAGATGTTCGCCTACAAGCTGTTCGAGAAGGAGAAGGCTTGTTGTAAGAACTAGGAAGGGAGGAGTTTTCTGGTAATAGATCTGCCTCTGAAGATGAAAACATGGCCGCCAGCGTCGGCAAATCCGTCGCTAAACATAGCTTTTTTATTATTCAATCCTTAGGCGACGGGAGGTCCGTCGGAAAAAACCGTCGCTGTGTAGTGAGTAAGCAGCTATGTCAGCGGGTCGGGTTCCACGTCAGCGGGTCTGGGTCAAAATACCAGGTCGGGCGTATACTGTCCTAAAAATGCTTACTTGAAAGTTAAAAGTCCCTATATTGTAAACCCTTAAAATACATGTACCTATAGTGCTAACCACCCTAACTTACGGGACTGAAAAAATAACTAAGCCTTACAAATATACAATAATTATAGGTACTCCATAACATAAATAGATTAATATTAAAGACTTTATTAAATTACATATTTTCCTTGATTTTCTTATTTTTTCCTATATTATTTTTCTTTTTGTTTTTACTTTTTCCTATTTTTAATAATTTTTTTCATATTTTATTATTTTTTTAATACTGGCGGGCTAAGCCGGCCAGGTAGTACTGTCAATTTGGCGGGGCGGGCCGGCCCGTCGCCGCCAAAGCCCGCCATCTGGCGGGACGGGCCTAAAAAGATGGGGACCACCCCGGCCCGCAGCGGGCTGCCATTAAAATATTTTTTTTATTTATTATTTTAGTTTTATATTTTAATTTACTAATAATTTGTCATTAATTATGGTACTTCTTAAAAAATTATTGATAAGTATGCTATTAATTATATGGTTGATAATAAATATTATATAATTAGATATAATTGATGAATCATTAATTACATTACCTAATTAATTATATATTTATTATCTATATAATATATCTTTATATAATATAGGCGCGGGCCGGCCCCTGGCGGGCCAAAAATATTGAAGCCCAACCCGCCTTTTGGCGGGGCGGGGCGGGCCGGCCTGTAGGGCGGGGCCATATTGACAGCACTACTGCCAGGCCCGCTACACGCCTGCAGGCGGGGCCTTCATTTCCTAGTGGTTGACCGGTTTTGAGAGTACTACTTATAATTGGTGTGAGAGATAAATTAGCGATCTTAATGATGGGTCCCAGAAACTTTTTGTATCTAATTTCCTTTTAGAATCTGATATATCCCTATCAGCCACATTATGGTTAATACATATCTAACACGATAATAATGATATTACGCTTCGAAAAATATGACATAAAGGGGGAGAATATTAGGGCTTTTCTGGGGACTTTTCAATTGGGATTGTGTGAAAAGTGCAAGGAATGTTTTATCTATTTTAAGTTTAGTATCTTTTATGAATTTGAAAAAAAAAAATCGGAAATTCGGTAGGTTTCTTTTTATCGAACTAGTAACCATACTGAATCGAATGAACTAATTTTTGTAACTTTCAAACCGAATACAAAATCGAATTTTATGTTCGGCATTCGATTCGTACCGAATTGTCGCTTTTTCGGTCGATACGGTCGGTATACCGATATATGAACAACCCTACTATTTCTCAACTACTGCCCAATGGTTTATTGATCGCCAACCCAAGAGTTTATTAATCGACAATTTTTGTCGTAATAGGTATTAGGTATCGTCACATATCACAAACCCATTATTATTTTTATTATTATTATTTTTTGTTATTATAACCCTAATTTAATGCAATGGGAAGATAGAGATACTATGTGTTCTTTCCCAAAACATGACCCCATCGTTGAAAGGTTACGAAGGCCAAGTCCACGTTGTTGGATGGACTTTTATTCCCTTTCCAGCTTTATTTTCCACACAAAAAAAAACTAATAAAAGTAGTACCGCTTTAAGTTCTTCAATCAAACACTGACCTTTCACATTCTCTGTGTTTTCTCTTTATCTCGTATACTTATATATAGACCCTCTTTCTTCTAATCAAACTCAGCTGAAACATCTCATCGCTCGAAAAAGCTTGATTGAATAGAAATCTCCCTCTTCCTGGAAGTCTTGTTAAATATGTCTCAGGTCAAAACAAATTAATTCCTATATATATATGTGTGTGTGTGACGCTCTTTTATATGTGATTTATGATCGGAGGATTTTTGTTGAAATTCCAGAAACTTGTGGCGAAGATACCTATCCTGGGTGTCAAGGAGAGAAGAGACGTCATGCATTTCGTCACGATATATATATATATAGATATATATGTGTATAATAAAATCTGATTCTTGATGTGTGTGTTTCTTCTTATTTCTGTGTGACGTACGGTTAATTTGTTATCCGTTGTATTTGTTAATTTTGAATAGGTATAGAGTCTGTTGCAATGGACATGAAGGACAAAAAACTAATTGTGATAGGCAACTTTGATAGCGTAAAGCCAATGACCCTTCAGCTCTACTAGCTGAGGGGAGGCCCCAAAATTCATGTGACTAGGAGGTCAGGGGTTCAAACCCCACCTCCCACATGAATTTGGGAAATCCCCGTGAGGATTATACCTCATGACTATCGATGCCGGTATGGGTTTGGGATGTATCCATCTGGCCCCGATGATTAGTCCCACATCTGGAGTGTGTGGCGCAAATAGTCCCCGCCTTGCCAAGTCTGTGTGGCGTAAAAAAGCCCACGGCTGGCAGGGGCTAGCCCATAGCCAGGCTGTGTTGGGATACCTCGGGACAGAAAAAAAAACTTTGATAGCGTAAAGGTTATGAATAAACCCGAAAAAAAATGGTGCGCAAATATAGAGAGCCTTGGGCCATCGAAACAAGCACCTGAACCAAAAAATAAAGAAGCGGACAAACCAGTGGAAAAACCATCACCAAAGGTTGAGCCTGCAAAGATATATTGGAATTACGTCATTCCTCAATATCCTAATTATTACATACCACCAGATTACTGTCACCCCAAGGAGGATCCTCTTGTTTTATATCTCGAAACCATATATATTTATTACAATAATATCAATCGTCGACCATGTGGTTTGTAGTACGCGGTTTCGTTTATGTTTTGTTTTCTTATTGTTGGAGAGTTAATGCATATGGTGGACCCTATTATGTATGGTTAGGCCTACAATTTCTTCGAGGCCCTAATAAAATTTACAATGTCTTTGCTTGACTAACTTCGATTCGATACCAAATCTTAGAAAATGATCAGATCCTTGACAATGCAATAAATCCTCACTGATCGTCTTCGGCTCAAACCTCCCAAATATGTGCACTACTTAATTATATATCTTCTTTTATTCCCTTTCACCTCTATGCCTAATATTTAATTTTTATTTTTCGCTTTCGTATGAATTCAAGTGCCGCTGATGTGTTAAAAAGTTCGTTGCTGGACTGAAGTCCGTGAACAAGCTTTAACTAACTCGACATTATATGTCCATGTTATTTCTGTGGCAAATAAGACGAAATTAACCCCGAATTATAGTATTATCGGGTTTCAGCAATCATCCTCAAGATACGTGTTTAAGTAGCACCCTTCTGAATAAAATCTCCGACTAATCTACTTATTATAGAGCTTTCCTTGAGGTGAGGAACGACGATAAGTTTGAATTATAGTTCCATTTCGAGAGGGACCTATTTATAAGTTTTGTAAAAGAGTCAAAGCTTTCTCCCAAATTAGGTCATATTTTCATATTATAGTTCCATTTCGAGAGGGACCCTGTTTAAGTCATATTTTTTTTTAACAGGGTTATGCGAACAATCAAAAGCTCTTTCCCAAATTAGGTATATTTTCTAATTCTGCGTCGGTTCGGGTTAATTTGTCAGGAAGGATTTAGCTGTTGAAGGAATAGGAACAGTTCACGACTCTGCTGTCATGTCATCTTTGAAGTTTGCTCCTATAGTAGATAAAGGCAGCAACAAAGAAAGCATAAGATTCACCGAAAATAAACTAAGCAACTGCTGATCGACGTCTCTTAGTCGTGCAACCCTGACTTCAATGCTCTGCATAGAGCTGTCAAAACGGGCTTGGGTCCACGGGCCAGCTGGTGACGCGGGCAAGCCCGCACGCGCTGCGGGTAGCCCGCACTAAAATAAAAAAATATAAGTATATTATGTAATAGATTTATTAATAAATTATATTTTATGTTTTTGAATTATGAGTTATACTTCAATAACATAAAAAAAAATTAATATTAAAGAAGTTGATTAAATTAAATATATTTTTCACTTTGAAATCTTCATTGTTATATTTCTTTCGAAATTTTCTATTATCTTTTCTTTTTTTTTTTAAATTTGTTTTTTATTTTTTAAAACTGGCGAAGCCCGTTACCCGCCTGCAGTATTTAAATCATATATTTCCCAAAGACAATGACAAGCTAAATATAGAATTGATATTTGATGTTATGGTGTATCTTTATCACGCCCCCGCAAGATTGAGGCTCCGTTGGAGACTCCGATCTTGGAGAGAAGAGCAGTAAACTGATGACGGCTCAAGGCTTTGGTAAGAACATCAGCAAGTTGGTCTTTTGTGGAAATATGATGGACGTTGAGGTTGCCATTTGCGACGCATTCTCGAACAAAGTGGAGTCAAGTGCAACATGTATCATGCGGGAGTGAAAGACCGGATTGGCGCAGAGATATGTGGCACCGGTGTTGCCGCATAACAAAGAAGGAGGTTTGGGTAAGCAAATTCCCAACTCTTGAAGGAGATTTTGAATCCATAATATCTCAGTTGTAGTGTGAGCTATGGCCTTGTAATCCGCTTCCAAGGATGACGGGGACACTGATTTCGACGGCTAGATTTCCACGAGATAGCATTAGACCTAGATATATGATATAAGCCGTCGAGCGACCATCATCACGATTCCGCCCCAGTCGGAGTCACTAAATGCACGTAGTTGCAAGGGTGTGCCTTTATGCAAGAAGGGCCCGTGGAAAATAGTGTTTTGGAGATAACGAAGAACTCGTTTTAATGTTGTCCAGTGTGGTTCAATAGGTGAATGCATATACTGCGAGAGACGATGTCAGGACGAGTAAGAGACAAGTATTGAAGGCCGCCAACTAGTTTGCTATAGGGTGTCGGATCAACGAATGCAGAACCATCTTTGGGTAGCAGAGGGTGCTCATGGGAGTGGTGACTTCTTTGGCGCCAGTCACTGAGAATGACTCAAGAAGATTTGCAATATGCCGATGTTGTGAGAGGAAAAGACCATGAATTGTATGAATCACCTCGACACCGAAAAATTGATGAAGTATGCCAAGATCTTTCAGAGAGAATCTGCTGCCACGTTGTGAGACAAAAAGTTCCAAAAAATTGTCATTGTTAGAAGTCAAAACTTGTATCATCAACATAGACCAAAAAATAGAGATATATGCCATCCTTATGATAGATGAATAGTAAAGAATCTGCTATCTAGCTTTTGAAACCAAATTGAAGAAGCAAGCCCTTTAGTTCTTGGTACCATGCTCCTTTGGAGGATGTCACAGATGAGATGTGAGATTGTATTTCTGCAGCACAACTTCTAAGGATGTCGTTGAGGATCAGTTGATCTTGTCTGTACCAGAGTGTGAAATTTGGGTTTTCGAGGATTTTGATGGTGTCTTTTGGGTCGGGTATTGTTGATGTAGGTTTGGGGAGTGTACCATTGATGCAGCCAAGTAAATCACGCCAACTAGTGCCCAATGAAGTTGGGTTCTGCATACGGAGAAATTGGATTGAGATAGTTCAGTGGGAAGATGAGATGGTGTGTTAGAATGATACAATATGAGTATCTTGAAATGAGGAGGCCATGTCGAGTCGTTTTAGAGTGCTTTTGATTTGCTTCTTGTTGCTCTGATACCATAAAGGAATAGTGGGTTGTAGAAAAAGTTTATGTAATTCATTGACTCCTCGGTACAGTTTATATACAATGGTTCAAGGACTAGATAAGATCGTTACAAAATGAACAATATAAGATTGACTATCTCAATCATATCTTTCGCAAAGATAGTGACAAGATAACTATGGGATTGATTTTTGATATTATGGTGTATTTTTAACAAATTGAAGTGTGAGACTTTGATGATGTTGGATATGATACCTCTTCTCAATAAGATATTGGCATATAGTTGACAATGACTTCAAATAAATCGCTAGAGTGAAAATGATCATTTATTACAAGTTCACAAAACATTAAAGCACCTATTTATATTATCAATCCTTTTCCGTGTGTCCTCCGTCAGTTACATAAGCATATTCATTTTCACCCCCGAGAATCACATCAACTACAAGAAAGTATTTAAATGTTGTTTATTTTTTATGATCGATCGTGTGACAAGGACAATATGGTTAAAGGTTTTTAATGTTTTAATCGTTTTTCGCTATTACTTGCGGACAATATCTCCATCAAATATTTTCTATGTCCAAAGGTATCCAATACTCCGACTGTCTTATGATTCCATGGCTGACCGAGTAAAATATCCAATAACTTCTTAATGATTCCGACTTACATATGTTACATGGGTACTAACTAAACCCAAAATTAAAATAATATTTCCCGAATTCCAGTCAGAATCACAGAAATATCCTACCCTGAACCAAGTTATTATATTTTAATTTTTATACTTCAACAATCTCACCTTCCTTGCATAGCCCCACGTCTAGTACTAGGGGTATTCAAAAGTCTGTTTTACCGAATTACCGAACCGAAAACCGAAATTCGGTATGAACCGAACCGAACCGAATATTTTCGGTTCGGTTTTCGGTTCTTAAAAATAGAAAACCGAAAATTTCGGTTTTTTCGGTTCGGAAAATTCGGCTAACCGAATAAAAACCGAAAAAACCGAAATTTAATAAATTAATTAAAACATATATATAGTTAATAAATTAATTATATATATATATATATAAATAATTCGTTTGGCATTAAAATATTATTTTCCCCAATATTTATATTTATATTAAATAAATTAATTAATATATATATAAATTAATTCGGTTATTGGGTATTAAATATTATTTTTCTCCAAAATTTAATTTTGTTTTCCAATTTCGATTTTTCGGTCGGTAACCGAAACCGAACCGAAAAAAATCGGTTTTAACCGAAACCGAACTGATTAAATTCGGTTCGGTTTTCGGTTCTTAAATAAAAACCGAACTTTTCGGTAACCGAATTTTCAGTTCGGTTTGGTTTTTACCGAATGAACAACCCTATTATCTAGTACTGCCAAAACGGGCCGGCCCGTAGCCCGCCAAAGCCCGCCACTAGCGGGGTGGGGACTGGCAAGCCGCCTACTGGCGGGTTTGGAAATTGAAGGCCCGCCCCGCCTGCAGGTGGGTAGCGGGCCTGGGGCTTAACCCGCCAGTTATTAAAAAAGATAAAATAAGAAAAATTATTAAAAATAGGAAAAAGTAAAAAAATTATAAAAATAGAAAAGGATAATATAAAAAATGGGAAAAAATAAGAAAATAAAGGAAAATATATCGAATTTAATAAACTTATTTAATATTAATATTTATGTTATTAAGTACCAATTATTATCGTATATTTGTAATATTATATTATAAATAATATAATTTTCTTCTTAATTATTCTGGCGGGCTACCCGCCGGCTAGCCCGCCCCGCCAAAGCCCGCGCCAGCCGGGGCTTGTCCGCCGGCGGGCCTAAAATTTCAGAGCCCGCCCCGCCAAAGTGGGGTAGCCCGTGGGCCCAAGCCCGTTTTGACAGCTCTGCCCACATCCAAAACCAAGCTCTTACTGTGTGAGCTTATGACTCTGCAACAGTTCCTTCTAGGCAAGTGCAAAAGTATATAGTATATTATTACAAACAATATTAAATCTAATAGTAATTGTCAAGACCAAATCTTGATTCTAATTTGGCTGTCCATGCAAACTGAAAAGCAAAAACAAATAAAATTAAATAGTTTTATGCGTCCATTTCCAATTTACTTGCATCAACTTTTCAGATTTTCGGACAGTCTAAATGGCCTTGATTTTCCAACATCGTGCTTGGCTAACGTGGCGCCGATCGATTGATGCGGTACATGATTTCTTTCGATTCTGCCCTCATGGCCGATGAAGGCAAAAATCTTGAAAGCAAATAAATGAAAATTGTCGAGAATCTTTTAGCTTTGGAAGGAACCAGAAAATCGTCCATGTGAGGATTTTCTTATCACCTTTTCAGCCCAAACCAACAAGTCATGTTGGTTCCACTCTAAAATTAATTCGCAGTAAAGCCAATACCCAACAAACTTATATACAAGACTCATGGTACAAGAGGTTCCAATTTGAACCCAGGTGGCTGAAAAATCCTGAAGTGAAAGAAGTTGTGAGACGAGCATGGAGTAGGCAGGTAGAAGGGAACCCACACTTCAGACTCATATCTAGAATTAGAAACTATAGAATGGAACTTCTGAAATGGAGTGCCATGTGCAAATTCAACTCTAGGAAGACTATAGATCAAATCAATCAACAACTTTCTGATCTTAAAGATGAAGGAGGGTCTAGGGATTGGAACCGCTGGAGACAATTAAAGATGGACCTTAACAGAGCATATAAGGAAGAAGAGCTTCATTTGAAAGTGAAATCTAGAAATCTTTGGCTCAAGTAAGGAGATAGAAATTCCAAATTCTTCCATGCTTCTACAATTCAAAGGAGAAAGGCCAGCTCATTCTCGAATCTGCTGAATAAAGATGGTCAGAAATGCAGATCTAGTGAAGAGATTTTGGAGATCGTGGTGGAATTCTACCAGAGTTATTTAAATCTTCAAGGCAACAACAATGTGTAGAAGCTCTCTATGGAATCCCATGGTCAGTTACTACAGCTATGAACGAGAAACCTACAGCTCATGTATCTGAGGATGAAATTAAAAAGGCTCTTTTCTGGATGAACCCAACCAAAGCTCCGGGCCCCCATGGTATGAATCCCTTATTCTTCCAAAAATTTTGGGATACCACTAAGAGAGATATATGCATGTCAGTCCATAATTTTTTCAAGCATGGTAAACTGCTGAAAAGCATTAACCATACAGTGATATCTCTGATCCCTAAAGTTAAGAACCCCACTGTGATCACCCAGTATAGACCCATAAGTTTGTACAATGTCAGCTACAAGATAATCTCTAAGATCCTAACTGAGAGATTACAACCCTGTTTGGATGAAATTATTTGCAAAAATCAGACTGCTTTTGTTCAGGGTAGGAATATCCTTGATAATGTGACCATAGCCCATGAATGTTTTCATTATATACGCTCGGTCAGAAGGGGCAGAAAAGGGATTATGGCCATTAAACTTGACCTTGGCAAAGCTTATGACAGGGTTGAATGGAGCTTCCTCACTCAACTTTTGACCAAAATGGGCTTTAACCCACGATTTGTTGAGTGGATTAGAGTGTGTCTTAGCTCCACGTCATTTTCTTTCAATATCAATGGCTCACAATATGGCTACATCAATCCCACTCGAGGGATTAGACAAGGGGATCCCATCTCTCCCTTTTTGTTCCTTTTACTCTCTGAAGCCTTTTCTAATCTCATTGCACAAGCAATCCGACAGGCAAATATAAGGGCATTAAACTCTGCAGAAAAGGACCCATTATTTCACATTTGTTTTCTGCAGATGACTCTTTGCTCTTTTGTGAAGCTGAAGTTGAGCAAGCCATTGTGATCCAAGACATCATCAACATCTTTTGCGAAGCTTCTGGTCAAAAAGTTAATATGGATAAATCATCTATATTCTTTAGCAAGAATGTTGAACAAGATACTAAGAAGCAGATTCTTGATGTGCTAAGGGGAATCAAGGAAGGATCTAAAGCTAAGCACTTGGGTCTTCCTTTGGTGATTGGTAGATCAAAAAAGGAAACGTTCCATTATGCGGTCGAAGCAGTTAAGAACAAGGTTAGTAACTGGAGTTTCCTCCTCCTTTCATGTGCTGGAAAAGACACACTGATCAAATCAGTTCTTTATTCCCTCAATGTTTATATTATGAGTTGCTTCAAACTTCCTTTGCACACCTGGAAAGAAGTTACTAGATTGATCACGGATTTCTGGTGTGGTGTTAAGGGTCATGGTGGTACAAAATTACATTGGAAATCATGGCTGGCTCTTACAGAAAATAAAGAATCAGGAGGCTTGGGTTTTCAGCACATTCAGTCCTTCAATGATGCTCTTTTGGCCAAACAGCTTTGGAGAGTTATCACCAATCCAAACTCTCATGGTTAAGATCTCAAAAGCTAAATACTTCCCCGAAGGAAACCTCATGTCTGCTCGAGTGCCTACTACAGCCCTCATGGTTATGGAAATGTTGGAATAAATCAAGATATGTCTTGGCTCAAGGGATGTGAGGAACATTGGAATGGAGGATCCAATGGGAGAAATCTGCTTACACGATGATTTTGGAATCTGTTCATTCAAAAGCAAAGGAAGCTGAAAGCAGTGACCATGGGAAGAAATTGAAGTGTTTATGGAGAGCCATTTGGATGTTGAAAATCAAGCACACGCTTAAGCAATTTCTTTGGAAATGCTTTCACAATATTCTGCCAACAAATGCCAATCTTAGGAGAAAAGGTATTGAGGTTGACTTGATTTGTCAATTGTGTGGGGAAGCGGAAGAAACTTTGGAACATTTATTCTTTAGCTGCCCTAAAGCCATCAGAACCTGGAAACTGGCCCCTTTCTCTTGGAACCATACAGAAACACTTACAGGATCCTTCCAAGATTGGTGGGGATTCGTATGCTCAGGCCCCAAAGCTGAAATTTACACTCATAGAGTTCAACTCTCAGTCTACTTGCTATGGATGCTTTGGGAAACGAGGAATTTATGGGTCTTCAAAAAAGAATGGAGAGATGAGAAAGTTGTGGTAGACCTGGCATGTGATGAATGGCAGGAGTTTCTGCACCTGTAGGAGCAAGTTTTATTGGCTTTGATCGATTGGTGCTTCTTCCAGACCTAGTAGGGTATATGCTACCAGTGCGTGGTTATGGAGCTTGGTGGGAGTTTCTTTTGTCTATGTTATTCATGTCCTTGTTGCTGGATTTTGAAGCTGAAAGCTGCATCTACAGGTGACATCTCTTCCTTTTTCCTTTCTCCCTTTTTGTAGTCCAGGTGTATGAAGCTGTACTTTGAGCCATTCTGCTTTGGTTTTGACACTTCTGCTTTTGTGTTAGTTTTTTGTTTTAGCCATTGTGGCTGCTTTGCCCACTGTGTTCACTGTAAGCAGTTGGGCCCCTCCCGGCTATTTGGCCACATGTACATGTTTTTTGAAGGAACTACAACGCGATCGATTGAAAAAAAACATATACAAGTCAGCCACTATGCCGGCCTCCTCCTCCACCGCTGCCTCTCGCCTCCACCGGCTGCTGCTGCCGACGGCAGCCTCCCACACTGCTCGGCCGCCGCCCGTTCATCGCCTGCCGCATCGCCCGCTTGTCGCCCGCCGGCACCCATCACTCGCCCGTCGCCAGCCGTCGGTGTCAAGGGGCCGCCGGCCGCCCAGCCCTCGCTGCCCACCCGTCGCCCAACGTCTGCCCGCCGCAGTCTTGAATTTCCCCCGTTGTGGGAGCTCGTCTCTCCTGACCCTTGGGTCGCGAGCCTTTTTCTCCCCTGTGGAGCCCTCAATCCCATCGGGATCCTCAATCTTCCACTTGCGCTCGGGCCTCGAATCCCTATACCCCACATACTCGGTAACAGTTCGATTCGTCCCGAATTCCATCCTCGCCCTCAAGAAGTAGAAAACAAACGACTTCTGACACAGGTTCCTCATCACGGGCCTCGTGTTGAAAGGGTATGCAGTGTAGTCCGCCCTTTTGTACCAGTTCAAGCACGTTCTGGGAGGCATCTCGACCTCCCTCGGGGACAGTATCCCCCGAAATATCTGGACAACATATCCCCACGAGACAGACAAGGTCCATTCCATGGATTCGTAATAGCAGATGGACCACTGCATCAGCCCCACCTAGTCTAACCCCATGGGGACCTTGAGCCGTTTAAGGGCTCGAACTCGAGTCACGTTCAGGAATATGGGCTCCACCAGGTCTTGGGGTTGGAATGAGCGAGGGGGGCCACTGGGTGGGCGGCTGCCCGAATAAATTGCCGTAAACGTCGTACTCCAATTGTCAATAAATCATAACAAAACACAGAAACTCAGGGTGCGGTTCAAAGAATTTTGTGCGAAGAGGAAAAGGAATAGAAGAGGAAAATACATTTTATATTTGGTTGATTAGAGGAATAGATGGGTAACAAAAGAAAATAAAATTAAAATTACGTGTAAAGCATAAATCATGGAAAATCAATTTCGTCATGAAATGGTGAGGAAATGAAAGAAAGGGAAAAAAAAGTCATCTTCTCATTAGTTTCTTTTCCTCACCACTTTCCATGATCTAATATCCTTAGGGACCGTTTGGCATGCAGAAATCGATGCAGAAAAGAAAATGAAAAGTGCAGCGTTACGCATCGAGCCCATTGTACACTACGCCTCACACGGCCTCAATCACAAAAGAAATTACGCTAGCATATTAATAAATGAAAACGACAATGAATCGAAAGCAGACATTCTTGAAAATGAAATATTAAAAGATAAAGAATCCATCCTTGTTACGGTGTTCGCTTCGTCTCGCTCTGGGCCGTCGATTGTATTCTCGCCATTTGAGGATGTAATGAATAGGGCATAGACATGAATCTATTATTCACACTTTAATACGGTGAGACGGTAAATAAATAAATCCCGTATATAAGAGTTTAGGCACCGATTCTCATGGGATGAGAGAGGGGGCACCAGTGAGCTATTATTCTCGAATATTAAATTAGTCCATAAGTCTTAGACTTCAGTAGGGTGACTGAATGTCAAACATGACTTATTTGTTGACGACTCTAAAATGGTTGTGCCAACCATTCACTTGGGAAGTGGGAGGTCGTAACATTGATATGAGTTGAATCAGGAATTAACTTATATATTGACACGACTCGTAATCGAAGATCACATGGCTAATTACTCGCTGAGTTTAAATGATCGAGCGATTGACTGTAGTAGTGTGCGTGGACCTTAGACCGAAGGGTCATTGACAGAGTTGGCTTTGGGGTCCTGACTTGTCACTAGTTTGCTAGGCCCGCCTTGTTCGAGGTTGAACATGGGTCAGTGGCGACATGCGGTCTTGACAACGAAGTGCAACTGCTGGGCATTGACAGTCGTGAGGGATTCACAACCTCGCAAGTAATCGAGGTATATGTCCTATGCATATTCGTGGACGAGGAATTACAGAATCTTTGCAAAGTATAAAAACTAACTCGCGTGGGACGTGGAGTGTAGTTTAGTAATTTCATCGTCACGGATTAGTCATAGTGTCATGTTAGTGAGTTTGACATTACCATGGCTCTCACTCGATCGGGACATATGTGAAGGGTCTATACGTAGTACGACGATCTATAGTCGGTTCGTAAAATACGAAGATCGTACTCAACACGGGATGTATCGGTACCGTGGGATTGGCTAGGCGCTTACCGAATTCTTGGATTCCTCCTTGCTGTGTTGAGACGAACCAAGAGAGTCGGGCTTAAAAAGGATCACTGAGACAGTATCTGATAAAGTGAGATGTGTTATTATTTAACGGGCTTGGAGTCATTAATAAAATGTTAAATATAAGTTTTAGAAAATACATTTACATGGGCTTAGATTCCCGAAATGAAATAATTAAGAATGGAGAGTATATAGGGTTCACAACCACGAGCAAGGCTCGTCACGGTTATGAAGCCCGCCTGAAAATTAACAGCAGATTCAGAAATTAATATCTCCCAATCTAGACCTCGGACGATGAATCACTTTCTTCAAAATCAAGATTTGTGAGTCTTATTTCTGTGGTTAAAATTTCAGCTCCATCGGACATCGTTTACCCCTAGATCTAAGAGACGTACGAAACTGTCGCATAGCTGGCAAAGGTATCACAGCCGTGACACCTTGTGCAAGAGGCCGTTAAGGTTGACAGAGGCCATGGTTTTTGGCCCCGTCTTGGTCACGGCCGTGACCATCATGTCTCAGGCCGTGAAGGCCGTCAGGGACTTGTTCACGGCCCTGACGATGGGCAGAAGCTTGGCTAAGCTCGTCACGGCCGTGAATGCCTTTGCGGGAGGCCGTGAACCGACAGTTTTTGTCAAAACTTGTCCACATCAAATCCAAATTCGTTCCTTGTTCTTTTGTTAGACTTATGGGACAATGCCTAGTCATTAGACGATATTACAAAGGAAACAAACAAGGTATGAGTCATATATGATACGATTTGGATTAATTATGATTAAAGTCAATTTTCAAAGGGTGAAAGTTGATTTAATATTTATTACTTTGAATAATTTCGTCCATAACTTTAATCCAAGCTTTCTCACACTAAAATGTAGAGTTTAGAGAGTGGTGAGAGCATTTAGGTTGATATTTGAGAAAAACCTAAGTGTTTGTGAGTTTTAGAAATCACACACACACTAAACACATCTCTTCTAAAATATCTTCCCCTCCTCGCTAGCCATCCTTGGGAGGAGGTGGAATTTGGATATGTCCCGGGATCGGCGTGACGATCTTGCCAAGGCGTTGGAGCTCGGAGTAGGCATGGCAATGGGGCGGGTTTTGCCGGACCCGAGACCCGCCCGGTTACTTTTCCCCGGACCCGGGACCCGCCCCGCCCCGCTTCGGGTCTAGACCCGCCCGGCCCCAGGTAAGACCCGAGCGGGGCGGGTCCAACCCGCCATACCCGGTTATATTGATTTTTTTTTTGTTCTTTTTTTTTAAAAGATAAAATGGATAAATGTAGTGATTGAGACTCGAACACACGACCTTACTTTTATAATACCAAACCTCTACCATAAGACCAACAGATTTCTATTGATAATATTAGCAATAATTCTATATTATATGTAATTACGAATTTAATTATAATATATATATTCCGGGGCGGGTTTCGGGCCGGGTCTCGGGGCGGGGTTTGCCAGACCCGGGACCCGCCCCGGACCCGGCCGGGTTTATTCTTTTGAGACCCGGGACCCGCCCTGAGACCCGGATTATCGGGTAAAACCCGGTAATTTCGGGGCGGGTCCAAGGCGGGTCCGCCCATTGCCATCTCTAGCTCGGAGAGGTCACGGTGTTGCTTGGAACGGACTACGACAAACCGGAATAGCAAGGCGAGAGCTGGGATCCAGGGCTCCTTACGGGGAATTCGGGAAAAATTTTAAACTTTCGCTGCACCCGGGATTCGATCTTGGGACACCCGGGGTTCCACAGCAGTGGTATCATAGCCATGCTTGGTTTTAAGAAATGACATAAACGAACCCGAAACGATCTCGATTGTGCATATCACCGAGTTGCTCGAGCATCATAGCACGAGCCGCTCTCGGTTTGAGTTTGCAAACTGAGTGCTCGCATGGTCAGAACACCGTCTCGTTGTGAGCGGTCCGGCGTATTGCAGCGTCGTATTGAGAAACCGTAGCGGTTGTTTGCGGATTATAACTTCACGCTTGGAGGTGAGTTATAGGATGTACTTTGTGTAGGTAGCATAGATCTAGTGGTCTTTAGTAGATCCACATAAAATGCGTTAGACGTGGTTTGAACGAAAATTTTCAGCGGATACCTAAGGAGTGAGGCTCGTTAGCTCGGGGCGAAGCCTCGATGCCAACGTCTTCCGATTTGAGTTTGAGCGATTCGCCAAAAGCTCAAAAACGAGCGGCTGCCCCTTGTCGTGCATTATACTACGTATTACTTTTCTAGGATCGTGATGTTCAATAGATTCAATTTAATTCCGGTGATGGCGAATTCCGACTTCGGCAGAGTAGAGACAAGGGCCGGTAGTTTAATGTTTGGGCTCCTAGGATTTTAGAAACCTCAATGGGCTGATATGAATATGGCCCACTTCGTTCCATGATGGATCTATAAGGTTTGGCTCAAAATATAGTATGCTGGGCTTAACTAGATTAGGCCAAGTTAAGTAACCTAAATGGGCCTAATGGGCTTGGCCCAATACAAGCTCAAATTTCGTTAGGGTTTCTTGGAGCGTCTGTTGTCGCATACGTGTTTATGTTGTGTATGTATGATACGTTAAAAGGCATCAGTGTGGACTTAGGATCTATTTTCGGGTGATATGTTAAGGGTGACAAGGTCCCCCCATATATGATACGATTTGGATTAATTATGATTAACGTCAATTTTAAAGGGTGAAAGTCGATTTAATCTTTATTACTTTGAATAATTTCGTCCATAACTTTAATCCAAGCTTTCTCACACTAAAATGTAGATTTTAGAGAGTGGTGAGAGCATTTAGGTTGATATTTGAGAAAAACTTAAGTGTTTGTGAGTTATAGAAATCACACACACACTAAACACATCTCTTCTAAAATATCTTCCCCTCCTCTCTAGCCACCCTTGGGAGGAGGTGGAATTTGGATATGTCCCGGGATCGTTGTGACGATCTTGCCAAGGCGTTGGAGCTCGGAGAGGTCACGGTGTTGCTTGGAACGGACTACGACAAACCAGAACAGCAAGGCGAGAGCTGGGATCCAGGGCTCCTTACGGGGAATTCGGGAAAAATTTTAAACTTCCGCTGCACCCGGGATTCGATCTTGGGACACCCGGGGTTCCACAACAGTGGTATCATAGCCACGCTTGGTTTTAAGAAATGACGTAAACGAACCCGAAATGATCTCGATTGTGCAAATCACCGAGTTGCTCGAGCATCATAGCACGAGTCGCTCTCGGTTTGAGTTTGCAAACCGAGTGCTCGCATGGTCAGAACACCGTCTCGTTATGAGCGTTCCGGCGTATTGCAGCGTCGTATTGAGAAACCGTAGCAGTTGTTTGCGGATTATAACTTCACGCTTGGAGGTGAGTTATAGGATGTACTTTGTGTAGGTAGCATAGATCTAGTGGTCTTTGCTAGATCCACGTAAAATGCGTTAGACGTGGTTTGAACGAAAATTTTCAGCGGATACCTAAGACGAGAATAGCGAGGCTCGTTAGCTCGGGGCGAAGCCTCGATGCCAACGTCTTCCGATTTGAGTTTGAGTGATTCGCCAAAAGCTCAAACACGAGCGGCTGCCCCTTGTCGTGCATTATACTACGTATTACTTTTCTAGGATCGTGATGTTCAATAGATCCGATTTAATTCCGGTGATGGCGAATTCCGACTTTGGTGGAGTAGCGATAAGGACCGGTAGTTTAATGTTTGGGCTCCTAGGATTTTAGAAACCTCAATGGGCTGATATGAATATGGCCCACTTCGTTCCATGATGGATCTATAAGGTTTGGCTCAAAATATAGTATGATGGGCTTAACTAGATTAGGCCAAGTTAAGTAACCTAAATGGGCCTAATGGGCTTGGCCCAATACAAGCAAAAAATTCGTTAGGGTTACTTGGAGCGTCTGTTGTCGCATACGTGTTTATGTTGTGTATGTATGATACGTTAAAAGGCATCCGTGTGGACTTAGGATCTATTTTCGGGTGATATGTTAAGGGTGACAAGGTCCCCCCATATATGATACGATTTGGATTAATTATGATTAACGTCAATTTCAAAGGGTGAAAGTTAATTTAATCTTTATTACTTTGATTAATTTCGTCCATAACTTTAATCCAAGCTTTCTCACACTAAAATGTAGAGTTTAGAGAGTGGTGAGAGCATTTAGGTTGATATTTTAGAAAAACTTAAGTGTTTGTGAGGTTTAGAAATCACACACACACTAAACACATCTCTTCTAAAATATCTTCCCCTCCTCTCTAGCCACCCTTAGGAGGAGGTGGAATTTGGATATGTCCCGAGATCGGCGTGACGATCTTGCCAAGGCGTTGGAGCTCGGAGAGGTCACGGTGTTGCTTGTAATGGACTACGACAAACCGGAACAGCAAGGCGAGAGCTGGGATCCGGGGCTCCTTACGGGGAATCCGGGAAAAATTTTAAACTTTCGCTGCACCCGGGATTCGATCTTGGACACCCGGGGTTCCACATAGCCATGCTTGGTTTTAAGAAATGACATAAACGAACCCGAAATGATCTCGATTGTGCTAATCACTGAGTTGCTCGAGCATCATAGCACGAGCCGCTCTCGGTTTGAGTTTGCAAACCGAGTGCTTGCATGGTCAGAACACCGTCTCGTTGCGAGAGGTCCGGCGTATTGCAGCGTCGTATTGAGAAACTGTAGCGGTTGTCTCCTTGCGGATTATAACTTCACGCTTCGAGGTGAGTTATAGGATGTACTTTGTGTAGGTAGCATAGATCTAGTGGTCTTTAGTAGATCCACGTAAAACGCGTTAGACATGGTTTGAACGAAAATTTTTAGCGGATACCTAACACGAGAATAGTGAGGCTCGTTAGCTCGGGGCGAAGCCTCGATGCCAATGTCTTCCGATTTGAGTTTGAGTGATTCGCCAAAAGCTCAAAAACGAGCGGCTGCCCCTTGTCGTGCATTATACTACGTATTACTTTTACCAGGATCGTGATGTTCAATAGATCCGGTTTAATTCCGATGATGGCGAATTCCGACTTCGGTGGAGTAGCGATAAGGGCCGGTAGTTTAATGTTTGGGCTCCTAGGACTTTAGAAACTTCAATGGGCTGATATGAATATGCCCCACTTCGTTCCATGATGGATCTATAAGGTTTGGCTCAACAGATAGTATGATGGGCTAAACTAGATTAGGCCAAGTTAAGTAACCAAAATGGGCCTAATGGGCTTGGCCCAATACAAGCTCAAATTTCGTTAGGGTTTCTTGGAGCGTTTGTTGTCGCGTACGTGTTTATGTTGTGTATGTATGATACGTTAAAAGGCATCAGCATGGACTTAGGATCTATTTCCGGGTGATATGTTAAGGGTGACAATGTCCCCCTTCCCCCGGTTTGTATTTTATTTGATAATATACGGGTTTTCCGGAACACCTCATTGTCCCCGTTTTGTACTTTATTAATTTTTAGAAAATTAGTTTAAGTATGGTGGCCGTACAAGTACGAGGCGGAAATACAAAGGAAAGTCATTCGAGGACTTGGAGGTTGGAAGACATGGCGTTACCCCGAAGGCGAAGAGACGTATTTATTGTAAAATAAATGTAGTAGAGTAGAAATAGTCAGCGCTGATCATCTTGTAGGCAAACTAGGTTTACCGCGATTTCGTGCATGTTTGTTTGACGTTACGTGCATTATGTGCTTGCATGTGAGACATATTCTCTCGGTTGGACAAAATACTAAGTGAGTAAAGGGACTTGGTTCCTATCTTCTATCAAGCTCGAAACTATTGCGCTTGAGTGTCGTGTGCAGTTTGTTCCGAGTTATCGGCGCCAATCATCTCGCTCTTGTCGTAGTTGGTCCGGGTGCGTTGAGACATATAAAGTCAAGCTCGTTATTGAAATGACTTGGGTGTCTGTGCGGTTTGTTCCGAGTTATCGGCGCCAATTGTCGTGGATATTTCGGGTGACTGTCAAGCCGCTCTCCGAAACATATTCACGCCTTATAAAGTGTTATCCTACGGGCGGGAATTTCTAAGTGTAGGATTGAGCCAGATGTTGATAGGTCGCACTTAGACTGGTTATTTCCCAATTATTCCTGTTAGGGTGAGGGTTCCTGACGGAGACAAAGTTGTTGAAACTGTTGGGGATGTGCCCTGGGAATGCCAGTCGAGGATGTAACGAATAGGGCATGTATTTAATATTTGATGCATTATTCGCTCTGTATTTGAATAATGTATTCTTATACGTATTAATGGAATTTATATTTTATTATACATAAAGGCATATTATATATTTACCTATCAAGCCTTATTAGGCATCCGGTGAGACGGTAAATAAATAAATCCCATATATCGTGAGTTTAGTCACCGATTCTCATGGAATGAGAGAGGGGCACTGGTGAGCTATTAGCTTCTGATATTAAATAAGTCCATAACTGTTAGACCCCGATAGGGTGACTGCGTGTCGAACATGACTTATTTGTTGACGACTCTAATATGGTTTTGCCAACCATTCTCTTGGGAAGCGGGAGGTCATAACATGGGTATAAGTTGAATCAGGGGATTAACTTGTACTTGGACACGACTCGCAATCGATGATCACATGGGCCTTATCGTTACTTTGAGTAGCGTCAATGATCGATCGATTGACTATAGTAGTGTGCGTGGACCTTAGACCGAGGGTCTTTGACGGAGCTAACTTTGGGGTCTTGACTTGTCACTAGTTTGCTAGGCCCACCTTGTTCGGGGATGAATATGGGACAGCGGCGACATGCGATCTTGGCAACAAAGGGTAACTGCTGTGCTCAGGCTAATGTGAGGGATTCACTATCTCGTTAGTAACCGAGATATGTGTCCTATGCATATTCGGGGATCGGAAATTACGAAGTCTTCGGCCGAAGCTATAAACTGACTTACGTTGGACGTAAGGGCAGTTTAGTAATTTCGCCAGTCACGAATTAGTCATCGAGTCGAGTCTAGTGAGTTTGACGTAACCACGACTCTGACTCGATCGGGATATTTGTGAAGGGTCTATACGTACGACGATAATCTGTAGTCGGTTCGTAGATCGAAGATCGTACTCAACCCGGAATCTATTCGGTACTGCAAGATTGGCTAGGCGCTTACCAAATTCTTGGATTCCTCCCTTGCCGGGTTGAGACGAACCAAGAGAGTTGGGCTTAAAAATGATCACTGTGATAGTGCCTAACTAATATGAGATGTAAATTAACTAACGGTCTTAGAGACGTTAACCAAATGTTAAATATATGTTTTAGAAACTATATTTACATGGACGGAAGTTTATGGAACAGAGATGGTGATGAATGAAGCATAAATAGGGTTCACATTGACGAGCAAGGCTTATCACGGTCGTGAAGGCCGTATGCAAAGTAGCAGTAGCTTCAAAACAAATTTATATCTCACAATATAGACCTCGGATTTAGAATCCCTTTGGTCATAATCAATATTGGTGAGTCTTTTAACTATGGTTAAAATTTCAGGTCAATCGGACATCGTTACCCTCGACCGGATCGAAATACGAAACTGTCACAAAGCTGTTAGGGCTGTTACGGCCGTGACAACCTTGCACGTTGCCGTGACGACCGGAAATGGCGAGTAAAAATGGTGCCCGACAGTGTCACGGCCGTGGCACTTCATGCCCAGGCCGTGACGTCCTCCAGAAGATGGTCACGGCCGTGACTGAGGCCGTGACGAGCGGCAGAAGTCATCCAATGATGTGTCACGGCCGTGACATGCTTGTTTGAAGCCATGATCGCGCATAAAAATGTCATTTTCTTGGTCAAACCTAATCCAATTTCGTTTGTTCTTCTTTTGTTATTATTTTGGGACATTATCTAGTCATTAAATGATATAATTCAAAGGAAATAATGCAAAGATGAGTCATGTAGGACATGATTTCATTTGATTGATCTTAAAGTCATTTTCTAAGTTGGAAATGGACTTTGATTAATATTTCTTTGAGAAATTTCGTCCAAAAGAATATTATAGACTTTCTCACACTAAAACTTGAGTTTTAGAGAGTGGTGAGAGCTCCTTATATTGTTCTTAGAGAAAACCCTAAGTGTGTTTGAGTTTGTAGTAAATCAAACACACTAAAACACATTTCTATAAAACATTCTTCACTTCCTCTAGCCATCCTTGGGGAGGTGAAGTTTGTGGCACGTCACGGGGTCGGCGTGAGACTCTTCGGCACAGTTCGTGAGCCACGGGAGCTATGGATCTTCACGACGAGGGTAAGATCCCTATTCCTTTATACGTCTCGAACGTGCAGTTTTCTTTATTTAACTGAGTATCCTGGGGAAACCGTTTGGGGAAGAGAAAATTTTAAATCCCTCTACGTCCGGGGCAAGGCCTCGGGTCACCCGGGGTTTCCCAACAGTGGTATCAAAGACATGGGCTCGGTTCTAAGAAATGACATAAACGAGTCCGAAACGAACTCGGTTGTGCAAGTCACTAAGTCGCTCGAGCGTCATAGCATGAATTGTACTTAGTTCGAGCTTGCAACCGAGCACTCGCTCCGGTTCGACGTAGCGCAGTGCCGTGGTGAGAAAAACCGTAGCGGTTGATCTCGTCGTGGTTTGTAAATTCGCGCTTGGCGTAAGTTTGGGGTATTCTTTGTGATGGACTGACAAGGGTGCTAGTCCAATTCAACTAATGATGGATCTAAATAGTTAGGCCTAAACTTTAATATGGCGGGCTTGACAAGTTTAGGCCCAATTTAAACCCTATTGGGCCCGTAAGTCTAGGACTAGCCCAAATTTCGTTTTGGTTTCTTTGAGCATTTTTGTTGTTGCGAACGTGTTTATGTTGAATGCATGTATGTATGACACGTATTAAGACGTCGGCGTGTGGACTTAGGCTCTATTTCCGGGTAATGTGTTAAGGGTGACAAGGTCCCCCCGGTTTGTATTTTATTCGATATTATACGGGTTGTCAGGGACAGCTGATCCCCCCATTTTGTACTTTGATTAATTTTTAGAAAATTTTAAGTACGATGGTCGTACGAATACGACACGGGTCCACGAGAAGGCCGTTCGAAGAATTGGAGGTCGTTTGAGAACATAGTGTGAAGCCGAAGAGAAGAGATGTATTTTTATAAATATATGTAGTAGAGTAGAAATAGTCCACGCAGACAGTCTTAAAGGCAAACTAGGTTTACCGCGAAAGCTTGCATGTTTGTTCAACGTTACGTGCATAATAAGTGCTTAAATGAGTGTGAGACGTATTCTCCCGGTTTGACTAAATACTAAGTGGGTAAAGGGACGGGGTTCCTGTCTTCTATCAAGCTCGAAACCATTGCGGCTTGAGTGCCGTGTGCGGTTTGTTCCGAGTTATCGGCGCCAATCATCTCGCTCTTGTCATAGTTGGTCTGGGTACGTTAAGACAATAAAGTCAAGCTCATTATTGAAACGACTTGAGTGTATGTGCGGTTTGTTCCGAGTTATCGGTGCCCAACAATTTACTCTTGACGTGGATATTTTGGGTGATTGTCTAAATGCCGCTCTCCGAAACATATTTACGCCTTATAAAGAGTTATCCTACAGGCGGGAATTTCTAAATGTTAGGATTGAGCCAGACGTTGATAGGTCACACTTAGACGGTTATTTCCCAATTATTCCTGTTATGGTGAGGGTTCCTGACCGGAGAGAAAGTTGTTGAAACACTCATGAGATGGACTCGGGTAAGACATGGGTTCATCTATGGGTTCGTGTGGGACACGGCGCCGTCCGAGTTATGGGCCAACAAACTGTTAGGTTGAGGCTCATTTATGCGAAGCGGGGAAATCAACTCCACTATGAAACTATCAACGAGGTTTCCGAAATCGCTATCGGGAGAATTGGATTTTGAGAAAAATAGTGGGAGCCAAGCCAATTGTTAAAGTCCTTATTTGTGCTTGTAGAATAATACGTTGACCCCTTCAATGCTTTATTTTCTGCAGATTGTTTTCTTTCTTTTTTGTATACAAAATGACGTCACCATTCAATTTACTGATCAGGCAAAATCGTTTGGAGGGTCCAAACCTTGCGAACTGGCTCCGTAACTTGAGGATAGTCCTCACTCTGGAATGCCTAGAGTATGTCCTTAAGGGACCCATACCACTCAAACCCCAAGAGGGTGCGAGTGATGCTGACAGGGAATATTATGCCAAATGGATGGTTGATAGTGCCCGTGTCATGGCTTATATGTTAGCCGGGATGAATAATGATCTGCAGCGCCTGCATGAGGGTATGCAAATGCGCGAGATAATGATCCATCTGAAGGAGTTGTACGACGAGCAGTCGAGATCGTCTCGATACAGTGCTGCGACAATCTCTTTCATACCAAGATGCCTGAGGGCGCAGATGTCGCAGCATATGTGCGTAAGCTCATTGGGTACATTGAGGAACTGAGTTCTCTCAGTTGCCCCATTCACAACGAGCTTCAGATTGATCTGATCATTCAGTCACTCCCAACTTCATTTGCTCAGTTTATTATAAACTATAATCTGAGCGATAGGCGATTTTCACTTCCTGAACTCATGAACACGCTGGTTCAGACTCAACGTGAGCTAAAAAAGGAAAGGAAAAAGAGGTTGCGCTTGTTGCGACTACAAGGTCTAAGAGATCTACGTCGAACAAGCTCACGCCCAATAAGCCAAAAGGAGGGATTAAGAAAAAGGGCAAGGCCAAAATGAACGTGCCTAAAGTTCCGAAGCTGACTGATAGGTGCCTTCACTGCCAATAGCTGGGACATTGGAAAAGGGACTGCCCCAAGCTTCGAGCTTCTGGGGCTTCGGGTAAAGTTTCAGAAACTTATTGTTCATTTACTGTATTTTCCACTTCGTGGATTCTTGACTCGGGAGCTAGTGCTCACATTTGGGTTTTGAACCAGGGTCTGGAACGAAGTAGGAAGCTGGCGGAACGAGAAGTCTTGATCAACGTTGGTAGTGAACATAGTGTGCTAGCTAGTCATATTGGATCGAAGACGCTTGTATTATATTCTGGACATGTATTATATCTATCCGATGTACTTGTATTGCCCAAGGGGCTGAAAATATTATTTCTATTCCTGCTTTGAGTAAGAATGGTTATGAATTTCGGTTCAATAATAATATTTGAGATTTATTTTGGAAATAAATGCGTCGGAAATGCAGCGTTAATAAATGGTTTATATTACGTTAATGTCCAAAAACATGCGAATGTAGTTACTGACAAACGTAACTTAGAGTTAAATAAAAAGTATTTGTGGCATCTTAGACTAGGTCATGCTGGAGAAACACGGCATTATTAAGCCAACGGAATCAGATTCCTATCCAACGTGTGAGTCTTGTATCCTCGGCAAAATGACTAAGTCTCCCTTTACAGGGACTTTCCGAAGAGCCGCTAATATTTTGGATTTGATCCATACAGACGTT
Organism: Craterostigma plantagineum; assembly: GCA_027422505.1. Taxonomy (NCBI): domain Eukaryota; kingdom Viridiplantae; phylum Streptophyta; class Magnoliopsida; order Lamiales; family Linderniaceae; genus Craterostigma; species Craterostigma plantagineum. The sequence continues at coordinate 63,120 of JAPQWV010000533.1, forward strand.
TGTGGACCGTTTAGTGTAGCGTCCCGAGGTAATTTCCACTATTTCGTGACTTTCACAGATGATCGCTCTCGCTACGGCTTGGTGTATCTGTTGAAGCACAAGTCTGAAACACTTGAAAAGTTCAAGGAATTCAAGACATTAGTGGAAAATCAAACTGGAAGACAAATTAAAGTCGTACGATCAGATCGAGGCGGCGAGTATATGAGCCTCGAGTTTGACGATTTCTTGAAAGAAAATGGAATCATTTCGCATTTTACAAAGCCCGGAACACCACAGTTGAATGGTGTTGCTGAACGTAGAAATCGGACATTATTAGATAAAGTTCGATCTATGCTAAGCTATACATATCTCCCCATATCGTTATGGGGATATGCTTTGCAAAATGCTGTTATGTTTTGAACAGAACTCCTTCGAAGTCTGTAGATAGGGTACCTTACGAAATTTGGAATGGTAAGAAGCCCAGCTTGAATCACTTAGGGGTTTGGGGATGCCCTGCCTATGTGAAAAAGTTAGTAACAGACAAACTCGAATCTAGGTCCACGAAAGGACGTTTCGTCGGATATCTCGATAATAGTATGAGATATTATTTTTACTTCCATGATGATCGGAAGATCGTTGTAGCTATTAATGCTCACTTTCTCGAGGAACAGTTCATTCGAGAAGGTGGAGCTGGTAGAGAAGTGACTCTTGGAGAGTTAGATGAAACTCTTCCAGAGACATCAGTGCTTGAGGGTACAGATGAGCAGTCCGAGACGCGCCTAGAATTGCGCAGGTCGGGTAGAGTATCTCGCATGCCTGAGAGATACGGTATGGTACACGTCGAGCACGGGGGTGCTTCAACGGACGGGATCGTTGGTGATGATCTCACTACCTATGACCAGGCAATGATGGATGTCGATTCTAAGAAATGGGTCGAAGCTATGAAAGCAGATATGGACTCGATGTACACCAACCAAGTCTGGACTCTAGTAGATTTGCCTGAAGGTTTTAGATCTATAGGGTGCAAATGGATCTACAAGAGAAAGATTGGATCTGACGGACAGGTTGATACCTACAAAGCTAGGCTAGTAGCGAAAGGTATAATCGAAACGAGGGCATAGATTATGAGGAAACCTTTTCACCTGTTGCAATGATTAAGACTATCCGCATTCTGCTTGCCATAGCAGCATACTATGATTATGAGATCTGGCAGATGGATGTGAAAACCACTTTCCGAAATGAATTCCTCCAGGAGGAAATTTATATGGAGAAGCCCAAGGGTTTTACATCGCAAGCAGATGCTCACAAAGTGTGCAAGCTTAATAGGTCTATTTATGGACTTAACCAAACGTCTAGAAGCTGGAATTTTCGTTTTGATGAAGTAGTTAGAAACTACAGATTCTTAAAGAATGAAGATGAGCCTTGCGTTTACAAGAAGGTCAGTGGGAGTAAGATATCGTTCCTCGTATTATACGTGGATGACATTCTTTTGATGGGAAACGATATCGGGATGCTCTCGGAGGTGAAAGCTTGGGTTTCAACCGAATTCTCCATGAAAGACCTGGGATAAGCAACCTATATTCTTGGAATTCTCCTTTTTAGAGATCGAGCGAATCGAATGATAGGTTTATCTCATGTCCTTTACTTAGAAAAGATCCTAAAACGTTTTCGTGTAAGACCTGTGTCCCCAAAAGCTAGTATGACCAATAAATTGTGTGCATATATTATGTGTTTTATGTGACCGTGTGATACCAAATTTATTAGGGATTGTCGAAAATGAAGAATAAGGGAAATGGAAATATTAGCAAGAATTGAAATGGGACTATAAATTGGGCTATGATGATAGTTGGGCCATATTAGAATCCAAACTTAGGCTCGAGATGCCTTATAGGTTTGGTCCAAAAATAACATATAAACTAAAATGGCCAAGTTAGTGAGATTGCCAAGAACTATAATAGAAATTGGACTATGGGTAGTGGGTTGGGATTTAATTTCCAACACAAAAGCCCAAACCAATTAGGAATAGATATTGCAGGAGACAAAGCTCCCTAATCTAAGGAAGACCCACGCCATTTTTTGTCCCATCAACCTACTTTACTTATTTTAATATTCACTCACACCTTAAACAAAAAGCAAAAACACGTCCAATTCAAGGGGAGGAAGAAAGTAAGATAGTTTACACCGTAAGGACCATTCGACCGCATTAAGGGGAAAAAGAAAAGGGAGAAGCCGAATCTAAGCTTGGAAGAAGGTATAATCCCTCATAACCCTATGTTTTAATTCATCTCAAAGTATTCTAGGAATATTAAGGACAAAGGTTAATAAATAATAAGAACGAACACCAGCTTAGTCCGTAGGCTTTGAAGGACCTTAGGATTCTAATGATCACGTTTTAAGGAAACTTAAAATAGTGGTAAGTATAATTTTGTACCATGACTATATGTTTTCTCCAAGTAGTAGCGAGCTCTAAGGATCTTAAGTATGGATATTAAGTTAGGTCGTGCTAGCACTAAGATCGACTTTGGGGTTTGCATTAGGGGTCTTATGATCTTCATCAAGTTCTTGAGAAAAAGGTGCTTTTAGATCGAAGTTCTTAGCATTTTGGGTGTTAAAAATGTTTTGGAGTCGCGAAATGCGAGTTTCACGAACTCTAGTTCGCGGGCTAGGCGAGATGTTAACTTTCGCGGGTTGTAGGTAATACCATAAATTTCGCGAATCTTGCGAACCTATGAAGTTTGCGAACTCGGGTAAATTTGGCGAACCCGAAAGTTCCACGAGGTGGATGAGTTTTGCGAATTGGTGGAATTTGCGAACTCAATGCAAAGCGCGAATTAAACCTATGAGAGATATCGCAGAATTCACAAGTCACGAACTAGGGTAATCTTTTTGCAAATTGTAGGGAGTTCGCGAACTAGGTTGTTGGGTTTCACGAGTCAAAATAGGTAGTATATGAATTTCGAGAACCCGACTTTGCAAACTCAAACATTTTTGCGAGTTATTTCGCGAATTAGATTAAGATTGGACAGGACTATTCTAGTTTCACGAATTACATCAATTCGGCGAATCCAATTTCACGAATCCAAACTTCGCGAATAGAAGCAGTTCGCAAAATAATTTGGCGAAATGAAGATTTACTGGTCTAAACTTTTGCGACATGCAAATTTCACGAATTCTAAGGTTTTAAACGAGTGGATTCGCAAAGAAGGAATAAGATAATAATATCATATATAGGATAGCGAATTGTTAGACTTTGTGAACCACTCATCATGACATAAAAAGGTTAGTGGAGGGTGACTCATACGTGAACCATTTCACAAACTAATGAGCATTTGACAAGTTGAGACTAGGCAACAACTTCATAATTGACTAACACTTCACAAATTGATAGTGACCTTGATAATTGTGCATGCAATGGAATGTTACGTAAATTAAGGAGTAAAATAACATTATAAGGAACATAGTAGGTTCATGAACTTGGGGTAGACTTAGCTAGGTGTGGTAATAGAATAATAATTAGGATTAGTGCAGATTTAATCCTTAAGGAAATTTTTAGAGTATTCGGAACCCTTATGGTCACGTTTCAAGAATTAATAAACTTATTAAATTTCATTAACATAAAATTATACAAGTTTGGTAGACAAGGGTTTTTGAAATTTAAACAGAGTTCTTGAGACATTCAAGCTGTTCTTAAAAAGAATAATATTTTGATCTGAAATTCCAAGGTTTTAAATTGTTAGAGGTGTTATAAACTTTATTAAGAACCGTGAAGTATAGGACTGCGAACCCGAGCTATTTCGCGAATTGAAAAGTTTGGCGAACCCTTGGCTTAGGAATACTTTGCGAATTATGTGAGGGACAATCAAGATCGCGAATAAAAATTTCACGGGTTAAAAAGGGTTTGCGAACCCAATTGGCGAACTTCATTTGGCGAGTCAACCCGCGAATTTGGTGAGGAATAAGTCAAAAAAAAGACAACACTTCACGAATTGAAAGTTTCATGAGTTCAATAAGGGCTTTATTTCTTACGAGGAGAATAAGACACATGGTAAGGTGTGTGAATAGCACATGGTAAGGTGAAGGTGTGATGAATTTAATAAATCACAAACAAGGAACCATACTTCACGTGTTTAAGGACACGATTCTAATGCTTGAAGCAAGTGAATTCGCAGAATAGGTGTATGAAATAACAAATTTCACGAATTGAACCCTATTTGGCAATTTAAATCTGACGAGACCTATTGTTTTGATAAATTCGCAAAGTGAGATAGGTACTTAGTGAATTATGGATTAATGAGTTAGATACTTTGCGAATTAACATCTTTCAGAGGTCTTGGAAGTTTATGAATTCATAAATATTTAAGTAATTCTTAGGTCAAATTAATTTAAATAGATAGCATACTGACACTACAGTTCCATACTTAGGGTCAGGGACTAATAATTTCACAGAACCGCCAGCTAACAATCGACGGACGCCAGGTAAGTGGGACTCTTCAACTACAACACATAAAAATTATGTGCGCATTATTTATGTGATTGCATGCTTCTATGCGACTATGTGATTTATTACATGACATGAATTACCCATTTCATGACATGGCATCCCTTACAAGACATGGCACGACAAGTCATTTCGCATTTCATACATGCATTTCACGGCATACACGAGTCTCACGAGAGTTTTAATGACATGACATGACATGAGGTATGCATGATCGCCGGGGCGCGACAAATAGTTACTAACATAAATTTATTTACTAAACAACACACGTGCAAGACAAGACGTGTGATATGTCAAGACACGTGCAAGACAAGACGTGTGATACGGCTCTTCTAATGCTACGAGGTGACTTCTATGTCACCGATGTCAAGACAGGACACGTGCAAGACAGGACGTGTAAATCGGGCGAATGCCCTCGTAGTAAGGATGAGCCGAGGGCCCTACAAGACAAGACACGTGCAAGACAAGACGTGTATTAGGGACCCTACAAGACAAGACAGGACAAGACATGACATGACATGACATGATTTTGTGAGGAATTAGTGAGCATTGGCGCATATGCCTATGCGAGTCATGACACGGGCACTGCATGCATAAGTCTCACTTACTGAGCTATATAAGCTCATCCCACGTTTTATGTGTTGTAGGTCCTTCGGATCACGGTACGTGATCGCCTAGCCGGCAAGGCATACTTTTGGAGCTTCCGAGCGTCTTTTGGGGGTGGTGTGTCCGTGGACGACGACCTCTGAGGCCGGGCGCATAGGATCTTTTGCTGCACAAATATACACGACACATGTAGATAGGACTCGAATGTAATTAGAAAGTTTGGAAGCATTCTTTTGTCATGACGATGTATTCTTTTGACTTGTACAGGACATGAGCTCCTTTAGGAAAGAGAAAAAATTTATTCCGCGTTTTCGCACTATTCTAACTAAATACGTAGTTAGGCACGTAGTACAAGGCTAGAAATAGTAGCGATGGCTAGGGTCGCTACATTTCGTATGGATGAATCTAAGAAAGGGTTCTTGTCAATGCGACATGGGATTCATCTCTCGAAATCCATGTGTCCTCAAAGTTAGGAAGCAAGGAAGGAAATGAATGAAATTCCTTATGCATCTGCAATAGGTAGCCTAATGTATGCAATGCTATGTATGCGGCCTGACATTGCGTATGCTTTAAGCATAGTAAGTCGGTACCGGTGTAATCCTGGTAAGGAACATTGGAATGCAGTAAAGAATATCTTTAAATACCTTAGACGGACTAAAGATATGGTACTGATTTATGGAAACGGAGAATTAGAGGTGGATGGTTATACCGATTCGGATTTCCAGTCGGACGTGGATGATCGAAAATCTACTTCTGGTTTCGTCTATAAACTCAATGGTGGAGCAGTGTCTTGGAAACGTTCTAAGCAAAGTACTCCTGCCGATTCCACCGCTGAGGCGGAGTATATTGCGGCCTCTGAGGTAACAAAGGAAGGTGTTTGGATGAGGAAGTTCTTAGAAGAACTCCAAGTTGTTCCAGGCATAGTGGACCGCCCGCTACCATTGTGGTGCGACAATAGTAGGCAGTAGCACAAGCCAAGGAACCTAGGTCTCACTTGAAGTCCAAACATATAGAAAGAAAATACCACGTGCTGCGTGGGTTCGTTGAGAATGGCTACATAGCTGTGCAGAAAATAGCCACCACGGATAACGTGGCGGACCCGTTCACTAAGCCTCTCTCACAGGCAGTGCTTGATCGACACCTCCATAAAATGGGGTTACGATATCATAGAGCATAGCATTGAGTGCAACTGCGGGATGGTTGGGATGTGCCCTGGGAATGCCATTCAAGGATGTAATGAATAGGGCATGTATTTAATATTTCATGTATTATTCGCTCTGTATTTGAATAATGTAATCTTATACGTATTAATGGAATTTATATTTTATTATACATAAAGGCTTATTATTTATTTACCTATCAAGTCTTATTAGGCATCCGGTGAGACGGTAAATAAATAAATCCCATATATCGTGAGTTTAGTCACCGATTCTCATGGGATGAGAGAGGGGCACCGGTGAGCTATTAGCCTCTGATATTAAACAAGTCCATCAGTCTTAGACCTCGATAGGGTGGCTGAGTGTCGATCATGACTTATTTGTTGACGAATATGGTTGCGCCAACCATTCGCTTGGGAAGCGGGAGGTCGTAACATTGGTATAAGTTGAATCAGGGGATTAACTTGTACATGGACACGACTCGCAATCGACGATCACATGGGCGTTATCGTTACTCTGGTTAGCGTCAATGATCGATCGATTGACCATAGTAGTGTGCGTGGACCTTAGACCGAAGGCTCTTTGACGGAGCTGACTTTGGGGTCTTGACTTGTCAATAGTTTGCTAGGCCCACCTTGTTCGGGGACGAATATGGGTCAGCGGCGATATGCGGTCTTGACAACAAAGGGTAACTACTGTGCTCAGTCTAATGTGAGGGATTCACTATCTCGTTAGTAACCGAGATATGTGTCCTATGCATATTCGGGGATGGGAAATTACGAAGTCTTCGGCCGAAGCTATAAACCGACTTACGTTGGAGGGCAGTTTAGTAATTTCACCAGTCACAAATTAGTCATAGAGCCGAGTCTAGTGAGTTTGACGTAACCATGACTCTCACTCGATCGGGACATTTGTGAAGGGTCTATACGTACGACGACAATCTATAGTCGGTTCGTAGATCGAAAATCGTACTCAACCCGGGATCTATTCGGTACCGCTAGATTGGCTAGGCGCTTACCAAATTATTGGATTCCTCCCTTGCCAAGTTGAGACGAACCAAGAGAGTCGGGCTTAAAAATGATCACTGTGATAGTGCCTAACTACTATGAGATGTAATTAATTTAACGGTCTTAGAGACGTTAACCAAATGTTAAATATATGTTTTAGAAACTATATTACATGACGGAAATTTACGGAACAGAGATGGTGATGAATGAAGCATAAATAGGGTTTACATTGACAACCAAGGCTTATCACGGCCGTGAAGCCCGCAGTAACAGTAGCTTCAAAACAAATTCATATCTCACAATCTAGACCTCGGATTTCGAATCCCTTTGGCTAGATTCAAGACCGGTGAGTCTTTCAACTATGGTTAAAATTTCAGGTCAATTGGACATCGTTTACCCCTCGATCGAGTTGAAATACAAAACTGTCGCAAAGCTGTCAGGGCTGTCACGGCCGTGACAACCTTGCACGTTGCCGTGACGACCGGCAGTGGCGAGCAAAAAGGGTGCCCGACAGGTCATGGCCGTGACACTTCATGCCCAAGCCGTGACGTCCTCCAGAAGATGGTTGACTAAGGCCGTGACGAGCGGCAGAAGTCGTCCAATGATGTGTCACGGCCGTGATCGCGCGCATGATCGCGCATAAAAATGTCATTTTCTTGGTCAAACCTAATCCAATTTCGTTTGTTCTTCTTTTGTTATTATTTTGGGACATTATCTAGTCATTAGATGATATAATTCAAAGGAAATAATGCAAAGATGAGTCATGTAGGACATGATTTCATTTGATTGATCTTAAAGTCATTTTCTAAGTTGGAAATGGACTTTGATTAATATTTCTTTGAGAAATTTCGTCCAAAAGAATATTATAGACTTTCTCACACTAAAACTTGAGTTTTAGAGAGTGGTGAGAGCTCCTTATATTGTTCTTAGAGAAAACCCTAAGTGTGTTTGAGTTTGTAGTAAATCAAACACACTAAAACACATTTCTATAAAACATTCTTCACTTCCTCTAGCCATCCTTGGGGAGGTGAAGTTTGTGGCACGTCACGGGGTCGGCGTGAGACTCTTCAGCATAGTTCGTGAGCCACGGGAGCTATGGATCTTCGCGACGAGGGTAAGATCCCTATTCCATTATACGTCTCGAACGTGCAGATTTCTTTATTTAACTGAGTATCCTGGAGAAACCGTTTGGCAAACCCGGGAAAATTTTAAATTCCGCTGCGTCCGGGGCAAGGCCTTGGGTCACCCGGGGTTTCCCAACAGAAACACTCATAAGATGGGCTCGTGTGGGACACGGTGCCATCTATGGGTTCGTGTGGGACATGGCGCCGTCCGATTAATGAGCCAACAAACTATTAGTTTGAGGCTTATTTCTGCGGATCGGGGACCTCAACCCCTCTATGAAACCGTCAACGATGTTTCCGAAGTCTCTATCGAGAGAATGAGGTTTTGAATAAAAAATAGTGGGAGTCAGGCCAAGTGAAAAAGTCCTTATCAGTGCCTGGCGAATAATACGTTCAACCCGATAATTCTTATGTCTTTCGCATTACATCTATTTCTTTCAAGATCGACAAACCCATTTATACTGCTTTATTGTTCGGTGGGATAGAATAATATGGATTTGATCCAAATTTAATGATGGTCCTAATATGGATTTTAAAAAATGTATATTCTCGTAAAATGGATCGTTTAGTAATGGTTTGCAGCTAGCCATTGTGGCATAAGCTGGCATAAAGTTTTACTCTATAAATAGGGCTATAGAAAGAGCAATCTTGGATAGCTCAATATTTGATGTTCATTAAGCCTATCGGTCTAATACGCATATAGAATAAAAGAACGTATTAGAAGGGTCCAATTGGGTTGGATAAATATTTCTTGGAAATAAAACTTACCTAAAATTCGAGTTTAAGGGCCTTCTATTTAGAATAATATTGAAACTAATTATTCTTGAACAACGCACTGGATTCTAGACAAGTTGAGATGGTACTCACTTATGAGTTTAGAATGTACTAGATTTCGGTGGGAGTTTTCAGCACTGATTATGATCATTGTTAAATGCGGACAAAGTGTCCAAATAATTACATTGGATCAATATTTCTCTGTTTAAATTTGAGCACAGTTTCAGTTACATAATTGCCTTTAAACTACCCAAGGGGTTATTAAATACATTATTTTGAATAATGTATGCGATTTTATTTTTGAAATAAATTCGCTGGCAATTAATAAATGTATTGTCCAAATTTAATACTGTGAAATCAATTATCAACAAAAGCAACTTTGAGTTGATAAAAAAGATTATTGTCTCTTTGATATGGTCATGCCGAAGTTTGTGATTCGAGTATTGGATAAACACGACACTGTTAAGTCGTGGGAATCTCGTAACATCAGCAAAAAGTTGACAAATCACCCTTCACAGGGAATTAGTAAAAGAGTCATAAATCTTCTGGGTTTGACCCGCACTAACATTTGTGGACAGAATATTGTATTCGCCCAAGGTATTTTGTTAATTTATAAACTTCACAAATAATCAATCTTCTTAGAGATTAGTGTATGTGTTAAGTTACAAATTTTAAATCCTTGATGAGATCAAGAAAATTAAATTAAACTGCGAGATAAGAGAAGCTTTTTGATTTGATCAAAGTGGCCAATTACGCTCGAGTTTGAAATCAGTTCTTTGGAGAGAATGTCATCTTTTCACAGTTAACTAAGAACGCTGTTAATGATATCTAGAGACGAAAGTTAGACTTCATGCACGCGGGCCATCATAGTCGATAGTCATGCATGTGCTTCGACAGTTGTTAGATATCATACAATACTGGATAAAGTTTGATCTTTCCTGAACTACGTTGTTCCCATATGGTATGGGTTTGCGTATGAAACGCAATGTACGTTCGATGCAGAATTCCTATGAGATCAAAAAATTCCATACCTTACGAAATTTGGAATTAGTAAGAAACTGAGCTCAAATCATATAGTGGGGTTGCCCCATTTGAGTGATAAAGCTTGGCAAAGATGTGTGTATAATAAACAAGAATATTAAGGTCGTTATTGTCTTTGGACTCAGAAAACTTCTCATTCCACGATATTTTTGGAAAATATCGAAGCCTTAGAGGCTCACGGTTCTTGAAAAATTGTTTATTCGAGAAAGAAGAGTGGGAGTGGTAACATTGGGAGTGTTGACAGAAACACCTAAAAGATATTTTAGTGCTAGCTTGCACTTAAAGAAAAGTCCTTGATACACCTTTAGTTGCGAGTGTCGGATAGAGTGTCTCGCCAGCCTGAGAGATGTTGTATAGTACACACCGAGCATGGGGTTGCTGCGATGAAGGGATATGTTATTAACAATCCCACTACCCTTGACCAAGCAATAATGGTTTAACTTGCTGAGACGACCTATTCTGTGGGAGTAGATGAACTCTATGCACAACAGCCATGTCATGATTAGATCTAATAGACTGGTTGAAATATACGAAGCGGGGCTTGTAAAGGCTGAGTCATAATGATGGGCTTTGACTCTGAGGAAACCTTTTCGATTGTTGCAATTACTAAATCTTATTAGCACAGTTGCATGCTTTTATGAGATCAGCAGATGGATGTGAAAATCGTATTTATCTGGGAGATAAATAAAGATAGCCCAACGATTTTACATCGCAAGCAGATGCACATAAGTGTGCAAAGTTGTAGAAAGTCGTAAAGACTTAATAAAGCCTCCAGGAGGGTGTCTTTGGTTTGATGAAATAGTTTGGAACTATGGATTCATAAGTACAAAGATAGCCTTATGTATCGCAATAAAAGCAGTTGGAGTTAGATATAATCTTCGTATTGTACGAAAGATGTTGGCCTTAAGAAAGGAAACAATATCGAAATACTGGTAAAAGCGGGGCTTTTGACCGATTTCTTCATAAACGACTTGAGATAGGGGACCTACATTCGGGGAACAACCTATATGGAGATATGGTCTAGTACATAATGGTATCTCAGGCCCTTTACTTGAAAAGACAAGGTCAATGACAAGAAAAAGGGTTCTTACCCACGATTTAGTTTCCTATGTTCTCGTTGCGAGAAAGATAGAAAAGGTGAATCGAGTCCCATATACAGTTATAATTAGTGGCCTTGTATATGCGGAGTTTGACTCGCGTTTGTTTTGATAAAAGATAAATATGCTGAAAGCATTTATCAAAATTCAGGCTACCTAGGTAAGAACAATAGTCCATGATGATGGTTTATGTGAATGGAGAAAAATAAGTGTATAGTTAGACTTATTTTCGACGTGGTTGATCGAAAATCCACTTAGGGGTCTATATAGTTTAATGGTAGAACAGTACCTTGAAATAGTTTCGAGGAAGCACTTACTGTTGGTACATGGGAATCATGAGCTCGAATCCCAAGTCAACCATGATCAGGAGCGCAGATAATTACCAGGGAGGTAAGAGATCAGTTTGAATATTGAAGTCTTCTGGGAAGAACTTCAAATAGTTCCAGGCATTGTGAATCAACTGCTGCCATGCTGAATGATCATTTTAGCCAATGAACCTTGGTCTCACAATTAATCCAGACGAAAAGAAAGAAAGAAATACAACATCTTGCATGTATCGTCGAAAAATGGCTGCTTAGCCGTGCAGAAGATAGCGCTGCGGAAACGTGGCCATCCCGTTCACTGTGCCTTTTATACATGCAGTGCTGAATAACGTCTTTAGAAAACAAGTATTAGATACACACAGCATATGGCACCGAGTGCAAGTGGGAGATTGTTGGGGATATGCCCTCGGAATGCCATTCGAGGATGTAAAGAATACGGCATAGACATGAATCTATTGTTCACACTTTAATATTTGGATATTGTATTCAAATATTTATTTATGGAATTTACAAAAGGCATATTATTTATTTACCTACCCAGTCATACTAGGCATCCGGTGAGACGGTAAATAAATAAATCCCATATACACGAGTTTAGGCACCGATTCTCATGGGATAAAAGAGGGGCACCGGTGAGCTATTATTCTCGAATATTAAATTAGTCCATAAGTCTTAAACTTCAGTAGGGTGACTGAATGTCAACCATGACGTATTTGTTGACGACTCTAAAATGGTTGTGCCAACCATTCACTTGGGAAGTGGGAGGTCGTAACACTGATACGAGTTGAATCGGGATTAACTTATATTTGGACACGACTCGTAATCGAAGATCACATGCTAATTACTTGCTGAGTGTCAATGATCGAGCCATTGACTATAGTAGTGTGTGTGGACCTTAGATCGAAGGGTCATTGACAGAATTGGCTTTGGGGTCTTGACTTATCACTAGTTTGCTAGGCCCGCCTTGTTCAAGGTTGAACATGGGTCAGCGGCCACATGCAGTCTTGATAACGAAGTGCAACTGCTGGGTATTGACAGTCGTGAGTGATTCACAACCTCGCAAGTAATCGAGGTATATGTCCTATGCCGTGGACGAGGAATTACAGAATCTTTGCAAAGTATAAAAACTAACTCGCTTGGGATGTGGAGTGTAGTTTAGTAATTTCGTCGTCACGGATTGGTCATAGTGTCAGGTTAGTGAGTTTGACATTACATGGCTCTCACTCGATCGGGACATATGTGAATGTCTATACGTAGTACGACGATCTATAGTCGGTTCGTAAAATACGAAGATCGTACTCGACATAGGATCTGTTCGGTACCGTGGATTGGCTAGGCGCTTACCGAATTCTTGGATTCCTCCCTTGCCGGTTGAGACGAACCAAGAGAGTCGGGCTTAAAAAGGATCACTGAGACAGTATCTAATAAAGTGAGATGTGTGATTATTTAACGGGCTTGGAGTCGTTAATAAAATGTTAAATATAAGTTTTAGAAACTATATCTACATGGGCTTAGATTCCCGACATGAAATAATTAAGAATGGAGAGTAGATAGGGTTCACAACCACGAGCAAGGCTCGTCACGGTTATGAAGCGCGCCTGAAAATTAACAGCAGATTTAAAAATTCATATCTCCCAATCAAGACCTTAGATTGAGAATCCCTTTGGTCAGAGTCATGATTGGTGAGTCTTCTTTCTGTGGTTAAAATGTCAGCTCCATCGGACGTCGTTTACCCCTAGATCTAAGAGACCTACGAAACTGTCGCATAGCTGGCGAAGGTGTCAAGGCCGTGACACCTTGTGCAAGAGGCCGTGAAGGTTGACAGAGCCAAGGTGTTTGGCCTTGACTTGGTCACGGCCGTGACCATCATGTCCCATGCCGTGAAGGCCGTCATGGACTTGTTCACGGCCGTGACGACGGACAGAAGCTTGGCTAAGCTCGTCAAGGCCGTGAATGCCTTTGCGAGAGGCCGTATACCGACAGTTTTTGTCAAAACTTAACCAAATCAAATCCAAATGCGTTCCTTATTCTTTGTTAGACTTGTGAGGAGGTGGAATTTGGATACTTCTTGGGATCGGCTTGACGATCTTGCCAAGGCGTTGGAACTCGGAGAGGTCATGGTGTTGCTTGGAGCGGACTACGACAACTGGAACAGCAAGGCGAGAGCTGGGATCTTCGCTACGAGGGTAAGCTTCGAAAAATCCTTATTGCGTGTCATGCATATTTTCTTTATATAACCAAGCGATCCGGGGCGCCTTACGGGGAATCCGGGAAAAATTTTCCGCTGCACCCGGGATTCGATCTTGGGACACCCGGGGTTCCCCAACACCCTCCTGCCGTTGAAAGCGTAATTTATTCTTTGTTGCGTCGTCTATCCCCACGGTGGCGGACCCATTAGTTGACATTCGGGGGCTCGATCGGTTCTTTTTTATGTATGTATTTTAGATCAAAAGTTCTTTTTTATATTTTCTATTTAGATAAATAATTAGGAAAATTTACCTAATAAAATGTAATTTTGTATGTTAAACTGGAACTATTTTAGGAAAATTTACCTAGTAAAATATATTTTGTATGTTAAATTAGGAATATTTAGGTGACTGAGAAAATATATAATTTGCGTTGGTTTACATTAAAATACCCATTAATATAAAAAATTAGCAATCAATACCTTGTCAGTATTCTTTTATATGCACGTAAATTTTTTGCATATCTGCCCACCGCAAGGTACATCATATAATACATTTAGGTACCATAGAGAAACGTATTGTGGTACGTAATACTGCTAGAAATTGTACCACCATATAGCTTGCCGCAAGGTATCATATGGAACGTATATAGGTAGAATATAAATGTGTAACGTGGTATACAATACACATATAAAATGGTACATCAAGGCCGAAAAATGGTACGCATAGTTGAACGGGTACTTATCCTAAAAAATTTCTGTCAATGGACCATTATACAATTTTCTCGCCACATCCGCCGCCTTCGCCGGATCTGCCTCGCCACCTCCGCTTCCGCCTTCGCCCGATCTTCCACGCCACCTCTGTCGCACCGCCTCCACCTAACCCCTCTGCCACACCGTGTCCGCCCCTTTGTCGCGCCTCCTCCGCCCGCCGCCTCTCCACCTTCGCCTGCCGCCTCACGCCACCACAGTTCATCGCCTCCCGCCGCCATTCACTCGTGAGTCTCCCACGTGGAGCTCGTTTCTCCCGAACTTTGGGTCGGGAGCTCTTTTCTCCCTTTGTGGAGTCATTTCTCCCTTTGTGGGAGGGAGCCCCTTTCGATGAAGACGAAGACCTCGATCGTTGGACAAAGAAAGTGTAGAGTATTGTGGATTCGGCTTAATAGCCTTGTTTAGGTTATATAGTTCTTTGGTCCAAGTTTGGGATTTTCTCGTTTTCTGTCGGCTTTTTTCACTTTTGTTGGGTGTGTGTGCTCCTATGTGAGCCTTTGTTCTCTACCAAAAAATGATGTCACCGGACCATTTGGGCTATTTAGTCCATATATTTTGTTTATCAATACAAACTATTATTTCCAAAAAAAAAAAAACGAACTTTAAAGAAAAAAAATTTAATATTGGTAAACAGTTAAGAATCGACCTCTTGATTATTAAAGAAGAGCTTGACCACTAGGCCGTCATATAAATGTCTGTTTCCAAGTATAAAGTTATATATCTTCTTTAGCTCCTTATATAAGCTAATTAGCACCAACTTAGACTTAATGGCTCGGTTTATGGCTATGATTCAATGTTTGAATCCGATCTGGCGTGGAGCCCAGGTGTCTGCAAAGCCATTCAAATATATGACTTGGTCATACCTCGAACAGCGTGCGGATAAATCTTTTCTTGCATGATATGCTCCACGTGTTACGGTGTCCTAAATTAAAAAAATATAAATCAAAATCAAAACCACTTTCATATCCTATTTATACGACTTACTAATTCGTATAACTGTATACGAGTTACTGTCCACCGTGACCCATGACATGGCATGTCAAGTAACTCGTAATTATTAGTTACGAGCTACTACGTCTCTTTTTTTTTTTTGTATTTTAACTTATTTTATATTTATTAATTATATAATCCACTAAATCATAAAATCATCATTATCTCATGTGATTTTACATAATAAAAATCAGATCTTATTTATTGTTTGTTTCGCGGCAACTAAAATGATATGCATATCTTATATTTTCGAATATTATTTAATTATTTTTGTAAAGTTAGAAATTCATATAGTTAAGGCAATCTCAATCGGAAAAGGGATACATAAATATGTAGTTCAATCCAATATATATAGTTATATATTATGAATATATTGCAGAAATAGTTATATCCGAAGAAAGTACAAAAGAAGTGATCTGAATGAACAAGTACCTAACATGTATACAATGTCTTATCTTCTTATTTATTTTCTAAATTATGGAGATGACGTGTTTCTTCATCTGCCTGAAAAGGGGTATACAATAAATATGTAGTTCAATCCATAATATATATTTATATATTTCGATTGTTAGTGCCATAATAATTGAACTTTATAAAAATAATTAAATATTTCATATATTCGAAAAATATAAGCAATGCAAATCATTTTAATCGTCGCGAAACAAACAATAAATTAGATGTGTTTGTTGATATACTTAATAAATATCAAATAAGTTAAAATACAAAAAATAAAAAAATAAAAAAAGAAAAGAGACGTAGTAACTCGTATAATAATTACGAGTTACTTGAAATGCTATGCATTGCCACCTTGGACAAATAACTCGTATAAGTTACTACGAGTTACTACTCGTATAAATAGGATATGAAAATCTCTATTTTATTAATGATTTTGATTTCATAATTATTTTGTTAATGGTTTATAATTTTAATTATTTTATTAAAAACCTGGCCTAATGATTTTTTTGGCCTCTTTCGTGTGCGTCTGTGTTCCCTTCTTCTCACGCAGCTGGCCTTATTTATAGACGATGGAGGGAGGGACATCAAATCCTCATGGCTGCTAAAGAACGGCGTAACTTGATTTTCTTTTCTTGAGCCGTGAACTTGTGTGCGGCGATCTCACGTTCTTTTTCTTCCTCTCGTCGTTTTCCTTTTCTTCTTCATTCGCGTGAGTGTTTTCCATCTTTCAACTTTTGTCTGCGTGTATGTGCTCTCTTGTGCGTATGTGTATGTATGTATCCCATCATTTCTCCTTTGAATTTCGTCATTGGCTGCTTCAAGAGGAATGGCTCGACTGATTTTCCTTTGGGCCATTATGTGTGCTTTAATGGGCTTCCAATTTAGGAACCGATGGGCCGAGTTTTATTCTTCGGCCCAATGATTTTGGGCTAGATTTGGGTTAGAGATCCTCCAATTTTCTCCGGAATATTTCCTATCGTAATTATTTTTCACCAATACCTTGTCGAAAATAAAAAGATAAAAGCATAATATCCGAAGAAATTTAAATTAAAATCGACCTGTAATGCGCCTATAAGGAGTATAAATTATAGCGTAAGATTCATTTATCAAATCTCCCACACTTAAGAGTTTACTTGTCCTCAAGCAAATTAAAAATAAAAAGGCAAAGAAAAGGATAAAATCATGTAACGTACCAATCAAGAACGAAATCACGTAAGAGATAGTGCAAGTAAAGTCGGAAATCATATTTGAAATCAACGACTAACTACACGATTTTCTTTAGCGATACCTATCAAAATCCGCACCTCACAGAGATTCACTCAAATCACTAAGTGTATAGGTTAAGATGTCAGTGATATCGCTCGGGTCATGTACTAATCTAATCTCTACCATAAGCTTGCAAGTGATTCGTAAATCTACCACTTTCATTGATCAAGCGTGAATCGGAAGGTCTTTACCGGGTTATAAAGTGGCTGAGATATGTAAGATATGCAAGGAATAAGCGTAAAAAGGATATGAGTTGTAGTCGTGTCGGAATCATGCCATCATCTCGAATGCGCCAAAATCCGTCGTTCTTGTTCATCACTTCCGTTCTTTTGCATTCGTCTCTTTTTTTTTCACCAAGCCCTTCTTCTCTCAACTTCTCGATCTAGGAAATAGATAATACGCTTTTGAGAGTGAAAGATTATCGGAGGAAGGGTTCTTAGCCAATATATTTTCCTCTCTCTCTTTTTTTTCTTCTAATTTTTTTTCATCAGCTCCAAAATTTCGTACGGGTTGCGCTTCTTAAGTCAGGCACTCAAACCGCTACTTCTACTATCGCTCCAAAGGGTTTATGTCTGAAGGCTTAATCAGTGTTGGCAAGTTATAATCGGTTTTCTTTTTTTTTTTTTCAAATAAAAGGCTCAGGCTCAAAAGTGGCTAACTACGGGGGCCAGTCGTGGTTGGATACTTTGGCAATGGACTAGATTCCTAATGCCTTCCTCTTTTTCATGCAATCACACATTAAGCAGTTTTAAAACGTAATACACAAGCAAGTTTTGAAGAGAAATAAACTAAGCATGATTCACACAACCAAAGAAATGAGCAAAAAGCTCGTAGGCTTAAAAATCTCACAAAAATAGGGTTATGTGTACGAATCTCTCAAGTATCGACAAGTTCATCATGTAAGAGAGAAGTAGACTACGCATATGTATCCTGATTACTCACAAAATTCCAAACATAAAGTCATCCCTTCATGATAAGAAATATAATTTTCGGGGAAAAACATTTTATGCCAATTTTTTGAAAACATTTGTACCAAAAATCAAGCCATGCATATATATAACATGTTCGCCTAAATTTCACAGAAACTCCCCTCCCCACACTTAATATTTACGTTGTCCCCAACGTAACAGTTATGTAACACAAGGAAAAGGAAATAGAAAGATAAGCGAACTTCCCTGAATAGAGTCAGATGTGCATGCTTTGTACGGCTCCTCCCCACTTGAGATTTTGAATTCCTGCGATCGTTGAAAAACAAAATCACTAAAAATGCGCATAAAAATAAAAGCAAATATAGGATAGGCTTGGGGTGCCTCCCAAGTAGCGCTTTCTTTAATGTCTTTTAGCTAGACATAGTTCGGTGATTTTTTTAGCGTTGGGTGGTGTCAAGGAGGTGGATCGTTTCCTTTCCAAGCGCCTCGATGTCACCGCCATAGTAATGCTTGAGTCGGTGCCCATTCACCTTGAAGGTACCTTTTTTTGGATGTGTTATCTCGATAGTTCCGTAAGGGAATACTTGGGTCACTGCGAATGGTCCAGACCATCTCGATTTCAGTTTACCGGGAAACAGCCGTAGGCGAGAGTTGTAAAGCAAGACCTGGTCGCCTTCTTGGAATTCCCGTTTCATGATTTTACGATCATGATACAGCTTCCTACGCTCCTTGTAGAGGCGGGTATTTTCATATGCCATCTGACGCCACTCATCGAGCTCGTTGATTTGCAAGTTTCGTTTTTCACATGCAAGATTCAAATCAAAATTTAGTTTCTTTAAAGCCCAATATGCTCTATGTTCTAGCTCAACGGGTAAATGGCAAGGTTTTCCGTAAACAAGGCGATAGGGTGTAGATCCGATAGGCGTCTTATATGATGTCCGGTATGCCCGTAAAGCATCGTTCAGCTTGTTCGGCCAATCCCGCCTATGGTGTTCCACGGTCTTCTCTAGTATGCGTTTCAGCTCCCTATTCACGACCTCCACTTGGCCGCTCGCTTGAGGATGGTATGCAGTAGTAACACTATGTTTCACGCCATATTTCTCGAGCGTCCTAGCAAATTGGGTGTTACAGAAGTGCGTACCTTTGTCGCTAATAATGCAACGAGGTAAACCAAATCGTGAAAATAAAGATTTCAAAAATTTAACGACTATCCTAGCATCATTAGTAGGTAGCGCTTGCGCTTCTACCCATTTTGACACATAATCAACCGCAACTAGGATATATCGATTCTTGAAAGATGTAGGAAATGGACCCATAAAATCAATGCGCCATACGTCAAATATTTCACATACAAGAGTGAAATTCTGAGGCATTTCATTGCGCTTAGAGATATTACCTGTTCGCTGGCACCTATTGCACATTTCTACATACCTTTGCGCGTCCTTGAAAATTGTGGGCCAGTAGAATCCACATTCTAGTACCTTTTGTGCGGTTCGGTTGCCTCCATAATGGCCTCCGCACAGTCCCGTGTGGCAATGCCCCAAGATATCGATTGTTTCGGGGAAGGTTACGCATCGCCTGATTATTATCCGCACAAATCCTAAATAGATGAGGATCATCCCAAAAGTAATACTTCAAGTCCGAGAAGATTTCTTCTTCTGGTGACTCGTGTATCCCCTTGGTAAGATCCTAGCTACAAGATAGTTAGCAATATCGGCATACCATGGAAGTTCATCAGGTACCTCATGTATTGCGTAAAGGTGTTCATCGGGAAAGTAGTCTCGGATCGTCTCTTCTTTTGTAACCTCGCAGGGTGTCTCTTCTAGTCTCGACAAGTGGTCTGCGGCAAGATTCTCCCTTTTGGTCGCGAAACTCCACGTCGAACTCTTGGAGTAGTAGAATCCATCGGACCAGCCTCGACTTTGCATCCGATTTCGCAAAGAGATGCTTAGTGGCTGAATGATCCGTGTAGATGATGACCTTCGATAGAATAAGATATTGACGGAACTTGTCGATTGCAAACACGACTGCAAGCAATTCCTTCTCAGTGGTAGTATAATTCGATTGCGCAGTCTTGCTTGCATAAATACTTTTCCCGTCGCTGCCCCAAAACTGCACCTCTTGCAAAATCACTGGCATCGCACATTAGTTCGAAGGGTAGCCTCCAATCGGGGGCCACCATGACAGGAGCATTAATAAGCTTATCCTTAAGTAGAGTAAAAGCATTCATACAATCGGTCGTAAACTTATAAGGTACATCTTTTTCTAGCAAGCGAGTTAAAGGTCTAGCAATTTTAGAAAAATCTTCAAAAATCTACGATAAAAACCAACATGTCCTAAGAAACTTCTAATTGCTTTTACCGACGAGGGTGTAGGTAATCGTTCAATAGTTTCTATTTTTGCTCTATCTACCTCGATTCCTCTGGCCTTCTCTAACCATAAAATGACATTTTTCCCAGTTTAGCACAAGGTTCGTTTCCCCGCATCGTTTAAGTACCGCCTTAAGATTGGAAAGACATACTTCAAATGAGTTACCAAAAATCGAAAAGTCATCCATGAATACCTCATTCCTTTACCGATTAATTTGTCGAAAATGGCCATCATGCACCGTTGGAAGGTAGCCGGGGCATTACACAGTCCGAAAGGCATCCTCCGATATGCAAGGTTCCGAATGGGCACGTAAAAGTCGTTTTCTCTTGATCTTCTGGTGCGATCGGGATCTGCAAATAACCTGAAAGACCATCAAGAAAACAATAAAATTCATGACCGGATAAACGCTCAAGCATTTGATCAATGAATGGTAAAGGGAAGTGATCTTTTCGCGTCGCGTCATTTAATTTCCTGTAATCAATGCACACTCGCCACCCTGTAACGGTCCTTGTTGGAATGAGTTCGTTTCTCGTTGGTCACCACCGTCATTCCTCCCTTCTTCGGCACCACTTGAACTGGGCTTACCCATGCGCTGTCTGAGATTGGGTATATGACTCCCGCATAAAGTAGCTTTATTACCTCAGCTATTACTACCTCCTTCATGTTCGGGTTTAGACGCCTTTCATGTTGCACCACAGGCTTGAACTCGTCTTCCATCAAGATCCTATGCATGCAGAAGGTCGGGCTGATTCCTTGAATATCTGAAATCTTCCATGCAAGTGCCTGCTCATGCTCCCGTAACAGGTCTAGGAGCATGATTTTCTGTTCCTTCTCCAAATTTGATGCTATAATTAAGGGGAGTGTTGAATCATCCTCCAGAAATGCGTACTCCAAGTGATCGGGTAATTGTTTGAGTTCGAGCTTTGGTGGATCTTCAATTGAACATTTTTTTTTCCTCTTCTTTGTTCGGCCGCACTTCGATGGTAGGTTCCGCCCCGTCTTCGTCTACATCTATTTGGTCAACCTCAAAAGATCGTTCATGCATTGGCTCTTCAGTCTTCGCTAATCCTGACATCAAAAACGTTTCTGGTTGTGATAGTCCCTGCAATGATAAAAAGTTGTTCCATGCATCAATGTGAAAACATTTATCGTTTAATTTATCGGAATTCTTCATGGATTCGGTCATATCGAATGTGACTTTTTCGCCATCTATAGTTAACGTCAATGTTCCGTTACGAACATCGACCATGGTTCCTCCAGTAGCGAGAAATGGCCTACCCAATATTAGAGGATCATCCTCCTCCATATCAAGAATAACAAAGTCTGCAGGAATTATAAATTTATCGACTTTAACCAGCACATCTTCTATGATACCCCTAGGATACTTAACAGATCTATCCGCTAATTGTAAACTCATCCTAGTGGGTTTGGTCTCTCCTAAACCAAGTCGTTTAAACATAGAATAAGCCATCAAATTAATACTTGCTCCTAAATCGGCCAATGCCTTACTTACGATTAAATCGCCTATTAAACATGGTATAGTAAAACTCCCTGGATCCTTAAGCTTTTTTGGTAGCTTGTTCTGTAGAATAGCAGAGCACTCTCCTCGCAACTCAACGGTGGAAACGTCTTCAAGCTTGCGCTTGTTCGTGATAAGATCCTTCAAAAACTTTGCCCAGCGGGGCATCTGCGTAAGGGCATCGACAAGTGGTAAATTAATATGTAATTGTTTAAAACTAGCAAGAAATTTACCGAATTGATCATCAATGATTTCCCGTTTAAGCTTGCTGGGTATGGAATTTTTGGTTGATACGCCTTGACCGGTGGCTTAGACACAGTCTCCTCTTGTTTGTCGGCCTCGCCGCTCGGTTGCGTGGGTTCAACGTTCTTCTTCGTTTTCTGCACTTCCTCGAGCTCTCTCCCGTTACGAAGTGTCACCGCCTTTACATGGTGGTCCTTTTGGTCTCGGTGTAACTTGGCAACGAACCGGAAGGACGTTGTTGGATTGATTCAGCAATCTGCCCGACTTGCTTCTCTAATGCCCGGAGGGAAGACTCGGTGTTTTGCAACCGTGCTTCTTGATT
This sequence comes from Craterostigma plantagineum, assembly GCA_027422505.1. NCBI lineage: Eukaryota > Viridiplantae > Streptophyta > Magnoliopsida > Lamiales > Linderniaceae > Craterostigma > Craterostigma plantagineum. The sequence goes on from JAPQWV010000533.1 coordinate 85,777, forward strand.
ATCCAAGCGAGAGTCGAGCTTTCCCATTAGCTTCTCGAGCATTCCCTCGAGCTTATCAACGCGATTATACGAGGTGGGCTCAGCATTCGCGCTATGGTATCCTTGCGCTCTTTGGTTTTGAAATCCTGGCGGAGCTTGTTGTTGATTACCGTAGGTCAAGTTCGGATGAACTCGATTCGGGACGTAGTTTCGTTGGCCTTGGTAGTTACCCATGTAGACGACTTGCTCCATCGGAATAGTGGCTGGACAACGGGTTGCGTCATGACTTTCGCCGCATGTAGCGCATGGCAGAGTATAATTTGGGTATTCATGAGGAGGCGGCGCGGCTGCGGGAGTTCTCGGGACAGATTGTACCTGCACAGCATTAACAACCGGTTTTTGTTGATAGCGTGGGTAACAGTGTATTCATCAACGTTTGCATTTGGAGGTTGTTAGCTGCGATCTGTTGTTGGAGTGTGTCGAACTTGGCATTTATCGCAGTCGCATTATCGACATCGTACATCCCCGGTGGTTTGCTTCTATTGCTAGAACTCCCGCGCCGGAAGCTATTTGCGCTATATTCTTCGATCAGATTCCAACCTTCCGTTGCGCTTAAATTGTACAAGCCTCCATTGCATGCCCCGTCAAGTAGTTGCACGGTAATATCATTCAAGGATTCATGGAACCGCTGAATCAATTCGCTCTTCGTCATACCATGTTGTGGGAAGCGATTCAGAAGCGTCTTGAAACGTGTCCATACGTCGTATAAATTCTCGCCCTCCTTTTGTTTGAATGCCGTAAGGTCCATTTTTAGTTTCAGCACCTTTGACGGTGGAAAGAAGTGCGTGATGAAGGTGGCGTGCATCTCGTCCCAAGTGGTGATAGATCTTTCGGGTAGTAGATTATACCATTCCTTTGTGTTACTTCTTAGGGAGAACGGAAATAAGTAGAGCCGAATCGTTTCCGGGCTTACTCCTTGTACTCGTATTGTGTCGGTGACGGACAAGAAGTCTCGGATGTGTCGGTAAGCGTCTTCGGAGAGTCCATCGTATTGAGCTGTCGTCTGAAGCATTTGAAGCCAATGATGTTTCAGCTCAAAGTTGTTAGAGACTTGAGGAAGGACTATCGCTGAGCCGACCGACCCTACGGCGTTGTTTCTCCACAGCTCTCTCATTGGAGGCTCTCTAGCTACAAGCGGCATCTCGTCACGATTTTGAGTCGCCATTTCGACTCGCCTTGCGTTTTCTCGTAGGTTATGTTGGAACGTTCTTTCGATTTCCGGGTCCCCTTCAACGATTGGTAGCGAAGGATTCCTTCGGGTCATGCACGAGAGTTCACGCACCTAGACAGCAAAATAAAAACTACAATAGCAATAAGAGATTTATAAATAAAAACTAATATAAAACAAAATATATTGCTAAATAAAAATAAAAATAAATATAACCGAGCGCTAATAATTTTAAAGACAAAAATAATAAAGAAAATACTAATCACTAAAATAATATATATATATATTGTTGTTGATAAAAATAAAAATAGATAGTTGAAGAAATAATAATACAAATGATAATATAATAAAATAATAAACGTACCTAGACCAAAAGATATTCGATTAATCAAATATATATATATATTCAAAAAAATAACAGCAAATAATACTAAAAAAATAACGAAAATAACGAAAAAAATAAGTAAAAATAATAAGCGTAGAAATAAAAATAATAAAAATAATAAAGCTAGAATAATAAACTAAAGTTCTCCAAATATCAACCCCGGCAACGGCGCCAAAAACTTGATCGAGCGGATCGAGTAATAAAATAAAACGAATATCGACGAACTAACTACGCTCAGCAGGCAAGTGTACCTATCGAAAATAGTATAGAAATGGCAAATATTCGAGTATCGAACCCAAAGGAACTATATACTTTAGAAAACCGTCGTTTAAATATCCTACTAAATAACTTGGGTTTGATAAAACTATAAATATCGATAAACTAAATAAACACACAAATACAGATCTGATAAAATAGCAATAACAGAGTTGGATAAGGCAAGGAGATCCAATGTCCCCTTTGCTGTTTGTATTGGGTATGGAGTATTTAACAAGGCAACTCAGACTCGTAGGGGCTGAACCAGATTTCAGGTATCATCCTCTCTGTAAGCAGCTAAAGATTGTGAACTTATGCTTTGCAGATGATTTGATAGTTCTGTGCAAAGCTCAGAGGAGATCTGTAGAACTGATTCTGAGGAGTCTGCACAAGTATCATATTACCACTGGGCTGGAGGCAAATAACAGTAAATCACAGATATTTCTGGCTGGTGTATCTGTGGCTGCGAGGCAGGAATTGATTAGCCTAACCGGTTTTGCAGAAGGGCAGTTCCCAATGAGGTATCTGGGAGTCCCCATTTCACCTACTAAATGGAGCAGGGCAGAGTGTCAAGAGCTTGTGGAGAGAATTGTGAAGAGAATTAAGTGTTGGAGTACTAGGAACCTATCATACGCAAGGAGGTGTTGCCTCATTAATTCGGTGCTGTTATCACTCCATAGTTATTGGGGGTCAATTTTTGTTTTACCTCGGAGTGTGGTTAAGCTTGTGGACCAAAAATGTAGAGAATTCTTGTGGGGAAGGAATGAGCGGGGTCAAATGCAAGCGTTGATTGCATGGGATTTGGTGTGTAGGAGAAAGAGCTGCGGGGGACTTAACATAAAAAATTGTGGAGATTGGAACTATGCAAGTATAGGGAGGTTAATGTGGGATATAGCTGGGAAAAAGGATTGTTTATGGATTAGATGGTTGGCTGGAGTCTATCTGAGGAATGGGGATTTCTGGGCTCATAATGTACCTCAGGATTGTAGCTGGACATGGAGGAAAATAAACAAGATTAAGGAGAAGTTCAGGCAAGGCTGTGATCGGGGTAGGTGGCTGGCTACCCCACATGGACAGTTCACTGTTACATCGGCGTATAATTGGCTGGGGCAACAAAAGGAAGTCAGATTTGAGTTAGCTGATGCTGTCTGGAGCAGATGGTCTGTACCTAAACACAATTTCGTTCTGTGGCTGGTTGCTCATGGGAAATTGTTGACTAGAGACCGGTTGCAGAGATGGGGGATGATCATACCTGATAAAATATGCCTTTTATGCCGAGATGAAGAGGAAAATATAGATCATTTGTTCATGGGATGCGAGTTTAGCAAAGATGATCTGGAGGGAATAAGAGATTATTGATACGCTTGGGGAAGCGTCAACACAAGGATTGTAAGGTGAAAATAATGGTGATCGCAGCCCTATTTTATGTAATTTGGAATGAACGAAATCGAAGGCTCCACGGAGAGGTAGCAAGATCTGGGGAGGATGTAGTGCGAGTGATTAAAAGAAGCGCCATTGATCATATTATCAGCCTGAAGCTCGTAACATCAAAGCAGGGATAACAGGACTATGTGCAAGGATTGCTCCAGTAGATGATGCTTTAATGTAGTGTTGCTCAAATAATGTAATATGTGGACTATGGTGATTTGTGGTAATGATAACTTTCTTACCAAAAAAAAAAAATAAAAATAACATAGTTGGGACGATTTATAAAAGCGAACGTATTTGAGACTTCGAATCCCCCTAACTCGATCGAACGACTAACAAGCTATAAATTTTAGCTAATTAGACCGTGAGGATTCCTATGGTATGTATACGGATTTCTACTATTGGGCGAAACTGCGCTTACTCGCTTCGACTCGTAACAACTAATCTACGTCTTTAATAGCAGGGCAAGCTTCCCTAACTTACTTAATCGCAGACCGCAATAAATAACGATGAATCCCGCTATTAGATTTGACTCTAATCCGGCGGGGTAGTTCAACCTATCTCTAGAGATGAGTTTATTCCGCTCGTTTACGAGTGGTCTAATCGTGGCCCCTCTCTCGAGCGTAGCGTACGACTTACCGACAATTATTTCGACCACATAGACATAATCAAAACAATAGCATAAAATCGTAATCGAGTCATAATAAAAAGCATATTAATAATACGTTCAACATACGTACGATATCGCTAGGGTTCATCTAATCTCAAATACTACGGGATTTAGCCGCTCATATGAAACATCAATATAACGAGGACCGTAAATAACAAAGAGAAAACCATGTTTCTTCCCTTAATTTTCGTTGAGGAGTTTTCCCGAACAGGTGGTGGGCGCTCAGCTTTTTACCTTTACTTGCCCTTCCTTGCACTGTCCGTTCGCTGCTCCTCCTACGCCCGCACCCCGTCGCAGCCCAAGCAGCTGCCTCGCCTTTACTTCGCAGTCCACAGATCAGCCACAGCCCACACAAACCAGCCGTTTGAACAACGCACAGCAGCTCCCTCAACTCACAGTCGCAGTCGCAGCCGCAGCCCGCTGTTGTGCTCGGCTCGCTGCCTTCGCTGCTCACAGCTCGGCCTAGCAAAGAATACACCCAGCTGATAGATCGTGTATATGGCCTCTTACGTGTGCTTCTGTGCTCCCTTCTTCTCACGCAACTGGCCTTATTTATAGACGATGGAGGGAGGGACATCAAATTCTCATGGCTGCTCAAGACGGCGTAACTTGATTTTCTTTTCTTGAGCCGTGAACTTGTGTGCGGCGATCTCACGTTCTTTTTCTTCCTCTCGTCGTTTTCCCTTTTTTCTTCATTCGCGTGAGTTTTTTCCATCTTTCAACATTTGTCTGCGTGTATGTGCTCTCTTGTGCGTATGTGTATGTATCTATTGTTGGCGTGGCAGCGGACCCGGTCGAGTAATAACCTCGGAATATTTTCATTATTCCTCCCCGAACTTTGATTTCACAGCCAAGATCATCGAGCTGTCCCACAGACAATAAATTCTTCTCCAGACCTTTCACGTACCGAACTCCTTGAATAGTGCGAACTGTACCGTCGTGCAACTTCAACCTCACGGTTCCAATGCCTACGATCTTTAAGGCATTATCTTCGCAACTGTACACAGATCCTCCTAAGATAGATTCGTAGTGGTTGAACCAGTCTCTTCGAGAGGTCATATGATAAGTTGCGCCCGATTCAAGAAGCCATATATCATCGTACGACTTCATGCTCTTCGTTGAGATAGCTGCTTCGCTACACAATACATCTCCTTCTGCGCGTTTGCCAGATTTCCTTGAGGATTGGAATTTTTCAAGCTCCAACAATCCTTCTTCAAGTGACCCTTCTTTCCACAGTGGTAGCATTTCATATCCTTATTCTTACTTCTTGATTTTCCCCTGCCTTGAGTGTGACTCCCACTTCCACGTTCCGTTGATCTCCCTCTCATCACCGTCAAAGCTTCGACCTGTTGAGATCCTGCTTGCTGGTCCTCCTTGTTCTTTCGCCGATTTTCTTCTTCGAGAACAGCAGATGCGATGTTGTCAAAGACCAGAGTGTCGGTGGATTTATTTTCTTCTTTTGTAGTTGAGACATCTGCAGGCTTATTCGTCAGGTTGATGATGAGTTGATCATACGAATCAGGCAGACTTTGAAGTAGAATTTCTGCACGCTCTTGAGACGCTATTTTATACCCCAACGATGTTAGCTGGGAAAATAGAGTATTCAAGACGTTGAGATGCTCCGTCACTGAAGTAGATTCTGACATTCTCAAGGTGTACAATTTTCTCTTCAAGAAAATTTTGTTGTGTAGCGACTTTGTCTCGTACAGATTTGTTAGGTGGTCCCAAATCTCCTTTGCCGTTTTCTTTTCTTCTACGCTACACAATCTCATCTGCTAGTGCCAGATGGAGATTTGCGACAGCGCTTCCGTTCTTCTCGTTCCATTTCTTGTCGTCTGTCACTGTGGCTGGTTTTCCGTCGATAGCCTCCAGAAGCCGTCCTTTCGCAAGATCGCCTTTATCTTTAATTTTCACAGTGAGAAATTTCTCCCGTTGAGCTTTTCAATATCGAATTTGGCCGCCATAATTTCTGCTCAGTCATGAGCGATACCTCCGACGGGATTGCAGCAGATAATTATAGAACTCGTCCCGGCTTTTTCGACACCGTAACAAGGGCAATATAATATCTATTATTTTCTGATGTGGAGGGTCCACATAGTGGCAACCACAGAGCATACGATAAATAGATATATATGACCCAAGCTCGGCTCTGATACCAATTGTTGGCGTGGCAGCGGACCCGGTCGAGTACTAACCCGGCTAATATTTGAGTAAAGATAAAAGTGGACACCGAGGTTTAACGTGGAAAACTCCCAAACAAATCGGGGTAAAAACCACGGCCAGAGAAGAAGAATCCACTATAGGGAAAATATAAGAGTTACAACCTCTCAATCTATAAAGGAGAAAACCCTCAATATCTCTCTTTATAGTCGGAAAAAATACCCGACAAACTCTCTATTATTTTTCCTCTATTTTTCTCTCACTCTGATCTCTCTCTTCTCTCTGTCCGTGGGATGCTCTTCGTTTGATGATGCGTAGCCTATTTATAGGCAAAAGTTTGTATGTGAACAAACTAACAAAGTCAGGACACCAAATGAATTAGGTGCCGAATTCGTTTTCCTTTTGTGCTCTGACCATTCAAAGGCCCATGTGCCTTTTGACTAATTATGTCGACATCTATCCCATCATTTCTCCTTTGAATTTCGTCATTGGCTGCTTCAAGAGGAATGGCTCGGCTGATTTTCCTTTCGGCCATTTTGTGTCTGCTTTAATGGGCTTCCAATTTAGGAACCGATGGGCAGAGTTTTATTCTTCGGCCCAATTGATTTTGGGCTTAGATTTGGGTTAGAGATCCTCCAATTTTCTTCGAGTCTGAATATTTTCGGTCGTAATTATTTTTCACCAATACCTGTCGAAAATAAAAAGATAAAAGCATAATATCCGAAGAAATTTAAATTAATATCGATCTGTAATGCGCCTATAAGGAGTATAAATTATAGCGTAAAATTCATTTATCAAATTTCTAAGAAATATAATAGAAAACTGCGATGTTTTGGGCACTCCATGGTATCATGTTGAAGTATCGTGGACCTAACATATTATGTACTGTACTGCTTTACTACTATAACATCATGAATCTAGGTTAATTAAAAGAATGACGGGACCCACAGGAGAGATTTGAACTGCTCAATTATTGGTTGTTTGGCCAAGGTACACGTCCATCTTGAAGATAAAGCCAATCATTATATTATTAACTATTTTTTTGGCGCATAAGTTAGGGGCAGTGGCAAAATAGGGACCGTTATCTTCGGATGAGCAAAATAGGGACAATAACTTCCAAAAAATTGGCAATTTACAGAAACTATATGTTCCGACCCGGTATTTTGACCCAAACGCGCTGACGTGGAACCCGACCCGCTGACACCTCTGCATACTCAATACAAAGATTAGCGACGGAATTTCCGTCGCTACAGGGGAAAAATTAAAAATAATAATAAATTTGCAGTATTAGCGACGGAAACTTCGACGGAAACTTCGTCGCTAATAGAATAAATATAAAAAAAAAAATTGTGGCCTTCTTCTTCGTCGCATCCCCTCTCTCCGGCAGATTTGGCCCCTCAAATCCCTCGCCAAAACCAAGATTAAAGTCACCGCCGGCGTTTCCAACAGTCACCTGCTCGCAATCGGCCGCAACATGGCGGCTTATTACCAAAATCCCTAATTACAGCCATCTCCGTCGGCGACGAGGTAACCACCATTTCCAGTTCGGCGCCTCTTCTCATGCCGGCAATTGAGTCGCTCTACAGCGCCCTCGTCGCAGCTAACCTCCACACTCAGGTCAAAGTCGTCACTAAAAGATAAAATTAAAAAAAAAAAGTAAATTCCCGGCCTTCTTCTTCGTCGCATCCACTCAGCTAAACCGCCGCCCTATCGTAGGCCTTCGCTGCCTCCAAGGCGGTGTCGTACGTCCCCAGCCACACGCGCGTACCCTTCTTATTTGGGTCGCGTATCTCCGCTGCGAATTTCCTCCATGGCCGCCGCTTCTGTAGAACTTTTTTTAATTTATTTTAGCGACGGAGGTTCCGTCGCTAATCTGTGTATTAAGTAAACAGACATGTCAGCGGATGGGGTTTCACGTCACCGGGTTTGGGTCAAAATACCGGGTCGGACCATATAGTGTCCATAAATTGCCATTTTTTTAAACGTTATTGTCCCTATTTTGCTCATCCGAAGATAACGGTCTCTATTTTGCCATTGTCCCTAACTTACGGGACTAAAAAAATAACTAACTCTTATTAGGATAAAAGCAACAAGTTCAAAGCAAGAAAAACTCAAGCAAGCGGTCACGATCGAAGACAAGTTGCAAGAAGAAGAAATAAGCAAGTCTCACATCAACGAAAGGCTCAAGCCCCAAGCGCACAACTCAAGGCAGGAAAATATATTCGACAAGATCCATTAAAGGTCTGCTAAGTATTTACTTCGCTGTTGAAAACGGATTTTGAAGATTACGCGTGATAAAGCCGGCTCCATGTCTCCACCTTGAAAGGAGAAGAATTAGCTCACGGTTATCGTCTATAAATAGAGAGAGCCACGAAGAACCAAAAAAAGAGTTTTATTTTGTTTCAGTGGTGTTACTTTGAATTTGTTGTTCCGTCTTAATTTCATCTACATCTATGAGCTATTTTTAATTAATCTTGTATTCTGTTGGTTTTCGTGTTAAAGACAGTCTTTTATTTAGTCAAAAGCTTCAAGGTCCATCATCTGGGTTATTTTGTGGTATTTTGTGTTGCCGAGAGTTATAGCAGAGGAGAATAGGACTGTTTCTTTATCAGTACTGTTACTATCATTGTCCCCTTTCGTGAATAAGGTGATTAACTTATTTTTGGCCGTTTACAACGCGACCAAAGTTTGGCGCCGTTGCCGAGGAAGGTGGTGTGTATTGATTTACTTCTATTTTGAATTCGATTTTTTTTGTTCTAGTTTATGCCACGATCTTCTCGAACAGGTATACTAATATTTGATCCAGAAATCGAGAGAACCGCGAGGGCAAACCAAAAAGCAAAAAGACAAAAGGATTCGACTATATCAATATCCAGCTCGGAATCTGAACAAGAATTTTCAAGCGACATGGAGGAAACCGACCAGCAACAGCCACTCCGTCTTACATTGAGGGATATGGCTACACCGGATGTTAACCAATGGCCGCTTTGCATTGAATTTCCCATTCTTCAAACACCTTTTGAGTTAAAATTGGGTTTAATCCATTTACTTCCTCATGGTAACGTAGGTGAGGATCCGCACAAGCACTTGAAAGAGTTTCACATGGTGTGCTCAACCATGAAGCCGAACGGGGTCACAGAAGATTAGATTAGCCTTCGTGCATTCCCTTTCTCCTTGGCGGATCATGCTAAAAGATTGGTTATACTACTTGCCATCGGGTTCAATACTACGTGGGCCGAACTTAAAAAGCAGTTCCTTGCAAAATTTTTCCTCCATCTCGTGTAGCAAACATTCGTGAGGAAATCTATGGGATTCGACAATGGAACAGAGAAACTTTACACGAATATTGGGAGAGATTCAAGCGGTTGTGCGCAAGCTGTCCATCTCATCAAATTTCAGAGTTAGCGCTTATCCAATATTTCTACGAAGGATTGCTATCCATGAAGAGAAACATGATTGACGCAGCAAGTGGAGGAGCGCTTGTCGATAAAATGGCAGACAAAGCACGTCGGATGATCTCAAGCATGGCTACAAATGCGCAACAATTTGGAACACGTCAAGATGTAGGCCAACAAAGGATAAACGAGGTAAGTACTACTTCATTTGAGCAAAAATTAGATTAGCTAACATCTCTTATGGAAAACTTGTGATTGAAAAAGCGAGTCAGTTAAAGGCTTGTGGTATATGTGCATTTGCTGGACATGCAACAGCAAATTGTCCTTCACTTCAGTTTGATCGTAGCGAGCAAGCCAATACAATTGTAGGGTACACAGGACCATCTCAAAAACGCTATGATCCATACTCGAGTCAATACAATCCCGGATGGCGTGACCATCCAAATCTGAGTTACGGAAATCGACCGCCAGGTTTCATGCAGCAAGCACCAAGACCACCAAATTCTCCGCAACAAGCCGCACCATCAAAGCCAGGTATGTCTTTGGAAGATATTGTTAAATAGCAACCAGTACTGTTATTTTTCAACAGGAAACTCGATCGAGCATTAACGACACGCGCTCGAGCGTGCAAAATTTAGAAAGGCAAGTATCCCAGTTGGCGGCACAAATGAGTCAAATACAGAATGAGAAGGGAAAACTACCTGCCGAAGACGAAATAAATCCAAAAGCAAATGTGAGTATGATGACTCTTCGAAATGGAAAAGAGATCGGTAGCCAAGTCATGACAAAGCCCACACGAAATTTTCAAGTGACAATAAAAATAAGGAGAACGGGAAGAATGTAAGTAATAACTCGAATATTGATAAATGTAATATTGTTATTCATCCACCTTTTCCTGGAAGGTTTGCTAGGCTGAAGTAAGAAGAGGAGGAAAAGAGTATAATAGAGACCTTCAGCAAAGTTGAGATTAACATTCCACTTTTGGATACTATCAAGCAAATCCCACGCTACGCAAATATTTAAAGAAAATGTGCTCGAACAAAATGAAACACAAACCGGAAGGAAAAATCATAGTAAGTGAAAATGTTTTCGCTGCGCTTCAACGAAAACTTGCCCAAAAATGTAATGACCCAGGTATGTGCGCTATCTCGGCTACTATAGGGACGAGAAAAATAAATAATGCCATGTTAGATTTAGGAGCGTCAATCAATGTTATGCCATTATCTTTATTCAATGAGATGAGTATGGGACCACTTAAGTGCACTGATATATGCCAATTAGCAAATAGGTCAATTATTTATCCCGAAGGATTAGTTGAAGATGTTCTAGTAGAACGTGGTGAATTTATTTTTCCAGCTGATTTCTACATTGTCGACATGGGTGATGAACATGCGATTGAGTCTATTGTTATGTTATTAGGACGATCATTCATGAAAACGGCTAAAACTAAGATAGACGTTGATTTGGGAACTCTTACTTTTGAGTTTAATGGTGAAAAACTTACCATGAATATGTTTGATGCTATGAAACGTCCTGATGAACCTGAAAATGTTAGTATGATTGATGCATTTGTTCGAGATGATTTTGAGCGTAATTTCACTAAACTCGACTATGTGATTAAGAATAGCAAACCAGAAAGATTTGCATTTGAAGTGAACAAAAATATAAGAAACACGCTCATGACATTACACGCACTTTCGGAGGTTCACGATCAATCAATGGTCGCGTCGTAAACGGCCAAAAATAAAATTAACCTTACTAATACTAGTATAGCAAAAGTAACGATCGTCTCCACGGGGAAGATGGTTGATTTACTTCTATATCAGAATTCGATCGATAATAATAATAATAGTAATAATAATAGAATGATAGTAATAATATTATAATAATAATAATAATAATAATAATAATAATAATAATAATAATGGGGGTTTTGTTGTGCTGTTCAAATATACAAGGAATTAAACTACGAAAAGACGATGGAAAAAAAATAATATAGTAACGAATATAAATAGTTGAAGTAATCGTTCTCCACCTTGATTTATATAATTTATCATCGACTCCTAAATAACGTGCATACGTAAGCATAATCGGTTATAGTTGTCGACGAACGTGTAACAACCAATCTATTCTTAATTTCTCGATAATTAAGAGACGCTCTATAATTACTTCCCTAATCGAAAAATTACCTCCGTGACGCCCTGCAAGATTTAAATTTCCTACAGCAATTAAAACAAAAGAGACCCGATTATTGATTAACTCGCTCGGACGACGCTCTCGCAAGTAACGACGTTGGTCCGTTAAATTCAAATCGTTTAAACTACAATATAACTTGCACTTACATAAGATAGAGAAGTTGAACATTGTTCGCTACTTATTAGATCATACAAACAATTACGGATTTGTTGTTCTAATTAGCAATGGACTCACGTAGATTAATTAAACATTTGCAACTATTTAATCAACTACGTTCATCAACTAAAATAAATGCAAGCTTAAACGAATAATAACGCGTTCATGAATAAGCACAATAATCTCACAATATTATAAATCAAGGTTTCGAATATACTTCAACTATAAACTTAGCTACGAAACATAATAATTAAAGTACATAGATAGAAAGAAGGCTCGCTTACAACCGTGTGAACGCTACCGAACTGCTCATCCGCCAAGAATTACAGCCCAAATCCGCCAAGGAATTCAGCCCAAGTCAACCAAGAAACTTCAGCCCAAATCCAACTAGCTATAACAGTGTTCTCTGCAATCAAGCACAGCTCTTTAAAGTACAACAGCTCTTTCTCACGTTCTTAACTCCAAGCTCTTCTCTGCTATTTGAGCTGCTCCGTGTGTTGTTGCTGCCTCGATCTGACAAGAAAAGCTTCCCGATTTGACCTGTGGTTGCTCCGATCTGGACGGTGTTGTGCTGCCTCGTCTATCAGCTTCGCCTCCCCCAAGCTCTCTTGTACAGAAAAAAAATCTGCTTTTACTTTCTTCGTCCCAGCTCGGAGGCAGCAACCTGCTTTCTAAACCTTCGCTTGCGGAACTAACTGTGCTCGTAGCTTTGCCTTTTGTGGGTATTAGTGTGGTGGAAGAGGTGAGACACGAATTTTCCTTCCTTTCTTCCATGTATGATAGCAGCTCAGTATTTATAGATGGCTATGAGATCATCTTTTCTTTCTTTCCCACACGAAACATGAAGCTGAATTCCCCTTTCTTGGACATCAAACTCAGAAATCGTGGAACTCCCCTTTATCTTTTTGGTCTGCTTGAATCTTACGTGTCTTGCATAAAGTTCCCCATCTCTCTCTCAATTATTCTTTTATTGTCTTAAAGCTTACTTAGGGATTAATCCGAGACATAATGGATTGGGCCTAGTACGGAGATACGAATAATTGGGCTGTGCCTTTGGTGTTTGAATTTCAGCTGTAGTTAACTTGCCCATCATACTTGCTAGCTTGCGGATCCTAGTACCAATTTTTGTGATGATATGTTGTTGGGCCGAGACTTCGTATCTGTATCTTTGTGTGAATCCATATCGCGCGACGGTTGATGGCAATTCTCTTAATAACCAAATATTCCAGTTTTATCCATTTTGCTCCGATATCTGTAATATATCAAATATAAGTGCAATAATAGGATATTCGAAACATTTTTAGACGTAACGGCCAATAAGACATGGCATAACAAAAATACAGTAAAATATTATGTTATCAATCAACTCTTAAATATTTGTTGTCGAAGGAGTCAAAGCCGCACTTCATACGATGGATTTTTTGCTTCAAGAGTTTGATTGGAGATCAAGTATCGTAAAGGCGTGGACAACTCAGTGACGGACCACTTAAGCCGTTTGATTCGTGACGAAAAGCCACTACCAATTTCTGAACGTTGCCAGATGAGCAATTTTTCCGCCTTCAAAAGATCAACCTGAGCGTGCCCATTTATGAATGAACTCAAAGAATGGAGACTACGTCTAGCCAAAGACGTTAAAGAAAAGCGCTTATTGGGAGGCAATCCAATATTATCCTATTTTATTTTGTTATTGCAATATTTCCGTTTTATGTATGTTTTCAATGATGATTAAGCAGGTTTTCTCTCGGCTACGTATGCTACAAAATCTCGCTAGGCTCGGCTAAAGATATCACCTCGCTCGGAATTCTCTTCGACTCCAGCAGAGGGAAGTTTTGTTTTCATTATCACTTTTATTACTTTCTTCACATCTATCTGAAATATTAAAATAAAAATTAGGGTGTGAATCTTTAGATTGTAGCTACTATTTTCATTAGAATTCTACATTGAGGACAATGCAGAGTTTAGATGTGGGGGAGATTTCTCATGTTAGTTGATGAACACATATCTTGTCTAGAGTAAACCGATGTGCATTGATTAGAACATGAAGAAACAATTACGAATAGCTATTTGGTATTGATGATTATTCTTTTTCTTCAATTGATTTAAAGACTGAATGCGCAAGAGTCAACACAAAGCCTACTTAAATATGTGAGATTTGAGCCTAAAAAAAAAAAGAAAGAGTATTGATCTTTGTACTTAGTTTTTTTTTTTTTTTTTTATGAGAGGCATCACATATGTTTCGAATATTTTAGAACTTGCTATATTATACATGTTGATATCTGTTAAGAATAGTCGAACTGTAAGTTTGGTTTGAGGACTTGATTGTAAATCTTGTAAGTTGGTAGGGTTTAGTTTGCAAGTAGAAGTTGTAATTTAGTATAAAGACCTCTGCTTTATGTAGAAAGGGTTACGCATTTTTTCATTATAAGAAAACTTTCTCTTTTCGACTTATCATGGTATCAGAGCCACGACGAAGAGCTCAAAATTGAAATCAATTGTTAGGGCAAAATTGATCCTTGGGAAGAAGTTTTATCTCCTCAATGGCGGACGCTGAGACACCGCATAATAAGGTTGATGAGAATCAGAAAACTAATACAAGCAATCAAGATGGTGCGAACCAAGCCTCGTTAATCGATTTCAACAACCCGCTGTATTTGCATCTATCTGACACCCCGAATTCAAATCTTGATACTGAAGTTCTAAAAGGAACAGATAATTACAGAGTTTGGAGCAGGGAAATGCAGATTGCGTTGGATGCGAAGAACAAATTAGGTTTTATGGATGGAATACGTAACAGCCAGTGGATGACGCTAAGTTGAACCACCAGTGGAAGAGGTGCAATGCGCTAGTACGCTCGAGGATTTGCAATGAGGAAACCCAACCCAATATGATGTGCACAATCAGGAGTCTACATCTATTGCCCTTCAAACCACTGTTAATCAAACGAGGCAGTGGAACATATCAAGTGCTAAGGGTATTGTGTGGTGTGACCATTGCAACATTGGTGGGCATACCAGAGAAAATTGTTTCAGGACCCACGGTTATCCTCAAAGGTATATCGAGATGGTCGAAGAGGTACTAGGAGCCGAGGAGGAGCAAGGGGCAGATTCAACAATCAAGTACAAGGTCATGCTATTGGGCAGAGGATTGAGAATCTAGCCAAGGTCAATGCAACCACCTCAAACTCATTTGATGGTGGTAAACAACCCTCGAGATTGGTGAATCGTGAAAAGGCAGGAAGGCCTCAGTTGACTCCGTATCAATACCAGCAGATTATGTCCATCTAGAGGGAATAAAAGTGCAAGACCCAACTATGGCAGCAGCCTCCTCCAATCAAGCAGGTAATGGATCAGGTATGGACTCTTCTGAGCATGTAAATTGCAAAAGTTGGATAATTGATACGGGCGCAAACAATCACATGATATCGAATAAATGTTTATATGATATTGGTTCTATGGCTGATAGATCAAATGTTTATGTGAAATTGCCAAATGGAGAATCTGTTTTGGCATCAAATTGTGGAACTGTTACCTTGACTGGTGATATGAAATTAACAGATGTACTGTTTGTGCCTGACTTTAAGCATAATTTGTTATCTGTATCGAAGTTGTGCAGTGATGCAAATGTTTGTGTTATTTTCTATCCGCATTTTTGCCTAATCCAGGAGATTTGGACTGGCAGAATAAGGGGGGTTGGTAAAAACTGGAATGGACTTTATTACTTAGATAAAGTTGATGATAGGTCTGCTAGTATAGGATTTAATCATGTTGCTGATCTATGTAATAGTGAAGCTCATCACTTTGTAACTGATAAAGCAGACACCAATAAAATTTTGTTGTGGCACAAGCGTTTTGGTCATATTTCTTTTAACAGACTTGTTTTTTTGCCTAGCTTGAACTTAAAGTAGGTGAAATCATAGATATTGCCCCATATGCCCCATAGCCAAACATAGTAGAACTAAGTTCCCAATGAGAACGACCGTAACCTCTTCTATCATGGAATTAGTACATATTGATGTTTGGGGGCCATATAGAGAACCAACTTATAAAGGTGAGAGATATTTTTTAACTATTGTTGATGATTATTCTCGAGCGACATGGGGATTTCTCATGACAACCAAGTCTGAAGTATATAGTATTATAGAAAAATTTATGGTTTATGTGCAAAACCAGTTTTCAAAAGGAATTAGGATTGTAGAACCGACAATGCGATGGAATTTTTTAGCATAGAATGTAGGAAATTATTTGACTCTTTTGTGTGATACACCAAGTTCATGCTCATACACTCCACAACAAAATGGAGTCGTGGAAAGAAAGCATAGACATATTTTAAATGTAGCTAGGGCCTTGAAATTTCAATCAAATGTTCCGCTCAAGTATTGGGGCGAATGCGTCAAAACGGCAATCTATTTGATAAATAGAACGCCAACCCTCTCCTCAAGGGTAAAACACTTTTCATGTTTTGTATGGAAGAGAACCTGCTTTTCATCATTTAAGAATATTTGGGTGTTTATGCTTTGCGAAAATTTTACCACAACATGACAAGTTTAAAGAAAGGTCCAGGCCTTGTGTTTTATTAGGGTATGCTGTTACCCAAAAAGCATATAGATTGCTTGATCTTGAGACTAAGAATCTCATTATTTCAAGAGATGTGATTTTTTATGAAGACCAATTTCCATTTAATTCGTATGAAAAACAGCATAGTGATTTGGAGACTAACCCCAAACAAGACAGTAGAATTGTATTTGATGATTTTTCATATGATAATATTCCCATGACAAGTGATAATCACTCACTTGATCATAATAGTGAAAATTATGAAACAAGTCATACAGGTGCAGCTGAACCAGCCGGAGAAATGCTCAATGATGAACCATCTGAAGGGGCAGATCAACCCTTAATAAGAGCAGAACAGCCCGTAAGGAGGTCGACCAGAATAAGCAGACCTCCAAACTGGTTAAAAGATTTGTTTCTCCCTATGATGTTAATCAATCTAACTTTGTCAAGTATCCTTTGTCTTCGTATATACAATATAACGGCATCAAACCAAGATATGCTACGTTTCTAGCTGCTTTAGCAAATGACAGGATTCCCAAAAGTTTTCAAGAGGCAGTTAGATCAGAACAATGGAGAAAAGCTATGGAGGTAGAAATCGCAGCCCTTGAGTTGAACAATACATGGAAGGTAGTAGACCTTCCGAGAGGTGAAAATTCCATAGGTTGTAGATGGGTTTATTCTATTAAATATAGGGCTGACGGGTCCATAGAAAGGTATAAGGCACGACTTGTAGCTAAAGGCTATAGTCAAGTTGAGGGCATAGATTACACTGATACATTTGCCCCTGTAGTTAGACATGTCACTATTAGGTTAATTATATCTCTTGCATCTATATGTGGTTGGCCACTTTTGCAAATGGATGTTACTAACGCCTTTTTGCAGGGTGACTTACATGAGGAGATATACATGACATTGCCTCCAGGTTTAACTTCAGGTGCCCCAGATACTAGAATCAAAGCATGTAAGCTTGAAAAGCCATTGTATGGCTTAAAACAGGCACCACGTCAGTGGAATAAAAAATTTACGTTAGCAATGGGTGTTTTTGGATTTGTACAATCAAAGAATGATTATTCTTTATTTGTCAAATCAGGGGGGAAAATGTGGTTATTTTGTTGGTATATGTAGACGATATTGTGATTACTGGTAGTGATAAGGACTTGATAGATGAAGTTAAGTGTTATTTGAACAAAACTTTTCATATGAAAGACTTGGGAGAGTTGAGGTATTTCTTAGAATTGAGGTAGCTAGGTCTGAAAAAGGAATTGTTCTTAGTCAGAGAAAGTATGTGTTAGAATTATTAGGGGAGACTGGAATGTTAGGGTCTAAACCTCTAAGCATTCCAATCGAACAGAATTTAAAATTCACAGAAACTGCTGGACTTGGTGCATTTGGAAGTTCAGAAACTGCTGGACTTGGTGCATTTGAAAGTTCAGAAACTGCTGGACTTAATGCTATGGTTAGAGAAACAACCATTACTAATCGTGCACTCCCTACAGAGTGCTGTTCTAGTGTTTCTAATGATGTGAATGTGCATATGTTTAGGAAAATTGTTGGTAAACTGTTATACTTGTCTTTGACTAGGCCTGATATATCCTATGCTGTTCAAATTTTGTCTCAGTATATGCATAAGCCACAAAAGGTTCACTTGGATGCATTATACAGAATTTTGAGGTATTTGAAAGGAAAGCCGGGTTTGGGATTATTTCTTGATGCTAACAGTAAAATATGTTTGAGAGCATATTGTGATGCAGATTGGGCATCTTGTCCGATGTCTAGGCGATCGCTAACAGGGTATATGGTATTTCTTGGAGACTCCTTGATATCTTGGAAGTCGAAGAAACAAAAAACGGTCGCACGAAGTACAGCCGAGGCAGAATATAGAGCAATGGCGATGGTTACGACAGAAGTGTTGTGGTTAACCAATATAATGAGTGATATTGGAATTCGAAGAACGAATCCAATCACGATATACTCCGACAGTAAATCAGCTATACAAATAGCAGCAAATCCGGTGTTCCACGAAAGAACGAAGCATATAGGAGTGGATTGTCATTTCATACGAGACAAGATTCAAGAAAATATAATCAAAACCGAGTATGTGCCTTCGCAAGAGCAGCCGGCCGACTTATTAACTAAGGCGTTGGGAAGAAACCAATTTGAGTATTTATTATCCAAGTTCGGTGTTTTGGACCTGTATGAAACCCGAACTTGAGGGGGAGTGTTAAGAATAGTCGAACTGTAAGTTTGGTTTGAGGACTTGATTGTAAATCTTGTAAGTTGGTAGGGTTTAGTTTGCAAGTAGAAGTTGTAATTTAGTATAAAGACCTCTGCTTTATGTAGAAAGGGTTACGCATTTTTTCATTATAAGAAAACTTTCTCTTTTCGACTTATCAATATCATTGACGGCTTCTTGTGTACAAAAGTGATTAAGGCATTTCGGATTAAGCCATCGGCCTCACTGACCCTACCTTCAATATTATCCGCTTAGTGAGCCAACTTGAGCCTGAGCCTTTTTTTTGTGTTCAATTTAAGCCACTATATTTGCCCATATATATCCTTTTGTCTTTCTTTTCCACCCATTGTCGGATTAGATGAATTATTAATTGCGTAGATTTCACGACCTCGACATTGACGGATATATTGCTGCAGATAGATCCAGCATTATACTGCTGCAGCATTCCTCGATATAAATCCGTCACTTAGCGTCTCTCTCTACATTGCTACAGTCGATATAATGTTGCAGATAGATCGAGGAATGGAGTATCTTCACTCGAAAAAGATTTACCACGACGATTTAAACCCGAAGGTTCTTCTGAAGCCAAGAAACGCAGCAGAAAGTGCTGGCAGAAGAACCCTAATCAGCGCCGACGTTCTCTTCGATCTGCAGAATCTTGAGGTACATCAAGAAGAACCTTGTAATAAATCCCGACCATGGAGATCCCAATTCTCCGCCGCGGCTCGTTGATTACTGCGACATGGAATTAGGGTTCATGAGGAAATTCTCGGGAGAAATCGACGGCGGCGGTGGGGATTTTCAACGTTTCACAGATCCCATTTCAGATGTTCACCTACAAGCTGTTCGAGAAGGAGAAGGCTTGTTGTAAGAACTGGGAAGGGGAGGAGTTTTCTGGTAATAGATCAGCCTCTGAAGATGAAAACATGGCCGCCAGCGACGGCAAATCCGTCGCTAAACATAGCTTTTTTATTATTCAACCCTTTGGCGACGGAAGGTCCGTCGGAAAAAACCGTCGCTAATCTGTGTAGTGAGTAAGCAGCTATGTCAGCGGGTCGGGTTCCACGTCAGCGGGTCTGGATCAAAATACCGTGTCGGGCATATACTGTCCTAAAAATGCTTACTTTTCGAAAGTTAAAGTCCCTATATTGTAAACCCTTAAAATACATGTCCTATAATGCCAACCACCCTAACTTACGGGACTAAGAAAATAATTAAGCCTTACAAATATACAATAATTATAGGTACTTAATAACATAAATAGATTAATATTAAAGAAATTTATTAAATTACATATTTTCCTTGATTTTCTTATATATTCCAATTTTTATATTATTTTTCTTTTTTTTTACTTTTTCCTATTTTTAATATTTTTTCATATTTTATTATTTTTTTAATACGGCCGGGCTAAGCCTGCCAGGTAGTACTGTCAATTTGGCGGGGCGGGGCGGGCCTAAAATATATTTATATAATATATATAACTAAGAGATTGGCGGGCCGGCCCGCGGGCGAGCCCGCCCTGCCCCGCCAGCGCGGGCTGGCCCGCCGAGGCCCGCCCAGCCGCCCTTTTGGTGAGGCGGGGCGGGGCGGCCCGCAGGCCATATTGACAGCACTACTGCCAGGCCCGCTACCCGCCTGCAGGCGGGGGCCCTCATTTCCTAGTAGCACGGCCGACCCGTTTTGCCAGTACTACTTAAGTTATAAGTGGTGTGATAGATAAATTAGCCATCTTAATGATGGGTCCCAGAAACTTTTTGTATCTAATTTCCTTTTAGAATCTGAAATATCCCTATCAGCCACCTATTATGGTTAATACATATCTACACGATAATAATGATATTAAGCTTCGAAAAATATGACATAAAGGGGGAGAATATTAGGGCTTTTCTGGGGACTCTCAATTGGGATTGTGTGAAAAGAGCAAGGAATGTTTTATCTATTTTAATTTAGTTATTTTATGAATTTGAAAAAAAAAATCGGTAATTCGTTAGATTTCGGTTTATCGAACTAGTAACCATACTGAATCGAATCAACTAATTTTTGTAACTTTCAAACCGAATTTTATGTTCGACATTCGATTCATACCGAATTGTTCGGTCAATACGGTCGGTATACCGATATATGAACAACCCTACTATTTCTCAACTACTGCTCAATGGATTATTGATCGCCAACCCAAGAGTTTATTAATCGACAATATTTTTGGTAATAGGTATCGTCACAGATCACAAACCCATTATTATCTTTTTATTATTATTTGTTATTATAACCCTAATTTAATACAATGGGAAGATAGAGATACTATGTGTTCTTTCCCAAACATGATTGAAAGGTTACGAAGGCCAAGTCAACGTTGTTGGACTGTGACTTTTATTCCCTTTCCAACTTTATTTTCCACGCACACAAAAAAATTAATAATCTAAATATAGTAGTACCGCTTAAGTTCTTCAATCGAACATTGACCTTTCACATTCTCTGTGTTTTCTCTTTACCTCGTATACTTATATATAGAGTATAGACCCTCTTTCTTCTAATCAAACTCAGTTCAAACATCTCATCTCTCGGAAAGCTTGATTAAATTGAAATCTCCCTCTTCCTAAAAGTCTTGTTCAATATGTCTCAGGTCAAAACAAATTAATTCCTATATATATATATATGTGTGTGTGTGTGTGTGTGTGTGTGTGTGTGTGTGACGCTCTTTTATATGTGATTTATGATCGGAGGATTTTTGTTGAAATTCCAGAAACTTGTGGCGAAGATACCTATCCAGGGTGACAAGGAGAGAAGAGACGTCATGCATTTCGTCACGAAGTACTGTGGTAATATATATATATATATATATATATATATATATAATAAAATCTGATTCTTGATGTGTGTGTTTCTTCTTATTTCTGTGTGACGTACGGTTAATTATTTGTTATCCGTTGTATTTGTTAATTTTGAATAGGTATAGAGTCTGTTGCAATGGACATGAAGGACAAAAAACTAATTGTGATAGGCAACTTTGATAGCGTAAAGGTTATGAATAAACTCGAAAAAAAATGGTGCGCAAATATAGAGAGCCTTGGGCCATCGAAACAAGCACCTGAACCAAAAAATAAAGAAGCGGACAAACCAGTGGAAAAACCATCACCAAAGGTTGAGCCTGCGAAGATATATTGGAATTACGTCATTCCTCAATATCCTAATTATTACATACCACCGCATTACTGTCACCCCAACGAGGATCCAAATTCTTGTTTTATATCTTGAAACCATATATATTTATTACAATAATATCAATCGTCGCCCATGTGGTTTGTAGTATGCAGTTTCGTTTTTGTTTCGTTTTCTTATTGTTGGAGAGTTAATGCATATGGTGGACCCTATTATGTATTGGTTAGGCCTACAATTTCTTCGAGGCCCTAATAAAATTTACAATGTCTTTGCTTGACTAACTTCGATTCGATACCAAATCTTAGAAAATGATCAGATCCTTGACAATGCAATAAATCCACACTGATCGTCTTAGGCTCAAACCTCCTGCACTACTTAATTTTATATCTTCTTTTTACTCCCTTTCACCTCTACGCCTAATATTTAATTTTTATTTTTCGCTTTCGTATGAATTCAAGTGCCGCTGATGTGTTAAAAGTTCGTTGCTGGACTGAAGTCCGTGAACAAGCTTTAACTAACTCGACATTATATGTCCATGTTATTTCTGTGGCAAATAAGACGAAATTAACCCCGAATTATAGTATTATCGGGTTTCAGCAATCATCCTCAAGATACGTGTTTAAATAGCACACTTCTGAAGACTAATCTACTTATAATAGAGCTTTCCTTGAGGTGAGGAACGACGATATGTTTGAATTATAGTTCCATTTCGAGAGAGACCTATTTATAAGTTTCGAAGAGTTACGTGTAAAAGAGTCAAAGCTTTTTAATGATTAAGTCATATATATATATATATATATATATTTTTGGCTGACCCCCTCGGGGGTAATGGTCACTAAATAAAAAGAGTGGTACAGTATCAGCGGCATGCCGCAACCCAACTGGTAACAAGCTACCAGCTTACAAGCGAAAGAAACAAGACAATAGATAACTACCAAGCGCTACGCCACACACGCCGCATGACGCATACCTGCAGCTGGTACTTTCCCGACATCGTGGTAAGACGCAAGAAAAGAAGTGTCTCGATCGCCTCAACAAGTTGCTCAGGTGCCTTCTGACGACCCTCCCGCCATCTCGTGTTACGCTCCATACATAAGTGGTAGACCAATGAAGAGAGTGTATGCCGAAAGACCAGACGAGATAGATGACGACCTCTCCAACGAAGAGCTGCCCAAAGGATATCCGTGCCCCAATTCGCATGTGGCCAATCGAAACGTAACTTTTCCTGTAACAGCTCAAGGCAACGACCAAAGAATGGGCACCCAAAAATAAATGCGTGGTAGTCTCGACAGAAAGGGAATCGCACAAGAGACACGTCGAGGCACCAGCCGCACTAGCAATCCACGGCTTATCCCGTGTAGCCAATCTATCACGAATGGCCAGCCATAGGATGAAGTCGTGCCGAGGGATCGACATCGGGCCCCCAAGTAATGTGTGCCAAGTAGCTATCGGCCTCCGTAACCGCATGCTGTTCCTCGCCGAGTAGGTGGTGAAGCGACCATCACCCGAAGCATTCCAACGAACAAAATCAGCTTCCCCGGGGCGCACAGGGGGAAGAATGGGCGCTATATCGAGGTACTCCCTCCTCGAGTGGGCTGGCCACCTCCATCCGTCCTCGCCTATCACCATGCTCAGACGAGAATCAATCGGGAGACCCATCACCTGTGGTCCCCGCGGGAAGCACTCCACAAGTGGTCCCATAAGTAACCACGGATCAGTCCATAGGCGTAAAGACCTACCGCTCCCGATGTGAAAATCCACCAAAGGTCGGAAGAGAGGACGAAGCTTAAGTAGCTTCTTCCAACTCCATGAAGATCGGGCCGACGCCTGAACCGACCAGAGAGACTTGCGGTGGAGTCTGGTCCGCCTAATCCAGGTCGCCCAAATCGAAGTATCATCGTCACTCAGCAGGGTCCAGAGAAGGTGCATAAGCAGCGCCTTGTTATCTACCTCAATCGAACGCAGCCCCAGTCCACCTTCCTCCCTCGGTAGGCAGATATCAGTCCAAGCAACCTTAGCTCCCGACCCTCTCCATAGAAAGTCCGCATGCGAGTCTAATGCAACATAAGACTCCCTTGGGGAGTAAGAATACACCCGCCCAATACGCGTGGAAACTCCGGAGGACGACTTGATCAGCTGAAGTCGGCCAGCGTAGGAGAGAGACTGATGTGTCCAAGATCCCAACGTCGATCAAACGACGCGATGAGTGGGGCACAATCAGCAATGCTCAATCGCGAGGTGATCAACGGTACAACCAAGTAGCGAATGGGCAAATTACCCAAAGGGAAAACCCATGGTACCCTGAAAAGCGTCTTTCAGCCGATCCGCACTTCTGGACCAGGAACATCTCACTCTTGTCATGATTGGCTCTAAGTCCAGAAAGCATGGCAAAGCACTCAGACTTTCCTTAAAGATGGCCACTGACTCAATGTTCGCGTGCGAGAAAAGAAGAAGATCGTCGGCAAAAGTGAGCATAAAAAGAGAAGTCACGTCGCATCGCCAATGATAACGAAAACATCCCCGACGATCAATATGCTCCTGAATAATACCATGCAACACCTCCATCACTAAAGTGAAAAGGTAAGGCGAATAGGATCACCTTGACGCAATCCGCGACGTCCTCTGAAAAAACCCTCCGACTGTCCGTTGATGCTGATAGAGAAGTGCGTCGTCGTGAGACAAGAGCGGATCCAGCCGACAAAGGTAGGGTGGAAACGAAGAGCCTCCAGCGTAGCGAGAATGAAGTCCCACTCAACCATATCATAGGCCTTCGCAAGGTGTACCTTGAACGCAACGCGCTCGGGCAGCCCTGCACTACCATACCCGTGTCAAATCTCCTGCGCCAAGAGGATGTTGTTCGATATACGGCGTCCCGGGACGAACGCCGTCTGCGTAGCATGCACTAACTCGCCCAAGCAGCCCCGCAACCGATTAGCAATGATCTTCGAGATGATCTTGTAAAGTACATTGCAGCACGAAATCGGTCTGAAATCCTTAGCCATCCGTGGGTTGAAGCGCTTAGGGATGAGGGTAATGAGCGTCGAATTCAGCTCCTCCAAAAGATGTCCCGTACGAAAGAACTCCCGAATCGCAAAAGAGACATCACCTCCTATAATTGCCCAAGCAAAAGAAAGCAGCCGTAAACCCATCGGGACCGGGGCCTTATTGTCCCCAATAGAAGATAAGGCAAGCTTGATCTCCGCATCTGTAATCGGGACAATCATCGTAGCCGCGTCCTCACCACTGAGAGTCCGAGGAATAAACGGCGTGACCCTAGAAGCATCCACAGGAGACGTGTGAGCCGAGCAGCCAAGAATCTCGGTGTAATAACGATTTTATCTCATCCCGTACACACTCTTCACCCTCATAAACAGTCCCGGAAGCATCCTCTAAATAGAAGATGCGATTGGCCACTCGACGCGTC
Source organism: Craterostigma plantagineum (assembly GCA_027422505.1). Lineage (NCBI taxonomy): Eukaryota > Viridiplantae > Streptophyta > Magnoliopsida > Lamiales > Linderniaceae > Craterostigma > Craterostigma plantagineum. The sequence goes on from JAPQWV010000533.1 coordinate 110,998, forward strand.
GCTACCTTCTTGAAAAAGAAGGCCGTGCACTGATCACCGTCTTTAAGCCAAGCCAACTTCGCCCGTTGCGCAAGGGATATGTTCTCAACCTCAACAGCCTTGGCATATGCATATCGACATCGCTTCTCAAGGAGAAGGAGATCCGGCTCGGTAGGATGAGTAATAGATAGCTCCTGCACAATCTCCAGGAACTGCCGCGCCTCGAGGACATTGCGGTTGGGGTCACCCTTAAGACGTCGGAGGCGCTTCATCGCACGCTTGACCCCACGAAGCCTCGTCATAACCTCAAACATGGGGTATCCCGCAACCTCTCGATGCCAAGCCTCCGCCACCAAAGACGTAAACCTGGGGTCATGTACAAGGAAATTATCAAATCGAAGGTGTCACCTTGGGTCGCGAAGGAGTAATCGCCTCCAAGATAAGGGGAGAATGATCCGAGGTAGCCGGAAGAGCGCATCGATACGGCCGATCCCCAAACAGGGAACCAAGAAGGGTTCCCCACAACTCTGTCCAGTCGACGCCAAACACCAGACGGACCACTTTGCTGATTATACCATGTGAAGAAGGAACCCAATCGCGGCAGATCCCGAAGGTCCGAAGCGGTCAAGCAGGCAGCAAAATCAGGACAACCAGACGCCGTGCCTCCCCGGGCTTCGGTTCCACAAAGTATAGCGTTGAAATCCCCCATAACCACCCAAGGGGAGTCCACCCGAGTACTCGAAACGCTCACAATATCAGCCCATAGATCCCGTCGTCCGCCCACATGGTTAGATCCATACGCAAAGGAAATAAAGAAATCTTGACGAGCAGCTAGATCACTAACCTTACAGTGGATAGCCTGGCTCGAAAAGGACTCGACAGTGACCGCAACGAATCGAGAGTCCCATCCAACCCAGATACGAGAGCCCGGGCCATCATCATAGTCATAGAACCAGCTCCATTGCCGAACAGAATCAGCCACTGAAGAGGCGTTCTGTTCAGCCACCCGCATCTCAGTAAGACCAATAAGCTTCACCTCGTACTTCATAATCAGCTCTCTCACCCCCCACTTGTGGTCTAACCTGTTTAGACCACGTACGTTCCAAGAGGCGAACGGGATCATGGACCACCGCCGGAAAGGGCTGCTTGACCCTTAGTAAAATTGATATCCTCCAAAAGATAGGCAGGTACATCGAAAGAATTCCTTACCCCGATAACAAGACCCACACTAGAGGAGGCGAGGTCGGCATGCGTCCTATCAGTCCGGCGTCTGACGGTGTCAGAAAAGCTATCCAAGAGATGCTCCAGATCAGCCCTTCCTCAGTAGGTCCCCGCTCCAGGGGTTCACTTCGGTGCTCAACAATGGTTCCCACCATCATTGCCTCCACAACCGCCTTTTCCTTCCCTTTATCCTTGATCCGCCGCCATTCCTGCCGAGGTCGCGTATGGGGCTGTGCTCGTGTGTCACGCATGCCCGCAGGTCGTTCCGGTCTTGACGTGCGATGTACAGCATGTCGAGACGGATGATTGGGCTGATTAGCCGTAGTACGGGCCCTAGGGCAAGACGAGGGTCCATGGGTCCACATATCGCAAGTGTTGCACTTCTTAGGTCTCCATTCGTACTCCACCCGTACAGCAACGGAAGTAGCCGAGCCACCGGTATGTTGCGGCAGCTTGATGTTGAAGCGCTCAATGAAGGGTTCATCAAGTTGCTTCGAGACGCACACCCGAGCGTAATCCATCCGTTCCCCGAGAATCGTCACCGTATCCGCAAATAGGGGATTCCCCACCGCGCTCCCTATAACGCCCAAACCCTCTTGTGTCCAAAACTCGCGAGCACGTTCCAAAGTTTGACCCATAAAGGCACTTCCCGCTGCTCCACTTTCTCAAATGTCATCCCGGGTTTCCAAACTTCGAGGAAAATAGGCTGCCCTTGCAAGAGCCAGGGACCTCCTCCAAAACAGTACTCATCGCCTCAAACAACATGTCACGACCCTACTTTACTTAGAATTTTTTTTTGCTACCAAGTGGGACTTGACCGGCCGCAAAGGTATGGGCGAACCTTGCCGATAAGCCTAAACTCACACGCGGGCTTGCGGAATAAGGACACACAGACTTTACGGGAGAATCTTCCCAACCCAATTGCTTTATTAATCGGAATGTACACGTATAAACTTCTCTATCGTATACAAGCAAAGGACGAGCTACAAGCTACAAGTGCCTAAGCCAAGTGTGTGTGTTTGGAGGGTGAAGACTTGCTCGACTTGTGGCCAAGGAGCTCCTTATATAGGCGCCAAGGAGGGGCAGCTCAAGGGTCTTCAAAATGGGTGTCGGCCGAGTTGGCCTATGGGTGCGCGCTGGCAGGTCGCGCGGCTCGGCCAGTCACAGGGCCTGGCGCAGAATGATGGCCTGGGCTGGCCTTGCCTTGCTGGATGGGTTTCCAGGTCTGGCAGGGCTGGCAGGGCCTCTTCAGCTGCTTGGCCTGTGGCTGGGCTGCTTTTTCTGGCGGGACAGGGCTGGCAGGCGCACTAGCAACCGGCCAATGGGGGCGCTCCTTTTTCTGACACCAGTCCAAGTCTTGGCAGGGACTTTCCAACTTCTTTGTCAGGCCAGCTCTCGAAGAGTCCTTTGGACTTCCGGCCAGGGACAAGCTGCCAGGTGGCAACTGCACATACGGCCAAGGTGGCCGGGCTCGGGACAAGCCAAGCTCGCAAGTGCCGCGCGCGCGCGTGCTGAGGCCGCACGCTGTGCGGCGAGCCGCGCGCTGAAGCTGGGTGCCGCGCACTGAGGCTGCGTGCTGGGGCGCGCCGGGGCGGCGCAGCCGGGTGCCGGTGCGGCGCCGGACCAGGTGCGGCAGGGACTTGCCGCCTGGCTTGCGTTGACCGACGGTCAACGGTCAACGCTGGTCAACCCTCTAACATTTCTCCCCCGCCTGAATCGTCGACGCCCTCGTAGACGATCCCGGTACTTGGATCATGGGATAGGCATCATCGCGTGTCGTCGTGCGCCGAGTGGCTGCATGCGACGAGACGGGTCGCGCCAAGGTGGCTGCGCTGAAGATAAGCTGCAGGCGTGCTGAGGACGCGTGCGCTGGAGTCGCCCGCTGCGCGGGACTGTTGTGCGCTGCGGTGTTGAGGCCGCGCGCTGAAGTAGTGCCGAAGTCGCGCTCTGAGGCTGCGGACCGAGTGCCGAGGTTGCTAAGGAGCGCGCTCGTGCTGGGCGGTTGTTTGCGATAGGCTGGCCAGTCCGCGCACATGTTGCGGCTGTGAATGGCGCCAAGGGCTGAAGTCGCGCATGATGCTGCGTACCGCGTGCGGGGTCGCGCGTGATGCTGCGTGCCGCGTGCGGGGGTCGCGCTGAAGCTGCGTACCGCGGTCCGCACAGCCAGACGCCGATGTGGCGTCGGGCACTACCAAGGTCATTACATAGCTCCCCGGGCACCTTGGCGTGCCGGATAAAGTTGGAGCAGGTTGGTTTGCGGCGCCACCGAGTGTCCTTCTCGCCGCTGGCGGAAGGGGCCGACTTCTGTAGTTGCGCCGCCACTGCATAGACGGCCGACTTGTGTTGGCACTCGAACCAACGATGTGGACCGCCGCAGAGTTGGCACCCACTCTTCTTGCCTTGGCCGTTGGTGGGCGCCTTATTCGGCTGTTGCTGGTGGTTGTTTGGCCGATCCTCCTGCTGACCTTGCTGGCCGTTGCCGGAGTTTTTGCCCTTGTTCTTGCCTCCGCGTCCGCGGTGGCCACGTTGCTGCTCGCCCTCGTTGGTGGGCGGCGCGGTAGTTGCGGGGGCTGGCTGGGGCCGCGGGATGTCCCGCAGCCGCTCGGCCTCGACAAAGGCCGTCTGAATGTCCGTCAGATGGCGGCGTGCCAGCTCCGCTTGCGCCCAAGTGGACAGCCCGTCGAGGAAGTTGTAGACCTGTCGGCCTCCGACATATCCTTGACATCAAGCATGAGAAGATGAAACTTCTTAACATAGTCGTGAATCGAACCTGTTTGCTTGAGTTTACGGAGGGCGTCCCGGGCATGCCACGCACTATGTTGGGGCAGGAAGTGGGCCTCGAGCTCAGCCTTGAGCTCGGCCCAAGTGTTGATGCGCGCTTGCTCGTTGTCACGGGCCTCGCGCTTGCTGGTTCTCCACCACAGTTTCGCGTCGTCGGTGAGGTAGCGAGCACACACAATGACTTGCTCGCTTTCGGCCACATGGGCCGCCTCAAAGTACTCCTCCATGTCGTTGAGGAAGTTGCCGAGCTCCTTGGACTCACGCGCGCCATCATACGTTTCGGGCTCGGGCACTTTGGGGCGTGGGGGCGAGCTGCCTTCGGCTTGGGAGACAAGGCGGCGCAGAATTCGCAGCTCGGCCGAGATCTCCGTGCGGAACTGGGCGTTGGCCTCGCCTCGTCCTCGAACTTCTTGGCAGCTCGTCGAGGCGTTCTCCGTTGGTCTCGGTGAGCTGCTCGAACTTCGTAGCGAGCTCTTCGACCACAAGTGGCGCCAGTGTCTACAGCTTGGCGCACGGAGAGGAGCTGTTCTTCTAGCTCCGGGGGCACGAGGGCTTTGAGCGTGTCGACGGCCTGCTCAATGGCAGCAAACTTACGCTCGAGTTCACCGACGCGAGGGCGGAGCGCGGTATGAAACTGCTGCGTCTGCTCCTCGACTTGTGGGGGATTGCTTTCACCTTCCATTGCGTGTTAAAGAGTGCGAAGTGTTTTCAGCGTAGCTATGAAAACGGGGCTCTGATACCAAACATGTCACGACCCTACTTTACTTAGAATTTTTTTTTGCTAACAAGTGGGACTTGACCGGCCGGCAAAGGTATGGGCGAACCTTGCCGATAAGCATAAACTCACACGCGGGCTTGCGGAATAAGGACACACAGACTTTACGGGAGAATCTCCCAACCCAATTGCTTTATTAATCGGGAATGTACACGTATAAACTCTCATCGTATACAAGCAAAGGACGAGCTACAAGCTACAAGTGCCTAAGCCAAGTGTGTGTGTTTGGAGGGTGAAGACTTGCTCGACTTGTGGCCAAGGAGCTCCTATATAGGCGCCAAGGGAGGGCAGCTCAAGGGTCTTCAAAATGGGTGGTCGGCCGAGTTGGACTATGGGGCGCGCTGGCAGGTCGCGCGGCCCGGACCAGTCACAGGGCCTGGCGCAGAATGATGGCCTGGGCTGGCCTTGCCTTGCTTGGATGGGTTTCCAGGGCTGGCAGGGCCTCTTCAGCTGCTTGGCCTGTGGCTGGCTGCTTTTTCTGGCGGGACAGGGCTGGCAGGCGCACTAGGCAAACCGGCCAATGGGGGCGCCTCCTTTTTCTGACACCAGTCAAGTCTTGGCAGGGACTTTCCAACTTCTTTGTCAGCCAGCTCTCGAAGAGTCCTTTGGACTTCCGGCCAGGGACAAGCTGCCAGGTGGCAACTGCACATACGGCCAAGGTGGCCGGGCTCGGGACAAGCCAAGCTCGCAAGTGCCGCGCTCGCAAGTGCCGCGCAGCGCGCGTGCTGAGGCCGCACGCTGTGCGGGCGAGCCGCGCGCTGAAGCTGGGTGCCGCGCACTGAGGCTGCGTGCTGAGGCCGCGCGCTGAGGCTGCGTGCCGCGCGCGCTGGGCTGCGCGCTGGATGGGTCTGGCCGCGCACTTCGTGGGCGGGCCGCGCGCTGAGCAGGCGCGCTGAGGCAGGGCGCGCGCTGCGGACGGTCAGATGGGGCGAACTAGCTGAGAGGGACGGGGCGCGCCGGGGCGGCGCGGCCGGGTGCCGGTGCGGCGCCGGACCAGGTGCGGCAGGGACTTGCCGCCTGGCTTGCGTTGACCGACGGTCAACGGTCAACGCTGGTCAGCCGATAGGAATCTGAATTTGAAGAAGCCGTTTGTAGTAGCACGAACTTCAACCAAGTCATTCCAAATCGATTTGAAAAATCGTTCAACGAACGGGAAATAAGGTCGTCGCCCGATGAAGTACCCACCCAAAATGTGCTCCCAATTCTTGAACCCCTTACTAGCCGTCTCCCACGAAGGGGAAACGACGGCAACACCATCAATGATCTTCGGCGCCGTGAACGATAGAGGAACTCGCCCCGGTAACGAGCGTGTCCCAACCGAGCGTCCAGAGTTATTCGCGCCTGCCACCACCGACGCAAACGATTGACCATTGTTAACTCGCGGGGCCAAGGCGGTTGAAAGCCGATTTGCGTGTCTTCCCTCCTAGCGAACCGCAGCCCTGACAGTTATTTGCCGCTGTAACCGGTTCAGTCTGCCTCAGCAAGATCGTAAGGTCGGATACGGGCTCACAAGTTGCTGACGGCCCATTAGGGTTTGCATGAGAAAATTCCAGCCCCGATTCGCCACTTCCAGGAACGGCCGTCGTGAGCGTAGGGGACAGTCCGAGATCCCGTCGAACCTCCTCACGCAATTTCTCAGGCCCGTCAGGGTTTACTAGGTCTGCATATGCGCCACCCTCACCCGTCGGTGCACCCGTCACCGTCGAGTCATATCGAGTCAGGAAAAGTCTATTAACCCGGTCACTGAATAGGTTACGGCGAGGGCGGCGATAAGTGGCCGACCTAGTTGGATCCGTGTGGTGCATATTCCTCCCCGATCCAGCGCGACCACGTGATAAACAATCGCCGGGATTCTCCGTGAAGGCCGGGCTATCACGGCGACGAGAGGATCTGTCCGAGAGATCCCGCGGCTGAAGAGACGTAGCGATCGACGGTCCCGTGGCAACAAGCTGATCATCCTGCGCGAGAGATTCCTTCGCGAACAGTCAAAAGCTCTTTCCCAAATTAGGTATATTTTCTAATTCTGCGTCGGTTCGGGTTAATTTGTCAGGTAGGATTTAGCTGTCGAAGGAATAGGAACAGTTCACGACTCTGCTGCCATTTCATCTTTGAAGTTTGCTCCTATCGTAGATAAAGGCCGCAACAAAGAAAGCATAAGATTCACCGAAAATAAACTAAGTAACTGCTGATCGACGTCTCTTAGTCGTGCAACCCTGACTTCAATACTCTTCATAGAGCTGTCAAAACGGGCCTGGGCCCGCGGGCCAGCCCACCCCGCCCCGCCAAAGTGGCGGGACGGGCTTTGAAATTTCATGCCCGCTTGGAGGCAGGCCTGGGCGGGCAAGCCCGCACGGGCCGCGGGTAGCCCGCACTAAAATAAAAAAATATAAGTATATTATATAATAGATTATTAATAAATTATATTGATTTTTTATGTTTTTGAATTATGAGTTATACTTCAATAACATAAAAAATACTAAGATTAAAGAAGTTGATTAAATAAAATATATTTTTCACTTTGAAATCTTCATTGTTATATGTTTTTTCGAATTTATCTATTATCTTTTCTTTTTTTAAAAAAAAATTTGTTTTTAATTTTTTAAAACTGGCGAAGCCCGCTACCCGCCTGCAGGCGGGGCGGGCCTTCATTTTATAGGCACGCCCCCGCCCCGCCTGTGGCGGGCTACGGCCGGCCCGTCCCGCCGGCCCGTTTTCACAGTACTAGCTCTGCATTAGGAGTTAATTACAAAAGTAGACATCTTTCCAACCTTGAAAACAAAAATAAGCACTATGTGTATTGTATTACAAAAATAGGAATTCTTATATATATATATATATATATATATATAATATATATATATATTTGTGATTACTTTTAATATGTGCGCACAAGTTTATTTCATAAATAGGCATCATTTAAATTATCTTTTCGTACGAATTATTTTATGATATACAAAAATTAAAGACAAAAATATAGGATTCATAAAATGAAAAAAGAAGACGACACACTATTCAATAAAATAAAAGAAAGAAATTCACAATTCGAAAAAAAAAAGTAGTAATCAATACTGAAATTTTGCTCCATGTTTCTGAAAAAAAAAAAAACGTTTTGTTCATGTTATTACAGTATTTAAATCATATATTTCCCAAAGACAATGACAAGCTAAATATAGAATTGATATTTGATGTTATGGTGTATCTTTGTCACGCCCCCGCAAGATTGAGGCTCCGTTGGAGACTCCGATCTTGGAGAGAAGAGCAGTAAACTGATGACGGCTCAAGGCTTTGGTAAGAACATCAGCAAGTTGGTCTTTTGTGGAAATATGATGGACGTTGAGGTTGCCATTTGCGACGCATTCTCGAACAAAGTGGAGTCAAGTGCAACATGTATCATGCGGGAGTGGAAGACCGGATTGGCGTAGAGATATGTGGCACCGGTGTTGCCGCAGAACAGAGAAGGAGGTTTGGGTAAGCAAATTCCCAACTCTTGAAGGAGATTTTGAATCCATAATATCTCAGTTGTAGTGTGAGCTTATGGCCTTGTAATCGCTTCCAAGGATGACGGGGACACTGATTCCGACGGCTAGATTTCCACGAGATAGCATTAGACCTATATATGATATAACCCGTCGAGCGACCATCATCACGATTACCGCCCAGTCGGAGTCACTAAATGCACGTAGTTGCAAGGGTGTGCCTTTATGCAAGAAGGGCCCGTGGAAAATAGTGTTTTGGAGATAACGAAGAACTCGTTTTAATGTTGTCCAGTGTAGTTCAATAGGTGAATGCATATATTGCGAGGGACGATGTCAGGACGAGTAAGAGACAAGTATTGAAGGCCGCCAACTAGTTTGCTATAGGGTGACGGATCAACGGATGCAGAACCATCTTTGGGTAGTAGAGGAGTTGTGGTGCTCATGGGAGTGGTGACTTCTTTGGCGCCAGTCACTAAGAATGACTCATGAAGATTTGCAATATGCCGATGTTGTGAGAGGAAAAGACCATGAATTGTATGAATCACCTCGACACCGAAAAAAGTGATGAAGTACGCTAAGATCTTTCAGAGAGAATCTGCTGCCAAGTTGTGAAACAAAAAATTCCAAAAATTGTCATGTTAGAAGTCAAAACTTGTATCATCAACATAGACCAAAAAATAGAGATACATGCCATCCTATGATAGATGAATAGTAAAGAATCTGCTATCGAGCTTTGAAACCAAACTGAAGAAGAAAGCCCTTTAGTTCTTGGTACCATGCTCCTTTGGAGGATGCCACAGATGAGATGTGAGATTGTATTTCTGCAGCACAACTTCCAAGGTCGCTGAGGATCAGTTGATCTTGTCCGTACCAGAGTGTGAAATTTGGGTTTTTCGAGGACTTTGATGGCGTCTTTGGGTCGGGTATTGTTGATGTAGGTTTGGGGAATGTACCATTGATGTAGCCAAGTAAATCATGCCAACTAGTGCCCAGTGAAGTTGGGTTCTCCATACGGAGAAATTGGATTGAGATAGTTTAGTGGGAAGATGAGATGGTGCGTTAGAATGATACAATATGAGTATCTTGAAATGAGGAGGCCATGTCGAGTCGGTTTAGAGTGCTTTTGATTTGCTTCTTGTGGCTCTGATAGCATAGAGGAATAGTGGGTTGTAGAAAAAGCTTATGTAATTCATTGACTCCTCGGTACATTTTATGTACAATGGTACAAGGACTAGATAAGATCGTTACAAAATGAACAATATAAGATTGACTATCTAAATCATATCCCAAAGATAGTGACAAGCTAATTATGGAATTGATTTTTGATATTATTGTGTATCTTTAACAAATTGAGGTGTGAGACTTTGATGATGTTGGATATGATACCTCTTCTCAGTAAGATATTGGCATATAGTTGACAATGACTTCAAATAAATCGCTAGAGTGAAAATTATCATTTATTACAAGTTCACAACAACATTAAAGCACCTATTTAATCCTTTTCCGTGTGTCCTCCGTCAGTTACATAATCATATTCATTTTCACCCCAGAGAATCACATCAACTATAAGTAAGTATTTAAATGTTGTTTATTTCTTATGATCGTGTGACAAGGACAATATGTTTAAAGGTTTTGACAACTAATGTTTAATCGTTTTTTCGCTATTACATGCGGACAATATCTCCATCAAATATTTTCTATGTCCAAAGGTATCCAATACTCCGACTAAGTCGTATGATTCCGACTTACATATGTTACATGGGTACCAACTAAACCCAAAACTAAAATAATATTTCCCGAATTCCAGTCAGAATCGCAGAAATATCCTACCCTGAACCAAGTTATTATATTTCTTCGAAAAAAAAAACCAAGTTATTATATTTTAATTTTTATACTTCAACAATATCACCTTCCTTGCATAGCCCCACGTCTAGTACTGTCAAAACGGGCCGACGGGCCGGGGGCGGGCAAGCCGCCTACTGGCGGGTTTGGGAATTGAAGGCCCGCCCCGCCTGCATGCAGGTGGGTAGCGGGCCTGGCGGCTTAGCCCGCCAGTTATTGAAAAAATAAAAGACAAATTATTAAAAATAGGAAAAAGTAAAAAAAGAATTATAAAAATAGAAAAAGATAATATAAAGTTTGTGAAAAACAATAAGAAAATGAAGGAAAATATATCGAATTTAATAAACTTATTTAATATTAATCTATTTATGTTATTAAGTACCAATTATTATCGTATATTTGTCGTATTATATTATAAATAATATATTTTTCTTTTTAATTATTCCGGCGGGCTACCCCGCCCCGCCAAAGCCCGCACCCGCCGCGGGCTTGTCCGCCGGCGGGCCTAAAATTTCAGAGCCCGCCCCGCCAAGCGGGGGGCCCTGCGGGCCGAAGCCCGTTTTGACAGCTCTATCCACATCCAAAACCAAGCTCTTACTGTGTGAGCTTATGACTCTGCATCAGTTCCTTCTAGGCGACTGCAAAAGTATATAGTATATTATTAACCATATTAAATCTTAATTGTCAATACCAAGTCTTAGATTCTAATTTGGCTGTCCATGCAAACTGAAAAACAAAACAAACAAATTAAATAGTTTTATGCGTCCATTTCCAATTTACTTACATCAACTTTTCAGATTTTCGGACCGTCTAAATGGCCTTGATTTCCAACATCGTGCTTGGCTACCGTGGCGCCGATCGATTGATGCAGTACATGATTTCTTTCGATTCTGCCCTCAGCCATGAATGCAGAAATTCATGGCCGATGAAGGCAAAAAAGGCAAAAATCTTGAAAGCAAATAAATGTAAATTGTCGAGAATCTTTTAGCTTCCGAAGGAACCAGAAAATCGTCCATGTGAGGATTTTCTTATCACCTTCAGCCCAAACCAACAAGTCATGTTGGTTCCACTCTAAAATCAGTTCGCAATAAAGCCAATACCCATCAAACTTATATACAGTTCGCCTGCCGCATCGCCCGCTTGTCGCCCGCCGCCCACCCATCGCTCGCCCGTCGCCAGCCGTCGGTGTCAAGGGGCCGCCGCCCAGCCCTCACCGCCCACCCACCGCCCGACGTCTGCCCGCCACAGTCTTGAGTTTCCCCCGTTGTGGGAGCTCGTCTCTCCTGACCCTTGGGTCGCGAACCTTTTTCTCCCCTGTGGAGCCCTCAATCCCATCTGGATCCTCAATCTTCCACTTGCACTCGGGCCTCGAATCCCTATACCCCACATACTCGGTAACAGTTCGATTCGTCCCGAATTCCATCCTCGCCCTCAAGAAGTAGAAAACAAACGGCTTCTGACACAGGTTCCTCATCACGGGCCTCGTGTTGTAAGGGTACGCAGTGTAGTCCGCACTTTTGTAGCAATTCAAGCACGTTCTGGGAGGCATCTCCACCTCCCTCGGGGACAGTATCCCCCCAAATATCTGGAAAGCATATCCCCAGGAGACAGACAAGGTCCAGTTCCTGGATTCGTAATACCAGATGGACTGCTGCATCAGCCCCACCTAGTCTAACCCATGGGGACCTTGAGCCGTTTAAGGGCTCGAACTCGAGTCACGTTCAGGAATATGGGCTCCACCAGGTCTAGGTGTTGGAATGAGACGAGCGGGGCCACTGGGTGGGAGGCTGCCCGAATAAATTGCCGTAAACGTCGTACTCCAATTGTCAAGAAGTCATAACAAAACCCAGAAACTTAGGGTGCGGTTCAAAGAATTTTGTGCGAAGAGGAAAAGGAATAGAAGAGGAAAAATACATTTTATATTTGGTTGATGGTGTAAACAAAAGAAAATAAAATTAAAATTACGTTTAAAGCCTAAATCATGGAAATCAATTTCGTCATGAAATGGTGAGGAAATTAAAGAAAGGGAAAAAAATCATTTTCTAATTAGTTTTCTTTCCGCACCACTTTCCATGATCTAATATCCTTAGGGACCGTTTGGCATGTAGAAATCGATGCAGAAAAGAAAATGAAAAGTGCAGCGTTACGCATCGAGCCCATTGTACACTACGCCTCACACGGCCTCAATCACAAAAGAAATTGCGCTAGCATATTAATAAATGAAAACGACAATGAATCGAAAGCAGACATTCTCGAAAACGAAATATTAAAAGATAAAGAATCCATCCTTGTTACGGTGTTCGCTTCGTCTCGCTCTGGGCCGTCGATTGTATTCTCGTCGCAGCCATGAATAGTTCGCAGCCCTCTGTTGGGGATATGTCCTCGGAATGCCATTCGATGATGTAATGAATAGGGCATAGACATGAATCTATTATTCACACTTTAATATTTGGATATTGTATTCAAATATTTACTTATGGAATTTACAAAAGGCATATTATTTATTTACCTACCCAGTTACTAGGCATCCGGTGAGGCGGTAAATAAATAAATCTCATATATACGAGTTTAGGCACCGATTCTCATGGAATGAGAGAGGGGACACCGGTGAGCTATTATTCTCGAATATTAAATTAGTCCATAAGTCTTAGAGTTCAATAGGGTGACTGAATGTCAATTATGACTTATTTGTTGACGACTCTAAAATGGTTGTGCCAACCATTCACTTGGGAAGTGCGAGGTCGTAACATTGATATGAGTTGAATCGGGGATTAACTTACATTTGGACACGACTCGTTCATTTGGACATGACTCGTTCGTCGCTGATATTAATGCCTGTGTACGATTGATCGTCATATGCTCGTTTTATTGATTGGTTTATGTGACCGAGAGGTGATTAGATCGATTAGAATTAAAGTGTCGAACACCACGATGTAAAACCGACCACAGATGGAATTTGGTTTCGTTCGTGTGGTTTCCTAGATTTTAGGCGTCGAAAGCGTCTAAACTCGGGGAAATTCATAAAGCCGAATGCGTGCGAAGTAACTACAGTCATATATGGATATAGTTGATTGGTTCACTCTCGCATAGGGTTGTTATACACGCGAGAGAGGGTAGCGCGTATGTTATGAATTTTTACCTTGACTTAATTCGTATTGATTAGATAAAGTCGCTTGCATGAAGATGTAGGATTAATCCGTGCCGAAATATGTGCTTTAACCACGTTTTTATCTGATAATCGTAATTGTTTTGTAGCTACTTATCTATATTTTTAATTCAAAGAAATTAAAAAGTTATAATTATCTATCTAAGTTAGAATTGTATTTTAAAATTAATCGAGCTATCCTCGTGGATCGATACTCGGACTTACATCCGTTTTATACTACTTGCACGACCTAGTATACTTGCTAGTTTCGAGCGTGTCAAGTTTTTGGCGCCGTTGCCGGGGATAGCGCTAATATTAACTTTAAAATATATTCTTAATTTTAGTTAAACATTTTTATTTCTATTATTTTTTTAGTATTTCTACAAAAAAAGGAGTTTTAAAAAAAATTGTATAGAAAAAAATATATATATTATCTTGATTATTATTATTATTATTTTTATTATTATTATTTTTATTATTTGCAGTAGAAGTATTATTTTTTTTCTCTATATAATATTACTATTTTTCTATATTAATTTTATTAGCCATGTACAAACTTCTATTATTCTTCAGCGGCGGATCGACCTATGTATGGAGAAAATGAGGTTAACGACATTATTGCATCAAAGTTTGAGGCGATTCATCGGAGGATAGACGAGATAAACTTTCATCGCTCACATGCCACGCGTCGTGTTCATCGCAGCTGGAATTCAAACATATTCTACGAGGATCCATACTAGGAGGAGCCACAAGAATTTCATAATGAGCGGGTTGACCCACCTGAAAAGGAGAAAGCCGCCTGGGAGATAGCGCTCGAGAGACAGGCCGAACAAGACCGTAGAGCTGAAGAGCGACACCGAAATTTCGATGCTGCTTTTAATGAAAGTTCTAAACAATTAGAAGCATCAATGCGGAGTTTAATGGCCCAAGTGGAGAAGCAAAAATTTGAAGAATTTGAATGCGAGCAAGAAGCGTTCTCGAGCCACACAGAGACATATGCAGAAGAAATCATTCGGTTGGTTTGTGGAACGACGCTAGAACCAGGCCGGAACCAAATGAAGTTAACAATGAAATCGAACTTGAAAAAGTCGATCAACCCGCAGAGGCTACTGTAGATTTCATTCCGTCAAAGCCGAGTCCTCCACCAGTCTGGATTAGACCGCCTTTTCCAACAGCGTCACAAAAAACAATATGATTTGTTATCAAAGAGCAGCAAAGTTGACGAACAAAGGATGATAATTCTCACCAAAGAATGTTCAATATGGATACCTAAGAAGCCACCGAAGCTTAATAATCAGGGGAGTTTTTATATTCCGCGTTCTATTGAGGTTCCTTCATTCTCTAACTTACGTTATATAAGTGTTAGCATTAGGCTTGTCAGCGGGGCGGGTTCGGGGCGGGGATCTAATCCCCGTCCCCGCGAGGCAAACGGGGACAATGTAACATCCCGTCCCATACCGGGTGTCACTGTAGCATCCGTCCCTACCGAGACCTGTGGGGTTGGGCCCACCACACTCCGACTGATAGACTGATCTCACTGTACCATCACTTAACAGCGTGCTTCGTCCTCGCTCACACGCACCCTGGGCAAACTTCCCAGGGGGTTACCCATCCCAAGATTGCTTCAAGTCAAGCACGCTTAACTTTGAAGTTCTTTCGGATGGACTCTCGAAAAGGTAGGTCGACCTTGGTGATATGAGTAGTACTATCAATTCTTTTATACGATTCTTAGCCTGACACGCCCATACATTGTCAGTCTCAGGATCCCCTCTCATTCGGGTGTCGGATCGGTTCGTTCATGTACCCCTTCGCCTAGAAGCCTGCCAGGAGCCGCTCCTTGTCCGTGCATCTCTTTGGCACCGGCGATCACTCCCCGCCCTCGTCGGCCCCGGGCGTCACAGACAAAATCGGCCCCGTCCCCGCGGGGATCCCCGCTCCACGGGATTCCGCGTTCGTCACTATTTTACAAAAAATCCAATTCATGTTATTTTAATATTATTTATATTATTTAAACTATATTTTTAATATTAATTATATTGTTTAAACTACATTTTAATCATATTTATTTTATTTTAATATTTCCAAAGTATATTTTAATATTATTTATCTTATAATAATATAACTGAATATAATATATATTATTTTAATTATCGGGAACGGGGCGGGGAAATCTGCGGGGAAAGTTATTCCTCCATCCCCGCCCCGGGGGGTAGAATAGCGGGGAGTCCCCGTCCTATTCGGGGCGGATCCCCGCCCTATTGACAACCCTAGTTAGCATTGACGCGACGCCTCTTTCATTTCTTAGAAAATTGGGACTCGGTGAGCCAAAACCTACGTCGATGATTCTCCAAATAGTAGATAGATCGATTACGTCTCCAGGAGGAATAACAGAAACTGTATTGGCGAAGTGTTCTTCGTCTTTCAAGGAAATATCGCCTGGAGAGAATACAAGCAAATTGAAAGACCTCCATCACAACAACGAGGACCAAGAAACTTTCGACCCAATTTTACGATATTTTATGAAATCAACAGATCACTCGAAGAGCATAGTCACGGAGGAATTTCTAAGACGTTGGTGATCGTTGATTTTGATAATTGTTGGGATCCAAAAGTCGACCTATGGAGAGAGTTTAAAGACTGCAACCACAGGAAGCTATATCACTCCTTGATCAGATCCTCTCCAAAAAGGTGAAATCAAAATGTTCAGTACTTCTTCTGAACATATAGAATCGTCGACCATCAATGCCAACATGAGTCGAGCTATCGACTATAAAAAGAGTGCTTCTTGGGAGGCAACCCAAGTATTATCTACGCATTATTATTTTTCATATTAAAGTCTTATATCTATTGCATCATATCTTATTAAGTGTGTTTTGCTTTTGAATTTATTTTCACAAAATTTGTATCACGGTGCCGTCTAGTTATGCTTCCTCGCAGGCTCGTAGTTAGTTCGGGGGTGGTTCATTCGCAGAGGTAGCTCGATCCTATGAAGGAACCAAACTCTTCTCACATCTCGCCCCACGTCGATATGTTTTTAAAGAGTGTCACGCATGGTCTGAATATTTCGAACTTGCTTTGTTATGCATGTCAATATCACTTTGTTGATTTTTATGTACGAAAATGATAAAGGCACTTAGGATAATTCACTGGCCTAAATATCTGCGTACCCGACATATCTATCAATTAGTGAACCCCTTTGAGCCTTATTAGCCTTATCCTTTGATTGGAGCCACGATATTTAGCCACGTTATCCCGTTATTTTATCCTTCATCCTCGAACCATTGTCAGCATGTTAGCCAACTAGTCGCTTCAGAGTGTTGAATCTATTAATCTAGAGGAAAGAAGATTATGACTTGTTTTATCTGATTGCGGTATTCTATTTTATTTATTTTTTTAAAAAAAAGAGAGAAAAGAGAACGAGTAAAAAAAAAGTAAAAGAAAAAAGTATCGAAAAAAAAGAGAGAAAAAATATATATGTTTGCAAAACAAAAAAAAAGGAGGGTTACAATAGCTTTTCAGAATTGTTTTCTCAAGTTCTTAGAAATAGTTTTTAGTGCGTTTTTATAGTAGTACGAGTTTCCATTATTTGATGTTGTATTTTGTTGCTAACGGAATAAACAGGGAAGCGATTTAGTGACTAACATGCTTGACTATTTTAGCTCACTTATCACATATGTCACACCGTTGTTACCCTGAACCCCATTACAAACCTTGATAAAGACCTTTTGATTCGTCACGCTATCTACTATGTGAATATGATGTGATATATTTGCAAACTTAGAATAATATCTTTCTATGTTGTGCATTGAGCGTTTTTATACAGATCTCGTTAAACATTTTTGAGTGAATTGAGCGACCCATGTGAGAGTTGTTGAGTGATATGTGTTAGGATTCTGGAGATGCTTTTGTGCTATGATATGATCGTGAACTATTACTTCATGTCTCATGCCTGACTAATCACTCATTAGGTGACAACACAATCTCGACTCTCTTTTCTGAGAATAAACAGGATAGTTCATTCAGTGACGTTATAAAATCCTAACTTGATTTAGTTTTTATCCGCTTTATGATCGAGGACGATCGAAGCTAGTTTGGGGGTTGTTGATAAGTTAGGATTTTACGAACATTTTAGACCTGAAAAATTATGTAATTCCATAGTTTATATGTCTAAATGTCCAGAAATATCCTATTGAATGTTATTTTTCATATTTTACAGGTAACAGAGCTAAAAAAATTTCAAAATTCGGGAACGAACTTGGGCCAAAATCCAGCCCAATTATGTGAGACCATGGAGCCAAGAAAAAAAAACAACCAAAGTAATTCAGGCCCATAAGCCCATGATACAAGCCCAACATATAGTACATATAGATACGAGGAGAGAAAAAGAGACCACACACGATCGAAGTCGTGTCAGTGCACATCATTTTTGAAGAAAACGACCACGCCATAACGCGGAGACAAGGGAGAAAAAGAGCAGACATCTTTACGGCTTAGCAGTCAAGAAAACAAAAGTAGCTGCCGACAATCTTACAGCTCGAGCACACACGCGATTTTCAAGGCTTGAACTGCGGAATAAAACGAGGAAGATGAGCAGAATTGGGAGGGGCTACGACATTTAGGTTATAAATTGAGAACTAAGTGCTAACTGCAAAGGGAGGCGCACTCTGAACAAAAGAAAAATCAGCGCAAAGAGAGGCGCCGAGAGGTTGAGGGCAGCTGCAATTTTGGAGGTTTCCGTGCGAGGTTGAGCAGCTTGAGAGGGCGTGTTGGGGCTGAAAAAGATTTGATGGACTGCTGCAATTTGGGAAAGGAGTGAAGGTAGGTGGACAACACGTGCACAATTGGGTAGTTGTATACTTGGGAGTTTCGATCTGTTATAGAAAGGGGACCTTTTTGCTTGAGGTCAGCTGTGTGTGGTTCATCTATGAACGGGCAGCAGCACCTCAGTAGGGGAACTCGAGCAAGCGAAACTTACCCAGGAGGGAGGTGACGATTCGCCCACCACCCGTTCGACGAAAGTTCTGTGAGGGCGTAATTTCTATCTTTCCTTTTACTTTTTTTTTAATCGATAACTTGCTATTGCCGTAAAATCACAAAAGTACAAACGTGCTAAACAGCACACAGAGCCGTTTGGTCGCATTGCGCCAAATGGAGACCAGTCCTCAAAAAGAGGAAACACAACCCCACAACAGGAGCAACACTCCACAAAGGAAGAAAAAACTCCACAAGGGACACAAAACAGACAGAAAATAAAAATCCATAATCTACGACCAAGAACTAAAGAATCTATAACAGAAAAAGCTATTAAGCTAAATCTACGATACTCTTCACTTTCAGTTGGTCTTCAACTTAGGGTTTTTATTTTCATCGGACTGAGGCTCCACAAGGGAGGAAAGGCTCCCGACCCGAGGGTCGAGAGAGAAGAGGTCCGAAAACGAGGAACTCAAAACTAGAGACGGCGAGGTGGCGATTGACAGCGGGGTGGGTGGAGGACGGCCGGCGGGTCGGGTCGGCTGCTGGCGGAGATCGGGCCGACGTTGGAAGAGGGGGAAGCGATGGAGAGGAGAATGAGGCGGTGGGGGAGGACGGCCGGCGGGTCGGGACGCTTGCTGGCGAAGGCCGGGCCGACATCGGAGGAGGGTGAAGTGATGGAGGAGGTGGCTGACCTTGGCGGCGACGGGGTGCGGCAGGCGGGTGGGCGGTGACGGCAGGCGGCGGGCAGCCATGGCAGGCGGGTGAAGCTTTTTTTTTTATAGCAAAGAAAAAAAAAACAAAAAAACGAATACGGCTCCCCCAACCTCCGTTAATGGAGGCGGGGGAGGAGGTAGGAAGGAGTGAGGTGTTTGTTGGAGGTGTGGTGGGTGGTGGGGATGGATGGCGGCGGCTGTATTGGGGTTAAAAAAAGGTAGGGTTTCTTAGAGAGAGTGGTTCTGCCTTCTCTCTACATATGAAACGCAATAAATTCAAAGGTGATTCATAGGGTCTCTCTATCTTTCCTTTTATTGTGTTGTTTTATTTATGTCTTTATTTAAATCTTCGTTGCTTTCGCTAATTAATATTTAGCGTAAGTCGTTTTGTGGTTAAGGTCTTATTAGGTCGGAATTCGTATTACTGTTATCGTGCTTTATTTAATCGTATGTGATAAGTTATGTGTTCGTCGCTGATCTTAATGCCTGTGCATGATTGATCGCCATATGCTCATTTTATTGATTGGTTTATGAGACCGAGAGGTGATTAGATCGATTAGAATTAAAGTGTCAAACACCACGACGTAAAACCGACCAGAGATGCTATTTGGTTTCGTTCGTGTGGTTTTCGAGATTGACATCGTTTACCGCTAGATCTAAGAGACCTACGAAACTGTCGCATAGCTGGCGAAGGTGTCACGGCCGTGACACCTTGTGCAAGAGGTCGTGACTGTTGACAGAGGCCATGGTTTTTGGCCCCGACTTGGTCACGACCGTGATCATCATGTCCCAGGCCGTGAAGGCCGTCAGGGACTTGTTCACGGTCGTGACGACGGGCAGAAGCTTGGCTAAGCTCGTCACGGCCGTGAATGTCTTTGCGAGAGGCCGTGAACCGACAGTTTTTTGTCAAAACTTGTCCAAATCAAATCCAAATTCGTTCCTTGTTCTTTTGTTAGGCTTGTGGGACAATACCTAGTCATTAGATGATATAACACAAAGGAAACAAACAAGGTATGAGTCATATATGATATGATTTGGATTAATTACGATTAAAGTCAATTTCAAAGGCTGAAAGTTGATTTAATCTTTATTACTTTGAATAAGTTCGTCCATAAGTTTAATCCAAGCTTTCTTACACTAAACGTAGAGTTTAGAGAGTGGTGAGAGCATTTAGGTTGTTGAGAAAACCCTAAGTGCTTGTCAGTTTTAGAAATCACACACACAGACTATAACACGTCTCTTCTAGAATATCTTCCCCTCCTCTCTAGCCATCCTTGGGAGGAGGTGGAATTTGGATACGTCCCGGGATCGGCGTGACGATCTTGCCAAGGCGTTGGAGCTCGGAGAGGTCATGGTGTTGCTTGGAACGGACTACGACAACCGGAACAGCAAGGCGAGAGCTGGGATCTTCGCTACGTGGGTAAGCTTCGAAAAACCTTATTGTGTGCCATGCATATTTTCTTTTTATAACCAAGCGATCTGGGGCTCCTTACGGGGAATCCGGGGAAAAATCTTAAACTTCGCTGCACCTGGGTTTCGATCTTTGGACACCCGGGGTTCCACTACAGTGGTATCAGAGCCATGCTTGGTTTTAATAAATGACATAAATGAACCCGAAATGATCTTGATTGTGCAAATCACCGAGTTGCTCAAGCGTCATAGCACGAGCCGCTCTCGGTTTGAGTTTGCAAACCGAGCGCTCGCATGGTCGGAGCACCGTCTCATTGCGAGTGGTCCGGCGTATTGCAGCGCCGTATTGAGAAAGCGTAGCGGTTGTCTCCTTGCGGATTATAACTTCACGCTTGGAGGTGAGTTATAGGATGTACTTTGTATAGGTAGCATAGATCTAGTGGTCTTTAGTAGATCCACGTAAAACGCGTTAGACGTGGTTTGAACGAAAAAATTCAGCGGAGACCTAAGACGAGAATAGTGAGGCTCGTTAGCTCGGGGCGAAGCCTCGATGCAACGTCTTCCGATTTGAGTTTGAGGGATTCGCCGAAAGCTAAAAAAACGAGCGGCTGCCCCTTGTCGTGCATTATACTACGTATTACTTTTACTGGGACCGTGTTGTTCAATAGATCCGGTTTAATTCCGGTGATGGCGAAGTCCGACTTTGGTGGAATAGCGATAAGGGCCGGTAGTTTAATTTTTGGGCTCCTAGGATTTTAGAAGCCTCGATGGGCTAATATGAATATGGCCCAATTCGTTCCATGATGGATCTATAAGGTTTGGCCCAAAATATAGTACGATGGGCTTAACTAGACTAGGCCAAGTTAAGTAACCTAAATGGGCCTATTGGCCCAATACAAGCTCAAGTTTCGTTAGGGTTTCTTGCAGCGTTTGTTGTCTCATCCGTGTTTATGTTGTTTATGTATGATACGTTAAAAGGCGTCAGTGTGGACTTAGGATCTATTTCCGGGTGATATGTTAATGGTGACAAGGTCCCCCCGGTTTGTATTTTATTTGATAATATACAGGTTGTCCGGAACAGCTCATTGTCCCCGTTTTGTACTTTATTAATTTTTAGAAAATTAGTTTAAGTATGGTGGCCGTACAAGTACGAGGCGGAAATACAAAGGAAAGTCGTTCGAGCACTTGGAGGTTGCTCGAAGACATGGCGTTACCCCGAAGATGAAGAGATGTATTTATTGTAAAATAAATGTAGTAGAGTAGAAATAGTCTGTGCTGATCGTCTTGTAGGCAAACTAGGTTTAACGCGATTCCGTGCATGTTTGTTTGACGTTACGTGCATTAATTATGTGCTTGCATGTGAGACGTATTCTCCCTGGTTGGACAAAATAGTAAGTGAGTAAAGGGACTTGGTTCCTGTCTTCTATCAAGCTCGAAACTATTGCGCTTGAGTGTCGTGTGCGGTTTGTTCCGAGTTATCGGCGCCAATCATCTCGCTCTTTGTCGTAGTTGGTCCGGGTGCGTTGAGACATATAAAGTTAAGCTCGTTATTGAAATGACTTGGGTGTTTGTGCGTTTTGTTTCGAGTTATCGGCGCCAAACATTTCGATTTTGTCGTGGATATTTCGGGTGACTGTCAAACGCCGCTCTCCGAAACATATTCACGCCTTATAAAGTGTTATCCTACGGGCGGGAATTTCTTAATGTTAGGATTGAGCCAGACGTTGATAGGTCGCACTTAGACTGGTTATTTTCCAATTATTCCTGTTAGGGTGAGGGTTCCTGACCGGAGACAAAGTTGTTGAAACACTCATAAGATGGGCTCGTGTGGGACATGGTGCCATCTATGGGTTCATGAGGGCCACGACGCCGTCCGATTAATGGGCCAACAAACTGTTAGGTTGAGGCTTATTTCTTCGGAGCGGGACCTCAACCCCACTATGAAATCATCAACGAGGTTTCCGAAATCCCTACCGGGAGAATTAGATTTTGAATAAAAATAGTGGGAGTTAGGCCAAGTGAAAAGTCCTTATCAATGCCTGTCGAATAATACGTTCAACCCGATAATTCTTATGTCTTTTGCATTATATTTATTTCTTTTAAGATCAACAAACCCATTACAAATGTATACTGCTTTATTGTTCGGTGGGCTTGAATAATATGGATTTGATCCAAATCTAAGGATGGTCCTAATATGGATTTTTCAAAAATGTATATTCTCATAAAATGGATCGTTTATAATAATTTGCAGCTTGCCATTGTGGCATAAGCTGGCATAAAGTTTTACTCTATAAATAGGGCTATAGAAGGAGCAATCTTGGATAGCTCAATATTTGATGTTCATTAAGCCTATCGGTCTAATACGCATATAGAATAAAAGAACGTATTAGAAGGGTCCATTGGGTTGGACAAATATTTCCAAGGGCGGGGCATTGGAAATAAAACTTACCTAAAATTTGAGTTTAAGGTCCTTTTATTTAGAATAATATGATTTTGAAACTAATTAGTCTTGAACAACGCACTGGATTCTAGATAAGTTGAGATGGTACTCACTTATGAGTTTAGAATCTACTAAATTCCAGTGGGAGTTTCAGCACTGAGTGATTAATCAATGTTAATGCAGACAAAGTGTCCAAATAATTACATTGGATCAATATTTCTCTGTTTAAATTTGGCCACAGTTTCAGTTACATAATTGCCTTTAAACTACTATCAAATACATTATTTTGAACAAATGTATGCGATTTTATTTTTTAAATAAATTCGCTGGCAATTAATAAATGTATTGTCCAAATTTAATACTGTGAAATATATTATCAACAAACGCAACTTTGAGTTGATAAAGAAGATTATTGTCTCTTTGATTTGGTCACGCCGAAGTTAGTGATTCAAGTATTGGATAAACACGACATTGTTAAGTCGTGAGAATCTCGTAACCTCAGCAAAAAGTTGACAATCACCCTTCACAGGGAACTAATAAAAGAGTCATAAATCTTCTGGGTTTGACCCGCACTAACATTTGTGGACAGAATATTGTATTCGCCCAAGGTATTTTGTTAATTTGTACTTCACAAATAGTCAATCTTCTTAGAGATTAGTGTATGTGTTAAGTTACAAGTTATAACTCCTTGATGAGATCAAGAAAATTAAATTAAACTGCGAGATAAGAGAAGCTTTTTTATTTGATCAAAGTGGCTCGAGTTTGAAATGAGTTCTTTGGAGATAATGTCATCTTTTCACAGTTAACTAAGAACGCTGTTAATGATGTCTATAGACGAGAAGTTAGACTTCATGCACGCGGGCCATCATAGTCGATAGTCATGCATGCGCTTCAACAGTTGTTAGATATCAAACAATATTGGATAAAGTTTGATCTTTCCTGAACTACGTTGTTCCCATATGGTATGGGTTTGCGTATGAAACGCAATGTACGTTCTATACAGAATTCCTATGAGGTTAATTAATTCTGCACCTTACGAAATTTGGAATTAGTAAGAAACTGAGCTCAAATCATATAGTGGGGTTGCCCCATTTGAGTGATAAAGCTTGGCAAAGTTGTGTGTATAATAAACAAGAATATTAATGTCGTTATTGTCTTTGGACTCAGAAAACTTCTCATTCCACGATATTTTTGGAAAATATCGAAGCCTTAGAGGCTCACGGTTCTTGAAAAATTGTTTATTCGAGAAAGAAAAGTGGGAGTGGTAACACTGGGAGTGTTGACAGAAACACCTAAAAGATATTTTAGTGCTAGATTGCACTTAAAGAAAGTCCTTGATACACCTTTAGTTGCGAGTGTCGGGTAGAGTGTCTCACAGCCTGAGAGATGTTGTATAGTACACACCGAGCATGGGGTTGCTGCGATGAAGGGATATGTTATTACAATCCCACTACCCTTGACCAAGCAATAATGGTTTAACTTGCTGAGACGACTTATTCTGTGGGAGTAGATGAACTCTATGCACAACAACCATATCATGATTAGGTCTAATAGACTGGTTGAAATATACGAAGCGGGGCTTGTAAGGGCTGAGTCATAAATGATAGGCTTTGACTATGAGGAAACCTTTTCGATTGTTGCAATTAAGTTCGTTAATCTTATTAGCAGAGTTGCATGCTTTTATGAGATCAGCAGACGGATGTGAAAATCGTATTTATCTGGGAGATAAATAAAGATAGCCCAACGATTTTACATCGCAAGAAGATGCTCATAAGTGTGCAAAGTTGTAGAAAAAGAGTTGTAAAGACTTAGTAAAGCCTCCAGGAGTTAGTGTCTTTGGTTTGATGAAATAGTTTGAAACTATGGATTCATAAGTACAAAGATAGCCTTATGTATCGCAATAAAAACAGTGGGAGTTTAATCTTCGTATTGTACGAAAGATGTTTTCCTTAAGAAAGGAAACAATATCGAAATACTCCGAATGGTAAAAGCGGGGCATTTGACCGATTTCTCCATAAACGACTTGAGATAGGGGACCTACACTCGGGGAACAACCTATTTGGAGATATGGTCTAGTACAGAATGGTATCTCAGGCCCTTTACTTGAAAAGACGATGTCAATTACAAGAAAAGGGTTCTTACCCACGATTTAGTTTTCTATGTTCTCGATGCGAGACAGATAACAAAGCTAAATCGAGTCCCATATACAGTTATAATAAGTGGCCTTGTATATGCGGAGTTTGACTCGCGTTTGTTTTGATAAAAGATAAATATGCTGAGAGCATTTATCAAAATTTAGGCTACCTAGGTAAGAAAATAGTCCATGATGATGGTTTATGTGAATGGAGAAAAATGAGTGTATAGTTAGACTTATTTTCGACGTGGTTGATCGAAAATCCACTTAGGGTTTGGTCTATATAGTTTAATGGTAGAACAGTACCTTGAAATAGTTTCGAAGAAGCACTCACTGTTGGTACATGGGAATCGTGAGCTCGAATCCCAAGTCAACCATGCGCATGAGCGCAGATAATTACCATGGAGGTAAGAGATCAGTTTGGATATTGAAGTCTTCTTGGAAGAACTTCAAATAGTTCCAGGCATTGTGAATCAACTGCTGCCATGCGGAATTCACTTTAGCCAATGAACATTGGTCTCACAATTAATCCAGACGAAAAGAAAGAAAGAAATACAACATGTTGCATGTATCGTTGAAAATTGGATGCTTAGCCGTGCAGAAGGTAGCGCTGCGGAAACGTGGCCATCCCGTTCACTGTGCCTTTTATATACGCAGTGCTGAATAACGTCTTTAGAAGACAAGTATTAGATATACACACCATATGGCAGCGAGTACAAGTGGGAGATTGTTGGGGATATGCCCTCGGAATGCCATTCGATGATGTAATGAATAGGGCATGTCTATTCACACTTTAATATTTGGTTGTATTCAAATATTTATTTATGGAATTTATAAAAGGCATATTATTTATTTACCTACCCAGTCTTACTAGGCATCCGGTGAGACGGTAAATAAATAAATCTCATATATACGAGTTTAGGCACCGATTCTCATGGGATGAGAGAGGGGGCACCGGTGAGCTATTATTCTCGAATGTTAAATTAGTCCATAAATCTTAGATTTCAGTAGGGTGACTGAATGTCAATCATGACTTATTTGTTGAATCGGGGATTAACTTATATTTGGACACGACTCGTAATGGAAGATCACATGGCTAATTACTCGCTGAGTGTCAATGATCGAGCGATTGACTATATTAGTGTGCGTGGACCTTAGACCGAAGGGTCATTGACAGAGTTGGCTTTGGGGTCCTGACTTGTCACTAGTTTGCTAGGCCCGCCTTGTTCGAGGTTGAACATGGGTCAGCGGCGACATGCAGTCTTGACAACGAAGTGCAACTGCTGAGCATTGACAGTCGTGAGGGATTCACAACCTCGCAAGTAACCGAGGTATATGTCCTCTACATATTCCGTATTCGTGGACGAGGAATTACAGAATCTTTGCAAAGTATAAAAACTAACTCGCGTGGGACGTGGAGTGTAATTTAGTAATTTCGTCGTCACGGATTAGTCATAGTGTCAGGTTAGTGAGTTTGACATTACAATGACTCTCACTCGATCAGGGCATATGTGAAGGGTCTATACGTAGTACGACGATCTATAGTCGGTTCGTAAAATAGGAAGATCGCACTCAACACGGGATCTATTCGGTACCGTGGGATTGGCTAGGCGCTTACCGAATTCTTGGATTCCTCCCTTGCCGGGTTGAGACGAACCAAGAGAGTCGGGCTTAAAAAAGATCACTGAGACAGTATCTGATAAAGTGAGATGTGTTATTATTTAACGAGCTTGGAGTCATTAATAAAATGTTAAATATAAGTTTTAGAAACTATATTTACATGGCCTTAGATTCCCAAAATGAAATAATTAAAAATGGAGAGTATAGGGTTCACAACCACGAGCAAGGCTCGTCACGGTTATGAAGCCCGCCTGAAAATTAGCAGCAGATTCAAAATTCATATTTCCCAATCTAGACCTCGGATTGAGAATCCCTTTGGTCAGAATCAAGACTGGTGAGTCTTCTTTCTGTGGTTGAAACTTCAGCTCCATCAGACATCGTTTACCTCTAGATCTAAGACACCTACGAATCTACCGCATAGCTAGCGAAGGTGTCACGACCGTGACACCTTGTGCAAGAGGCCGTGAAGATTGACAGAGGCTATGGTTTTTGGCCCCGACTTGGTCACGGCCGTGACCATCATGTCCCAGGCCGTGAAGGCCGTCAGGGACTTGTTCACGGCCGTGACGACGGGCAGAAGCTTGGCTAAGCTCGTCACGGCCGTGAATGTCTTTGCGAGAGGCCGTGAACCGACAGTTTTTTTGTCAAAACTTGTCCAAATCAAATCCAAATTCGTTCCTTGTTCTTTTGTTAGACTTGTGGGACAGTGCCTAGTCATTAAATGATATAATACAAAGGAAATAAACAAGGTATGAGTCATATATGATATGATCTGGATTAATTATGATTAAAGTCAATTTCAAAGGGTGAAAGTTGATTTAATCTTTATTACTTTGAATAATTTCGTCCATAGTTCTCTCACTAAAACGTAGAGTTTAGAGAGTGGTGAGAGCATTTAGGTTGATATTTGAGAAAAACCTAAGTGTTTGTGAGTTTTAGAAATCACACACACACACTAAACACATCTCTTCTAAAATATGTTCCCCTCCTCTCTAGCCATCCTTGGGAGGGGGTGGAATTTGGATACATCCCGAGATCAGCGTAAAGATCTTGCCAAGGCGCTGGAGCTCGGAGAGGTCACGGTGTAGCTTGGAACGGACTACGACAACCGAAACAGCAAGGCGAGAGCTGGGATCTTCGCTACGAGGGTAAGCTTCGAAAAACCCTTATAGCGTGTCATGGATATTTTCTTTATATAACCAAGCGATCCGGGGCTCCTTACGGGGAATCCGGGAAAAATTTTCCGCTGCACCCGGGATTCGATCTTCGGACTCCCGGGGTTCCCAACACCCTCCTGCCGTTGAAAAGCATAATTTATTCTTTGCTGCGTCTATCCCCACTGTTGCGGACCCATTAGTTGACATTCGGGGCTCGATCAGTTCTTTTTTATGTATGTATTTTAGATCAGAAGTTCTTTTTTTATATATATTTTCTATTTAGATAAATAATTAGGAAAATTTACCTAATAAAATATAGTTTTGTATATTAAACTGAGAATATTTTTGGAAAATTTACCTAATAAAATGTAAGTTTGTATGTTAAATTAGGATATTTTAGGTTACTGAGAAAATATATAATTTGCGTTTGCAGATCATATCATATTCGGTACAACAAAAAAAAAAGAACAGTTAATTGGTGGTGCAAAAAGACATTATTTGGGCCATATATTAAGGGAATTTTACATAAGAATACCCATTAATATAAAAACTAGCAATCAATACCTTGTCAATATTCATTTATATGCAGGTACCCGTCAGAATAATTTTTTTTGCATATTGGTACCTGCCCACCGCAAGGTACATCATATAATACATTTAGGTACCATAGAGAAACGTATAGTGGCACGTAATACTGCTAGAAATTGTACCACCATATAGCCTGCCGCAAGGTACCATATGGAACGTATATAGGTAGAATATAAATGTGTAACGTGGTATACAATACACATATAAAATGGTACATCAAGGCCGGAAAAATGGTACGCACAGTTGAACGGGTACTTATCCAAAATATTTTCTGGCAATGGGTACTGACTTGTAAATTTTTATACAATTGAGTTTTTCTATAGATTCACCATTATACAATTTTCTCGCCACCTCCGCCGCCTTCGCCGGATCTTCCACGCCGCCTATGTTGCACCGCCTCCACCTAACCCCTCTGCCACGCCGTGTCCGCCCCTTTGTCGCGCCTCCTCCGCCCGCCGCCTCTCCACCTTCGCCCGCCGCCTCACGCCACCACAGTTCATCGCCTCCCGCCACCATTCACTCGTGAGTCTCCCACGTGGAGCTCGTTTCTCCCGACCTTTGGGTCGGAGCTCTTTCCTTCCTTTGTGGAGCCATTTCTTCCTTTGTGGGTGCCCCTTTCAATGAAGAAGAAGGCGTCGATCGTTTGACAAAGAAAGTGTAGAATATTGTGGATTCTAATAACCTTGTTTGTGGTAGGTTCTATAGTTCTTTAGTCCAAGTTTGGAATTTTCTCGTTTTCTGTAGGCTTTTTTCACTTTTGTTGGGTGTGTTTGTGCTCCTATGTGAGCCTTTATTTTCTACCAGAATATGATGTCACCGGACCCTTTGGGCTCGTATACTTTTGTTATCAGTACAAACTATCATTTCAAAAAAAAAAAGAGAAAAAGAACTTTAAAGAAAAAAAATTTAATAATGGTAAAAAGTTAAGAATCGACCTCTTGATTATTATAGAAGAGCTTGACCACTACGCCATCATATAAATGTCTGTTTCCAAGTATAAAGTTATATATCTTCTTTAGCTCCTTATATAAGCTAATTAGCACCGACTTAGACTTGGCTCGGTTTATGGCTATGATTCAATTCAATGTTTGAATCCGATCTGGCGCGGAGCCTAGGTGTCTGCAAAGCCATTCAAATATTTGACTTGGTCCAACCTCGAACAGCGTGCGCATAAATCTTTTCTTGCATGATATGCTCCACGTTAGGGGTATTCTTTCGGTACCTACCGTACTGAACCGAACCGAACCGAAATTTCTGTATACCCCTAGTCATACCGAATACCGAACCGAATTTCTCGGTTCGGTTTTCGGTTTTTACCGAAATTTTTCGGTAAATTCGGTAGCGAAATTTAAATAATAGTAATAAAAAATTCGATAATAATTAAATTAATTCATATATTAATATAATATATATTTTATTTTCAATATTAATATAATAAAATATATTTTAATTTTTAAAATTTCGGTAATTTGGTATACCGAATTTACCGAAATTCAAAATCAGTACCGAACCGAATTTACCGAATTACTGAATTTTTTTTTTGAAGAACCGAATACCGAACAGAATTTGCGGTTCGGTTCGGTTTTGTACCGAAATTTCGGTATTTCGGTAAATTCGGTCGGTATACCGAACAACGAACAGCCTACTCCACGTGCTACGGGGTTTTAATAAAATAATTAAAAAAATATAAATCAAAATCAAAACCATAAAATAGAGATTTTCTTATCCTATTTATACGAGATAGTAATTCGTAATAACTGTATACGAGTTACTGTCCACGGTGGCCCGCACAATGACATGACATGTCAAGTAACTCGTAATTATTGGTTACGAGTGCGTCTCTTTATTAATTATATAATCCACTAATCATAAAATCATCATTATTTCATGTGATTTACATAATAAAAATCACATATAATTTATTGTTTGTTTCGCGGCGATTAAAATGATATGCATAAATTATATTTTTCGAATATTGGAAATATTTAATAAGGCAATCTCAATCGAAAAAGGGATACACAACAAATATGTAGTTCAATCCATTATATATAGTTATATATTTCGAATATATTACATAAATAGTTTATCCGAAGAAAGTACAAAAGAAGTGATCTGAATGAACAAGTACCTAACATGTATACTGTAATACCCGTAAAATTTAAACGGGATTATTTTTGTGATGTTCGGAATTAATGAAGCTACGTTTCGAACAAAATTCGATTTTTCGGAAGCGAGCCGAAAGATAACAATTGGGAGCGGGAGATAATTTAGATGTGCCGCAAAGCTTAAAAGGCCCAAGGAATAAAAGGATTGAAAATATATGGAAGGGTCCAATAAGAATAAAAGGGCTCCCAAGTAGAGAAGATATTTCTTCAAGCATGAGAAAATGATGTGGAGCTTTATCACCACCTTGTCATTTGATATGTGAGAAGAAAGCCCTTACTTGTAACAACCTAAAACTCACGTAAAAAGGGGAAGGGAGAAACAAAAATAGAAAAAGGAAATAATATGGCCCAAGTCAATGTTAACATTGGCCCAAGTACCTTAGAGATAAACATGAGCTTTGCTTAACCCCAAGGAAACCACGTTAGTACCCTATCACTTCCTTGATACTTAGCCTAAAAACACTTCTTAGTGATCAGAGAAGGAACGTGAAAGCCAAACAAAGAAAGAAAAAGGAGGTGTCGAACCAAAATACAGGGAGGAGAAACGAAACAAAGGGGCAGAATTTTGGCAAGCTCGAGTGATCTTCAACCTAGTAATTATCCAAACTAAGCTAAGGAGGTAAGAATCCTACTTATAACGTATAAATCTTCTATAAGCTTAGGTGTTTAATATTTTACGTTGGTTGGTGAATTAGTTGGGGTTTGGAGCAATATTAGGTGAACTTCTATTCTACAACATCTAAATACATTATGTTTAAGATATCTTGGTATGTTACGTGGTTTACATAGGTGATTCACAGATGCCTATACAAAGTCTATGATATTAGATGTGCTTGAAAGCCTAAACCTTGGGTCTAGATAGGTGTTTCATATATATGCTAAGGTTGGTATGTGCGATAGGAAGTTTTCTATTAGAGCTTGTTAGCACTTGAGGGTCTTTTTTTACTACTGTTAATAAGGATGCTTTGGGCCAGTGTTAAAGTTTCTATAAATTAGGGTTTTTCGAGTTTCAGCTCCTACTTAGGGTTTCAAGTTTGTAGTTCATATCTAGGGGTATTTATTGATGAGTTGCGCGTGAGAATTTCAGTGTTTTTAAGGTGTACTACTATTGGGGATTAGCATAATTTCTTAAGATGATCTTAATGATAGGTTAGTTGACGTTTTCTTTAAAAGGGTTTGATGTTTTTATATGAATTTCTGGGTTTGGAATGAATTTCGAAGGAGATTTTGATAATATATGAAGGTTTAAAGGTTTCGACCGATTCTGAATTTCGGGCAACTTCGAAAATCAGGGGCCGTTTTACTTTGCAAATCTTGAGAGAAAATAGGTTTCCAAATGAATAGGGACATCGGCCGAATGAGTTCGGGTCGCGAAAGTGTTTCGCGGGCCCAAAGGATTTTTGGTGTGAGTAACACAAGTGTTTCGCGGGCCAAACTTCGATATCTCGCGGGCTTAAGTCTTTCGCGGGCCGACTAGGGTGATTTCTGGGAGACGCGTCGCTGGCCGACTTTGAGTTTCGTGGGCCGACTGACTTTTGCGGGGTGATTCCTGTGAGGGCAATCGAGCGATTCACGACTTCAATCGAGCTTCGCGCGTCCAGTCAGGCGATTCGCGTAATCGGCGAAAGCTTCGCGGAGTTGGACGTTGACCCGAAGTGCACGGGTTGACCAATTTTAATGTGGAATCGGGCGATTCGCGAACTTGGCGAGTGATTTCATAAATTCGCAAGTTGACCAATTTTTAAAAGTGGGATCGGGCGATTCAGGTTTGGGCTTTGACCGAATTTGGGTGCGTTGTTTTATGTTTGGACTTTTGTCCTCAGGCCCAGCCATTATAAATAATATTATTTTCGGCCCAAATCAGTTTTAAAATAAAATATTTTCGTATGTTGACTAGTATTTTCAGGTCAATCCATAATTTAAACTTCAAAGATTATTTTGGAATTTAAGACCTTCTGCCTAGCTTGATATTTTATGGGTTAAACTTGACTTAGCGAACTCTTTTAAACGGTTACCTTTCAAATGTAGTTTTAAGCATGATAATTTTAGATAGTCAATTAACTTAGCTAGTACACTGACGATTATAACTTTTTATGCTTAAGGGTCGACTAATTAGGATTTCACAAGGCAGTAGGTGCATTTAGCCTGGACGACAGGTAAGTGGGAACTTCAACTACAACACATAAATTGCTTATGTGCGCTAAACGTATGTGACTTTCTGCTTCAGTGATTTTATGTGGTGTGAATTATTTGTGATATGCCACTGCATGGTTAGTAAAGCAATTTATTCTATTATTCGCATGGCATGCTCATGTACACGCACGTTTCATTTGGGGGATTTCGGGGTGTGAGCGTGCACCGTGTCTATCGCCTGAGAGCGATAATATTTGCCGATATAGGCATCTGATGTCGGCTCACAGTTGAGTCAGGGCTACTTCTATGGCACCATAACTTTGTGGGCCGTCGTCGCTTATTATATATATTTGGGTTGCGGCCCTGTTTATTTTATTTGGGCAGATGCCCTGTTGGCGATAAGGGGGTGACCTGGAGGGTGCAACCTGAGGGAATAAGCGACACAGGGGGTAACCCTGATGTAGGCAACCTCAGCGTGGGCTACCAGCGTGAGTGACCGCCTGGCAGAGGGGACGACCTGGGAAACGGCGACCTAGGGGAAACGTGTGCATCCTAGCGTAGGCCACCCGGCGTGGGTCGCTGCCATATTTATCCTTATTGGATTTGAGCTCATTTATGGTGCATAGTAAGATTGGTCGAGGGTCCTAAGTGAAAGTAATATGAGTATTATATGCATTGGCGTGGATTCGGGGTATTGGGCACTTGCATGGCATGCATCGTTTCTACTTACCATTGTTTTAAAATGTGTTGGATCGCCCGCGTCGCGCGCGATCGCTTGTTTCTCCGTCAAAACGCTCCAACACGTTTTTAATTTCGAGTTTTATTTTGTTTTATTTTTTTTCTTGTTTTGACGGATATTCCGTCGAAAATTGTTGATTTCTTGTTTAGCGACGGATAATCCATCGGAACTTCCGTCGCAAACGAATTTAAGCTCTGACATAAATGCATTGTAGATCGTTGCACTGACATAATTTAAGTCAAATGCGACAATAATATTTGTTTTATTCCTTTTTTATTTAAGACTTATTTAAGACTTCTACGGAGCAATTAAAGCGTCTTTATTTTGAGTAATTTATATAAAAAAATGCATAAGCATATCCAGTTTATTCCTTGTTTCATACGATCATAATGACATGCATATCATATATTTTTCGATACCAATATAATTTTCGATAGTTATAAGAATCATTTTAATAGCTTATTTTAGTTGTATTTATATTAAGCGGTAACTAGAATGATTATTTAATTGATATAAGTCCTATTTTATTGTTAGGATTGACAATATAATTCATATATATTTAAAGTTTAGATTTTAATCAATTATTTGTACCTTATTTATTATTTCATTGAATTTCTAAAGAAAATATAGATTATTTAGTCTCATAAATACAATAATGATATAAAAAGTGACCATATTTATATTTATCATATATTACATATAATTTATTTTATTATATTTAGATTATCCGAAATACTCACGCAATGCGCTACGCTATTTACGCTACGCGCTACCGACACTAAAACGCGACACACTACGCTATGCGCTTTTTAAAACATTGCTACTTACTGAGCTTTATAGCTCATCCCATGTTTTATGTGTTGTAGGTACGATAGAGTCGGACGTTGAGAAACGTCACGACTAAGGCAGGCTGATGGCGGTACTCCGTGGTCTTTTGAGGGCAAGGTTGTACATGGATGACGACCTGTGGAGTGATGTTAGGATGTTTTGGTTATCGTAAATATTTTTGGGGGCTCCAGCCTTTGTATATTACGACTACCGTTTTGATGTAAAATATATATATTAGGAAAAAGTTTTTGTAAATTGGGTCTTCCGCGGCTTACGTTGCGGAAATCCGGCACTAACCTTAGTTAGAAAGTGAGGGGCGCCACAGGTGGTATAAGAGCTTAGGATATTGATTCTGCAGACTGTCCATGTACGGCCGCTCAAAAGTCTGGAGGATCAGCCTTGCCTGTAAGTTTTACGTTTGATATGATTATGTGCTTTTAATAACGTGCCTATTTGTTTGACTAATTGTAGTATGACCAGCGAATCTAGAGAGTTTATGGGTGAGTCAAGTCGTGAGTCGCACCTAAGTCCCCTACGAACGAACGAGACTCGACACTGTTATACCTTATTGAATTGATCCAACAACAGTCAGATCAGATCGGTGAGCTTAAAGACCAAGTTAGTGAACTGAAAGATCTAATCTATAACCTCATCAATGAGCGAAGTTCATCTGAACCCCGTAGATCCACACATACGGAGATTACAGGAAAGAAATTCCCAGAACTGAATTCTCCAACCCCTGCGATTGTTGCTAATCCTACTAGGAATGAGATCCAAACCTCGCAGACTCATAAAGGAAAGAGAAAAGCAGAAGGTGGGCCAGAACAAGAAGGTAACAAGAAGCTCCAATTTTTCAGGGACCCCAGCAACGTTCAGATTGGCAACAAAATTGGCAACCAAGGCAAAACCCAAGGGAGACTAACCATGCCGCTCACGTTCCAAACCTTAAACCTCAATGCCAATTGTGCGGACGCTATCATATAGGGATCTGTTATGGTTTAGGACCTAGACCCAACCCCAACCCTCGATGCTCTCGATGTGGAGGAAGGCACCCTCTAGAAATTGTCGGGCGTACATCCCTTTAGAACCAGATCAAACATCAGCACAACCCTCCCCAACCCCTGCATGGATATTCAACTTAAACCTGGAGGAACTTCCCACGGAAATGACGGGTACGTTAATAGTTTATAACATACTTACGATCCCAATGCGAGCTTGCAATGAGCCACGCATTTAAATGTGTGACCAATATTGTGTGCTAAAGGTGGAAATACCTTCTAACCTTCCGAATATAGTGATGTATTAACCTTCCACATGGAGGTCCAATACAAAATAAAATACTCCATTATTATTATTGGTAGCAGCCTGAGTATCGGTCTACACCGTAATTTTGACAGATATGCTTTCAAAATGTGAAACCATATCTGATTTCCCTAGGAATGATAATAAGCTTCAATTGCTCAAGAGGAGAAATATCCGTCTTGCAGGTATGACTAGCCAAAGTAAAATTTTCAAACATCTGGTCTAAAGATTTAGTAATTTCTAAGGACAAGTTGCGAATCTTTTCTCGCATCTGTGGATAGACAGAGGAATTACCTCAGTCTTGACCGAAATGGTGCGAGTAGCTATCAGAAGCGCCGATGTATTTTCCGATAATATTTCGAGATTACTCTCTGATCGATTTATGATCAAGGACATATTCCTTCTTTTTGGAATATTCTTTCTTTTTGGAGTATAATGATGAAGCCACATTCTGCTAGTCGTAGGATTTTCCTTCCCGTATTGAAATATAGGATAAACCACAATTCAGCTATCAATGAATATTTCTTGCCCAAACATCGTAGATCAGGAGGTATTATTAGAAGGAAGAAAGAGATATAGTGTTTGGGGTGCTTTAGCAATAGGTCATCATTGTCAACCAATACAGGAAGAGATCGTTGTTGTCCATTATATAATTATGAACCGTCGTGGTAAACAAAGGCAAATCAATTTTTGCCTTTAGTACACTACAAAAGAGACGATGACTGTCAAGATCAAGAATGTATCCTGTTCTCTCCCCGCTGAAAATTTATAGGAATCTTAGATGAATTTTGTGTATCAAGAAACAATCAAGGTAGAATAAATCATGGCTGAAATACCACTTTATCGAGCCACTCATCTCATGATGATCTTGTTGCTTGTGCCTTCTATACTTGTTATCCGATTCTCATCCTAGAACAACTGAGGTTTTTGAATGCGAGTTCGAAGACAAGAAAAGATCAATCTAAGAATTTTACTTGCTTCAAGATAATATCTGGAGTTTTCTTCACCCCAAACACTAATGATAATTAGCACTTACTTCATGTCCTATTTACCCTTTATTCCCTAAAGCGATTCCAAAATTCCCCACTGATTTTTTATTGCTTAGACAAAGATAACCTTCGGTCTGAAATCAACGACTTCGATCCTTTATCCTCAAATCAGAATTGCGAAACTTGGAATAATTAATCTATTTCGTAAGAATTCGTTCTTTTCATTTTCCCTAGTAAGGATCACCTTTACGAGCAATTAGGTGATTTCTATCACTTAATCGAGCCAACCCAATTCCCTACCGATCGTTACCCCGAATTATTCCGGTTGGCGGAATTTCGGAGGCGAAATTCTTTTAAGGGGGATGATGCAATACCCGTAAAATTTAGACGGGATTATTTCGGAATTAAGCTACGTTTCGAACAAAATTTTTCGGAAGCAAGCCGAAAGATAACAATTGGGAGCGGGAGTTAAATAATTTAGGTGTGCCGAAAAGCTTAGAAGGCCCAAGAAATAAAAAGGATTGAAAATATATGGATGGGGCCAATAAGAATAAAAGGGCTCCCAAGTAGAGAAGAAATTTCTTCAAGCATGAGAAAATGATCTGGAGCTTTATCACCACCTTGTCATTTGATATGTGAGAAGAAAACCCTTACTTGTAACAACCTAAAACTCACGTAAAAAGGGGAAGGGATAAACAAAAATAGAAAAAGGAAATAATATGGCCCAAGTCAATGTTAACATTGGCCCAAGTACCTTAGAGATAAACATGAGCTTTACTTAACCACAAGGAAACCACGTTAGTACCCTATCTAGGGATGGCAACGGGTAGGGTATGGCTGAACCCGGGACCCGGCCCGAATATTTATTAGCGGACCCGACTACGGTGATTTCTGTGAGAGGCGTTGCGGGCCGACTTTGAGTTTCGCGGGCCGACAAACTTTTGCGGGTGATTCCTGTGAGAGCAATCGAGCAATTCACGAGTTCAATCGAGCTTCGCGCGTCCAGTCAGGCGATTCGCGTAATCGGCGAAAGCTTCGCGGAATTGGACGTTGACCCGAAAGTGCACGGTTTGACCAATTTTAATGTGGAATCGGGCGATTCGCGAGCTTGGCGAGTGATTTCGTAAATTCGGGCATTGATCCGATCGTTTCGCAAGTTGACCAATTTTTAAAAGTGGGATCGGGCGATTCAGGTTTGGGCTTTGACCTAATTTGGGTGTGTTGACCGACAGTTTTAAGTTTGGACTTTTGTCCTATTTCAGGCCCAGCCATTATTAATAAAATTATTTTCGGCTCAAATCAGTTTTAAAATAAAATATTTTCGTATGTTGACTAATATTTTCAGGTCAATCCATAATTTAAAGTTCAAAGATTATTTTGAATTTAAGACCTTCTGCCTAGCTTGATATTTTATGGGTTAAACTTGACTTAGCGAACTCTTTATAAACGGTTGCCTTTCAAATGTAGTTTTAAGCATGATAATTTTAGATAGTCAATTAACTTAGCTAGTACACTGACGATTATAACTTTTTATGCTTAAGGGTCGACTAATATGGATTTCACAAGGCAGTAGGTGCATTTAGCCTGGACGACAGGTAAGTGGGAACTTCAACTACAACACATAAATTGCTTATGTGCGCTATACGTATGTGACTTTCTGCTTCAGTGATTTTATGTGGTGTGAATTATTTGTGATATGCAACTGCATGGTTAGTAAAGCAATTTATTCTATTATTCGCATGGCATGCTCATGTGCACGCACGTTTCATTTGGGGGATTTCGGGGTGTGAGCGTGCACCGTGTCTATCGCCTGAGAGCGATGATATTTGCCGATATAGGCATCTGATGTCGGCTCATAGTTGAGTCAGGGCTACTTCTATGGCACCATGACGGCGTGGGCCGTCGTCGCTTATTATATATATTTGGGTTCCGGCCCTGTTTATTTTATTTGGGCAGATGCCCTGTTGGCGGTAGGGGGTGACCTGGAGGGTGCGACCTGAGGGAATAAGCGACACATGGGGTAACCATGATGTAGGCAACCTCAGCGTGGGCTACCAGCGTGAGCGACCGCCCGGCAGAGGGGACGACCTGGGAAACGGCGACCTAGGGGAAACGTGTGCATCCTAGCGTAGGCCACCCGGCGTGGGTCGCTGCCATATTTATCCTTATTGGATTTGAGCTCATTTATCGTGCAAGATTAGCCGAGGGTCCTGAGTGAAAGTAATATGAGTATTATATGCATTGGCGTGTATTCCTCTGCGGGGTATTGGGCACTTGCATGGCATGCATCGTTTCTACTTACTGAGCTTTATAGCTCATCCCATGTTTTATGTGTTGTAGGTCGATAGAGTCGGACGTTGAGAAACGTCACGACTAAGGCAGGCTGATGGCGGTACTCCGTGGTCTTTTGAGGGCAAGGTTGTACATGGATGACGACCTGTGGAGTGATGTTAGGATGTTTTGGTTATCGTAAATATTTTTGGGGCCTACAGCCTTTGTATATTACGACTACCGTTTTGACGTAAAATATATATATTACGAAAAAGTTTTTGTAAATTGGGTCTTCCGCGGCTTACGTTGCGGAAATCCGCCACTAACCTTGGTTAGAAAGTGAGGGGCGCCACATATACAATGTCTTATCTTCTTATTTATTTTCTAAATTGTGGAGATGACGTGTTTCTCCATCTGCCTGAAAAAGCGGTACACAATAAACTGTAGTTCAATTCATTATATATATTTATATATTTCGATTGCTATTGCCATAATAATTCCTAACTTTATAAAAATAATTAAATATTTTCGATATTCGAAAAATATAAGAAATGCAAATCATTTTAATCGTCGCGAAACAAACAATAAATTATATGTGTTTGTTGATGTAAATCACATGAGATAATGATGATTTTATAATTTGGTGGATTATATACTTAATAAATATAAAATAAGTTAAAATACAAAAAATAAAAAAAAATAAAAAAAAAAAGAAAAGAGATGTAGTAACTCGTACAATAATTACGAGTTACTTGAAATGCCATGCATTGCCACCTTGGACTAGGGCTGAAATATTGGGCGGGTCGGCCCGCCCGGCCCGAATATAGCGGGCTGCCCGATTTTTATCGGGTCGGGTCGGGCTGGCCCGAAATTTAATGGGCCTAATATTCTTCGGCCCAAACCCATTATGTCATGGGCCGGGCCAGCCCGTCGGGCTAACGGGCCTAATTTTTTAGTTTTTTTTCTTATTTTTTATTTCAAAATCTTTTATTTTTTTCAAAAATACTTATATTTTATACTATTATTATACCCAATATTGCAAATATATAGTTATAAAAATTTTATATCCCATAAATTTATCAAAAATATTATTTTTTACATATCAAATTGAATTATATAATATTATAATTGAATTTTATAAACATTATATATAGAATTTTAAAAAAAAACACATACAACTAACGGGCCGGGTTTGGCCCGCAGCCCGTCGGGTTTTTTGGCCCGTGGCCCGTTAGCCCGCCGGGCCTAATGGGCCGGGCCAATGGGCCCGATTATTTATCGGGCTGATGAAATTTAGGCCCAAACCCGAAATTTATCGGGCCGGGCCGGGCTAGCCCATGGCCGCGGCCCAAACTTTCAGCTCTACCTTGGACAAATAACTCGTATACAGTTATTACGAGTTACTAACTCGTATAAATAGGATATGCAAATCTCTATTTTATTAATGATTTTTGATTTCATAATTATTTTGTTAATGGTTTATATTTTTTAATTATTTTATTTAAAAAACCTAATGATACGGCCTAATGATTATTTTTTTTTTTCACTCAAGTTATTTTTGCTCCAATGTCTGCAAAATAAGAAATGCAAACATAAACGTAACATATTCAGTATATTTTGACAAATAACGGCAGGGAATACACTTTTATGGGATAAATAAAAATAACGTAAAATCCTAACTTATCAGTGATGATTATCGTAGATTTTAGCAGCTTATTTGCAATTGGTTCTTTAGTTCTTCATGTTCACACCGTGTATCATGTTTTCTATCTGTTTTTTCTTTTTTTTTCTGCGTCATGCTTTTTGTGAGCCTTCATTCCCCATGTACTTTTGTTAATGATTTCGTTCCAGAAAACGAAAACTAACTATATGCCTAGTCACTTATAATCTAATTCTTTCTTTTTGTTTTTCAATTGTGTGCA
The DNA here is from genome assembly GCA_027422505.1 of Craterostigma plantagineum. Classification (NCBI taxonomy): domain Eukaryota; kingdom Viridiplantae; phylum Streptophyta; class Magnoliopsida; order Lamiales; family Linderniaceae; genus Craterostigma; species Craterostigma plantagineum. The sequence goes on from JAPQWV010000533.1 coordinate 151,602, forward strand.
AAGTGCACAGGGAAAGTTCTGAATTTTAATTTTAATACTACAATAAATTCTGTAAGAAAATTGGTAATTCGGTAGGTTTCGGTTTATCGAACTACTAAGCCATACTGAACTGAATTTTATGTTCGCCATTCGATTCGTAACGAAGTGTCGGCTTTTCGGTCGATACGGTCAGTATACCGAATAATGAACACCCATACTGTTTTCCAAGTACTGTTCAGACGGATTATTGCACCCCAAACCCCAAATTGTTATTATTATTATTATTATTATTATTAGGGTAAGCTTCACTTAAATCCCTGTTGTGCAAACTTTCTATCACATAACTCTCTTGTCAGAAAAATATATCACTTAACTCCCCGATTTACTGACCAATTTCTTCAGTCACGATGTATCTTTCTATGTTTGTATTGTGTACCACAATTGATACAGTGTACCTAAATGTGTGGTGTACGTACGGCGGATCGGGTACATTTTTGAAAAAAATAGGTACGATGTAACAATACATTTATGTACTATATCGACGTATTGTGGTACACAATACAAACATAGAAAGGTACAGCGTGACTTAAGAATATAGTACAAATAGTAAATAGGGAGTTAAGTGATATATTTTTCTGATTAGGGAGTTAAAGTGACAGAAATTTTGAAAATAGGAATTTAAGTGAAGGTATCCTTATTATTATGAACCCTAATTTATTATAATGGAAAGATAGGGATATACACTACTATGTTTTCTTTACCAAAACATGAGCACGTCGTTGAATATAAAGGCCAAGTCCACGTTGTTGAACTGTGACTGTTATTCCTTTTCCAGCTTTATTTTCCACACAAAACAAAAATGAAATATACCACTTCAGTTCTTCAATCAAACTTTGACCATTCATTCGTCACTTTCTCTGTGTTTTGTCTTCACCTCGTACTTATTATATATAGGCCTCTCTCAAACTCAGCTCAAACATCTCATCTCTCGAAAAAGCTTGATTGAATTGAAATCTCTCCCTCTCTCTAAATGTCTTGTTGGAGATGTCTCAGGTCAATACAAATTAACTCCATATATGTATATATATATATAATATATATATACGTTACTTTATATGCAAATGCGATTTATGATCGGAGTGTTAATGTTGAAATTGCAGAAACTTGTGGCGAAGATACCTATCCAGGGTGACAAGGAGAGAAGAGACGTCATGCATTTAGCACGGACTACTGTGGTAATATATATATATATATGTGCGTGTGTGTAATAAAATCTGATTCTTGATGTGTGTTTCTTATTTTTGTGTGACAGTACGATTAATTATTTGTTATCCGTTGTATTTGTTAATCTTGAATAGGTATAGTGTCTGTTGCAATAGACATTGTTAGGATATGCGGAAAATACCCGATAATTATTTTGCCCGAGAAATGACGATAATAAATAAAAGAGACGAAAATAATATTTGGACAGTGACACGAGATTTACGTGGTTCGGTCAGAATGACCTACGTCCACGGGCCGGAGGGTAGAACTTCTTTAGTTATGTGGAGATATTACAGACACGTACACTGACGTGGTACAAAAGTAGCTACAACAATATAAGGAGTAGGCTACAGAAAATAATCAGAGGAGACGAAGATCGTTGTGTTGTATTTTTCCCTTTGCTGAGCACCTCTATTTATAGCAGAACATATGCATCGTTTCTCATGTGAACTCTTGCGGCAAAATTGATATGAACAGAAGAAAAGCATTCGACCGTCCTGTAGAATATTAGCAGCTTTCGTCTGCTTATTTTCTTTGAATTATCAGGCGCCCATAAATGAATAGGAATTGCTTTTTTTCCTTTCTCCCACGTGAAGATGTTTGTAGTTGCTTTATATGTTGAATGGTCAATAAAAAACAAGCTCACCTAACAAATCTCCACCTTGAGCTTGATTCTACAAATCACTCCACCTCAAGTTAGAATACTTTTATCTCCCTCCGACCATAGCCCCCACGGGCTAGTTCACCAACTTTAAAACACCAATCAAGTCCAAGCAATGCTTGAACTTGGAAACTGGAAGAGCCTTCGTAAACATATCCGCAGGATTATCCTTCGTGTTGATCTTCTTGATAAACACCTTCTTATCTGCAATGATCTCACGAATAAATTGATGCTTAACATCAATATGCTTAGTCCTTTCGTGATACATCTGATCCTTGGTCAAATGAATCGCACTTTGACTATCGCAAAAAATAGTAATAACTCCCTGACACTGAGTTAATTCACCGAACAACCCTGTCAACCATAATGCTTCCTTAATCGCATCAGTAACCGCCATATATTCTGCTTCAGTAGTAGATAACGCCACTACATGCTGTAGAGTTGCTTTCCAGCTAACTGCACAGCCTCCAATACAAATACATATCCAGTAAGAGACCGTCGTTTATCGAGATCACCTGCGTAGTCTGAATCAACGAAGCCAACGAGAGTATCACTGTTTCTGCCAAACTCCAAACAAAAGCTTAGAGTACCCTTCAAGTATCTGAGAATCCACTTCACTGCTTGCCAGTGTTCTTTTTCTGGATTAGCCATATACCTGCTAACAACACTAACAGCCTGTGAAATATCAGGACGTGTACATACCATTGCATACATAATACTGCCAACTGCACTCAAGTAAGGAACTCGTGCCATGTACGCTTCTTCCTCATCTGAAGATGGTGACTGAGCAGCGCATAGCCTAAAATGGCTAGCAAGACGAGTGCTGACTGGTTTGGCATCGTTCATGCCAAATCTCTCCAAAACCTTTCTGAGGCAACTTTCTTGGGTCAGGTATAACTTACCAACTCCTCTATCACGTCTAATCTCCAGCTCCCAAATTTCAAATTCACCACTCAATAAGGCCTTCAACTGGTGAATTTCTGCAAGATTCTTAGCCGCAATGAGCATATCATCAACATATAACAACAGATAAATGAACGAACTGTCATTTAACTTCCGGAAGTAAACACAACTATCATACTTGCTCCTGGAGAAACCATGACCCAACATGAAAGAATCAAACCGTTTATACCACTGTCTTGGAGACTGTTTTAATCCGTATAAGGATTTCTTCAACAAACAAACTTGGTCTTCTTTTCCTTCAACTATGAAGCCTTCGGGTTGCTTCATATTAATCTGTTCATCTAAATCGCCATGTAAGAACGATGTCTTGACGTCAAGTTGTTCTAACTCCAAATCATACATGGCAACGAATGCAAGTAATACACGAATAGAGCTATGTCTATCAACAGGTGAGAAAACCTCATTAAAATCAATACCTTGTACCTGACTATAGCCTTTCGCGACTAATCGTGCCTTATACCTTGCATCGTCAGAACCAGATAAACCTTCTTTCTTCTTGAAGACCCACTTACATCCGACTATTTTCTTTTTCTTCGGCGGCGGCACAAGAATCCAAGTACCATTCTTGTGCAGAGACTCCATTTTTTCATTCATCGCTACCAGCCACTTATCAGAATTATCATCGCTTATTGCCTCTGAATAGGTAGAAGGTTTGCCGCCTCCACCTGTTTCTTGCGCCACTAATAAAGCGTATGAAACTAAATTCACGTACCGCTGTGGTAGTCGAATCTCTCGTCTCTCCCTATCTCTGGCTATTAATATTCCTGCTCGGTGCTTTCATTTTCAACAGGATCTAAATCAGGCTCTGTCTCATCCTCTTGATCTGTTGAACTCGAAGCAGGATCATCTGAAGGATCTTTGTTGATCTCGAGCTCCACCTCGCTGTGTACACTATCATTCTTTTCTTGACTAGAAGAATTAGTAGACTCTTTTGACGGATGTAACATAGAAGACTCGTCCAATGTAACATCTCTGCTAATTATAAATTTGGGTGACTTGGGATCAGGATTATATAATCTATATCCTTCACCCCTGAAGCGTAACCGAGAAAAATACATTTATTAGCTCTAGGCTCTAATTTTCCCTCGTTTACGTGCATATAAGCTGGGCACCTAAATATTCTTAAGTTGGAGTAATCGGCAGGAGTACCTGACCAAACTTCCTCAGGAGTCTTGAAATTGATCGGTGAACACGGTGAGCGGTTGACAATATAACATGGTGCAGCGATAGCTTCAGCCCAAAAATCATTTGTCAACCCAGCGTTGGAGATCATACATCGAGCTCTCTCTAGAAGTGTTCAGTTCATGCGCTTAGCAACACCATTTTGTTGAGGCGTCATTCGAACAGTGTGATGTCGAGCAATTCCTTCATTTTTGCAAAATTCGTTGAACTCGCTTCCACAAAATTCTAAGCCTTTATCTGTCGTAACCGCTTGATCTGTTGTCTGCTTTTCAATCAAAGCTTTCCATTGTTTAAATGTTAAGAAAACACCACTATTCTGCTTAAGAAAATAGACCCAAACTTTCTCAAAAAATCATCGATGAAAGTCAACATGTATCTTGCACCACCTTTGGACGAAACACGAGAAGGACCCCATACATCAGAATGAATATAGTCCAAAGTACCTTTCGTCTTGTGGACAGCTGGCGAATTGAAGCTGACTCGTTTCTGCTTTCCAAAAATACAGTGTTCGCAAAAGTCCATCTTACCAGTACTTTGACCGCAAAGTAGGCCCCGCTTGCTTAAAATCGTCAAGCCTTTTTCTCCCATGTGTCCAAGTCGCATATGCCATAACTTCGTGGTATCAACCTCCGGGGATGTCGAAACTGCAGCGGAACCTGTAACAGTAGTTCCCTGCAAATATATAAATTTCCAGACCCGCAAGCTTTCATCACGACAAGAGCACCTCTGGTAATTTTCAAAACTCCACATTCACATGAGAACCTGCACCCTTTGAGATTCAAGTGTGCCTAAAGAGATAAGATTTCTCTTCATATCTGGAACATGTCTGACTTCTGTGAGCGTTCGGATGATTCCGTCGAACATCTTGATCCTAACTGTGCCTTTACCAACAACTTTACACGGAGCATCATTTCCCATTAAAACATATCCGCCATCGAATTTTTCATATGTGGAAAAATAATCCCGACTCCGACTTATGTGGTAAGAACACCCCGAATCTAAGATCCACTCATTATCAGACCTAACAATATTTGCAGTTGCTATAAAAATAGTTCCATCGCTCTCATCAGCAGCTAAACTAGCTTCGGCGGGTTTATTAAATTGCTGATTATTTTTCTTCTTATTTTTTAATTTAAAACAATCAGCTTTAATGTGGCCCTTTTTCTTGCAAAAATTACAGACTTTATTTTTGTACCTGGATTTCGACCTTTCTTTAGATCTGCTACTTTCAGCATCTCTACGTTCTGGTCTTCCCCGTGCAAACAGACCTTCTTCCTGGCTACCACTTGTTTCTTCCGTAATATCCCTGTCTAACTGTTCTTTCGATTGTAAAGCAGATTTGACACTAGCATACGATATCGTATCTTTCCCATAGATTATAGTGTCACGAAAATGCTTTAAAGACGAGGGAAGGGAACACAACAATATTATGGCCTGATCTTCGTCCGTCACTTTTACTTCTACGTTCGCCAAATCAATAATGATAGAATCGAATTTATCGAGATGCGAGAGAATAAAAGTACCTCCCGTCATTTTCATACTGTATAGCTTCTGCTTTAAATAAAGTCGATTCTCTTTAGTCTTCTTCATGTAGATAGCTTTTAATGCATCCCACATACCCATGGCCGTCGTCTCCGTGGCAACTTCTTGTAAAACTTCGTAAGAGAGATTTAAGATAATAGCCGATCTGGCTTTCTTCTCCAGCTCATTAAATTGATCGTCCTTCATTTCGGTTGGTTTCTTCTTTGCGCCTTCAAGCGCCACCTCACAACCGTCTTGAATGAGTATGGCCTCCATCTTGAGACTCCACATTGCAAAGTTGACATTTCTGTCAAACTTTTCAATTGACATTTTTGTTATCGTCATGGTGGCTAAAAAATAAATCGGGTTGGCTCTGATACCAATTTGTTAGGATATGCGGAAAATACCCGATAATTATTTGGCCCGAGAAATGACGATAATAAATAAAAGAGACGAAAATAATATTTGGACAGTGACACGAGATTTACATGGTTCGGTCAGAATGACCTACGTCCACGGGCCGGAGGGTAGAACTTCTTATTATGTGGAGATATTACAGACACGTACACTGACGTGGTACAAAAGTAGCTACAACAATATAAAGTAGGCTACAGAAAATAATCAGAGGGGACGAAGATCAGTGTTGTTGTGTTGTATTTTTCCCTATGCTGAGCACCTCTATTTATAGCAGAACATATGCATCGTTTGTCATGTGAACTCTTGCGGCAAAATTGATATGAACAAAGAAAAGCATTCGACCGTCCTCTAGAATATTAGCAGCTTTCGTCTGCTTATTTTCTTTGAATTATCAGGCGCCCATAAATGAATAGGAATTGCTTTTCCTTTCTCCCACGTGAAGATGTTTGTAGTTGCTTTATATGTTGAATGGTCAATAAAAAACAAGCTCACCTAACAGACATGAAGGACAAAAAACTAATTGAGATAGGCAACTTTGATATCGTAAAGGTTATGAATAAACTCGAAAAAAAATGGTGCGCAAAGATAGAGAGCCTTGGGCCATCGAAACAAGCACCTGAACCAAAACAAGTGGAAAAACCAGCACCAAAGGTTGAGCCTGCGAAGACAAATTGGAATTACGTCATTCCTCAATATCCTAATTATTACATACCACAACATTACTGTAACCCAACGAGGATCCAAATTCTTGTGGTATGTCTTGAAACCATATATATAACATATATATATATATATATGACATACGATAATATCAATCTGTCGCCCATGTTTGTCGTATGCGGTTCCGTTTTTGTTTTTGTTTTCGTTGGAGAATAAATGCATATGGTGGACCCTATTATGTATTGATGGCCTACAGTTTCTTGAGGCCCTAATAAGATTTACAATGTCAATTCATGTCTTTGCTTGGCTAACTTTTTTTTTCTCCGGAAACAATTGCTTTAATATCATAAACAAAAGTATACGGACTAAATAGCCCGGAATGTCTCTCCAATAAAATCGTCTGGAAGAGAAAACAAGGCTCGCACGAGCATCAAACACCCAACAAAAACATAAATCCGACAGAAAACTAAGATTCACTATCTAAAACACGAGAACTAAAGAACATATCACAAAAAAGGCTGTTAAGCCTAATTCACAACACTCTTCATATTGTTCGGCCCATCGACTAGGAATCTTGCATTCATCGGAAAGGGCTCCATAGTGGGTGAATGGGTTTTGACGGCGTGTGTAGTAGTTAGGGTTTTAGGAGGATGGGGAGTCTATTGCTTGGCTAACTCCGATACCGAAAGTTTCGGACATATAGCTTCATTAATGACATGAGAATGAAACAGCAATGAATGATCGGATCCTCGACAATGCAATAAATCCACACTGATCATAGGCTAAAACCTACCAAATATGTGCAATGCTTAAGTTTGTATCTTCTTTTTACGGATAATATATTTCTCTCTTTCACCGCTACGCGTATTAATTAGTTTTTATTCCCTTTCATATGATTCAAGAGCCGCTGATGTGTTAAAAGTTCATCGATGGACTGATTTGATTTATTCCCACAACCGCTAAGAATATATTATTTAATTTTGGCATGGGCCACATTCTTCTTTTTGATGGATAATTTCCGTTCACTCAATAGTTGTTTTAACGAAACTTAGAAATTGAAGAACACAATCTTAACGTGGTTTGGATATGAATTATCCTACATCCACGGAGTAATCTCTACTATTTGGTCTTTTCTTTACAAGTGAGGCAGAGTTACCACACTTCACACACAAGGAAAACCCAACAGAGAAGATGACGAAAAATTCTGTTACAAAGAACAACACACACGCGCTCTGTCATTTATATATTGGCGCCAAATCTATGTTCGTTTAAAACGGTTTTAATCACTTCAGCTAGAGCCGTCAAATGGGCCCGTGGCCCGCGGGCCGGCCCGCCCCGCCCCCCAAAAAAGGGCGGGGTGGGCTGGGATATTTTAGGCCCGCCCAGAGGCGGGCCTAAACGGGCCAGCCCGCGCGGGCCGCGGGCTTGGCGGGGCGGGGCGGGGCGGGCCAGCCCGCCAGTTTAAATAAATTATATTTATATTTTATATCATATATTATGTTTAAATATATTAATTTAATAGTTAATTATTCCTTAATTATACCATAATTAATAACATATGTATTTATAAATATATAATTAATACATTATTTATCCATAGTTTATTATTAAATACCTTAATTAACTAAAATTAATTAATAAATTAAATTATAAAATGAAAATACAAAAAAAATAAATATTTGTTATATGCGAGCGGGCCGGGCCCGCGGCCCGCCGCGGGCCGGGCCGGTCCCTGATTTTTTAGGCCCGCCAGGTGGCGGGCGACGGGCCAACCCGGCCCGGTCCGCCATTTTGACAGCTCTAACTTCAGCTGCTAGAAATGCCGCTAGCATCAGCATCTTCGTAAGTTATCCATTTAAAAGAGTTCCGCGCGTTATAAATGTTTGCACGCTTCCTTTCACTTCAGCTCGAACCTTAAGTCTGTTCTTCATACTTCCAGTCTGATCTTCATGTTCCAACTTGCTGATTTCTTCTCTTGGTTTCAATAGATTTTTTGAGCAAAATTCATAATCTGAAAGTCCCCCTTAAAACCTCGTTTTGATTCTCTAGTCAAGTTTTCGTTCCCCTTCACGACTCCGTATATAATCTATTATCTTGAATTTTATAGGATTTATTCAAGCTCATTAGCCCCAAATGTCCAACAGTAACTCGTACGATAAGTTAACGTAGAAGGTGGTGAAAATGTCCAACATCCCCCCACAAGATGGATGTCACAAATTTGGGACGGACGCTTGAGTACGAGTTGTTGTAACTGCGGCCCAGTGAGCACCTTTGTAAACATATCAGCCAGCTGAAAATTTGTCCGAACAGGTAGCAGTTTCGTCGCGTCGTAAACGGCCAAAAATAAAATTAACCTTACTAATACTAGTATAGCGAAAGTAAGTATCGTCTCCACAGGGAAGATGGTTGATTTACTTCTTTATCAAAATTCGATCGATAATAATATAATAATAGTAATAATATAATATTAATAATAATAAAGTAGTAGTAGTAATAATAATAATAAGGGGGGTTTTGTTGTGCTGTTCAAATAGACATGAAATTAAACTAAGAAAAGGCGGATGGAAAAAATAAATAAATACTAACGAATATAAATAGTTGAAGTAATCGTTCTCCACTTTGATTTATATAATTTATCACCGACTCCTAAATAACGTGCATATGTAAGCATAGTTGTCGACGAACGCCAAACAACCAATCTCTTCTTAATTTCTCGATAATTACGAGACGCTCTATAATTACTTCCATAATCGAAAAATAACCTCCGGGATGCCCTGCAAGATTTAAATTCCTACAGCATTAAAAACAAAAAGATCCGATTATTGATTAACTCGCGGACGACGCTCTCGCAAGAAACGACATTGGTCCATTAAATTCAAGTCGTTTAAACTACTAGATAACTTGCACTTACCTAAGGTAGAGAAGTTGAACATTGTTCGCTATTTATTAGAACATACAAACAATTACGAATTTGTTGGTCTAATTAGCAATGGACTCACCTAGATTAATTAAACATTTGAAAATCAAACTACGTTATCAACTAAAATAAATTCAAGCTTAAACGAATACTAACGCGTTCACGAATAAGCACAATAGTCTCACAATATTATAAATCAAGGTTTCGAATATACTTCAACAAACTTAGCTACAAAACATAATAATTAAAGTACATAGATAGATAGAAAGAAGGCTCCCTTACAATCGTCCGAACGCTACCCAACTGCTCATCCGCCAAGAATTACAGCCCAAATCCTCCAAGGAATTCAGCCCAAGTCAACCTAGAAACTTCAGCCCAAATCCAACTAGCTACAACAGTGTTCTCTGTAATCAAGCAATCGTTCAGCTCTTTAAAGTACAACAGCTCTTACTCACCCGTTCTTAACTCCAAGCTCTTCTCTGCTATTTGAGCTGCTCCGTGTGTTGTTGCTGCCTCGATCTGACAAGAAAAGCTTCCCGATTTGGCCTGTGGTTGCTCCGATCTGGACGGTGTTGTGCTGCCTCGTCTATCAGCTTCGCCTCCCCCGAGCTCTCTTGTACAGAAAAAAAATCTGCTTTTACTTTCTTCGTCCCATCTCGGAGGCAGCAACGTGCTTTCTAAACCTTCGCTTGCGGAACGAACTCGTAAGCTTTGCCTTTTGTGGGTATTAGTGTGGTGGAAGAGGTGAGACACGAATTTTCCTTCCTTTCTTCCATGTATGATAGCAGCTCTGTATTTATAGATGGCTATGAGATCATCTTTTCTTTCTTTCCCACACGAAACATGGAGCTGAATTCCCCTTTCTTGGACATCAAACTCAGAAATCGTGGAACTCCCGTTTATCTTTTTGGTCTGCTTGAATCTTACGTGTTTTGCATAAAGTTCCCCATGTCTCTCTCAATTATTCTTTTATTGTCTTAAAAGCTTACTTAGGGTTAGGGATTAATCCGAGACATAATGGATTGGGCCTAGTACGGAGATACGAATAATTGGGCTGTGCCTTCGGTGTTTGAATTTCAGCTCTATTAACTTGCCACATAAATGCTAGCTTGCGGATCCTAGTACCAATTTGTGATAATATGTTGTTGGGCCAAGACTTCGTATCTTTGTGTGAATCCATATTGCGCGACGGTTGATGGCAATTATCTTAATAACCAAATATTCCAGTTTTATCCATTTTGCTCCGATATCTGTAATATATCAAATATAAGTGTAATAATAGGATATTCGAAACATTTTGAGACGTAACGACAAATAAGACATGGCATAAAAATACAGTAAATTATTATGTTCAAATTCCCCCACACTTACGCAATGCTTATCCTCAAGCATAGTCTATTAAAAGCAATAAATATAAATCATGAAAGTAATCAATTCTAAAATGAAAATATGCATAGATATCATGTAGGCAACGTCGGAAAACACATATGAGATCAATGATTATCTATACGACTTACTTTAGTAATACCAATCAAGATTCGTACTTCACAAGGATTCACTCAGTTCACTCGGTGCATAGGTAAAAACGTCAATAAATTCTCTCGGCTCATGCATTAATCTAATATATACCATAAGCTTGCAAACGGTTCGTAAATCTATTACTCTTGGTGATAAAACGGAAATTGGAGGGTTTTATTATGGGTATAGCAGGGCTAATATATGTGGATTGTAATACCCGTAAAAATTGATACGGGATTTTGATGTAATTAGTTATGTAAATTTTGTGAATTAGGTATATTGATACGGAAATTAGAAGCTTGGAGTAAAATATAGGCTATGTTAGTTTCGAATTAGTTTCGGAACTTGATAAAGTATTTAATTAAAATTAATGATGGCAAAACAAATTAAGTTGGGCCATGTTTATTATATGGGAATAAAACAAACTAAATTTGGGCTATAATTGAATTCTCTAATTTAGGCCCAAAGTTATATACATAATATATTAGATAAATTTCATTAAGCTTAGGGAAGAGAAATCGTTATCTCCCCTTGTCCCATCAAACTTTCTTTTAACCATGTAGTACTTATCTACTTTTAGAAAGATCATAACATCATTTTGAGGAGGAAAACCCCTAAGAGAAGAAAACAAGAAACAATATCAACAGTAAAGGAGTTCTTCAACGAAATTAAGAATCTAACACCAAAAAGGAGCTTGAAGGTAATAGTTACCAAAGGTAAAATCTCTTTAGCCTTGATATTTAAATTATTTTAGTAACTAAGATGCTACTACACGGCTATATGAAGGTTTCCGAAAATTTCTAAACTCATAAGTTTAAGAATATTGAAGAAGTCGAAACTTTATACCATATTCATGTGTAGTTAAATAGCCATAGAAACGTTATAAACTGTATTAGTTCTGGATTAGTGTAGTATTGGAGGATTAGTTTTGGAGGACGATTTAATAGTACACTTTTAGGGTTTTGGGGAGCAGTGTCGTTTTCATGAGGTTTCGACATCATTAAAAGTATCGACATGGTATTATGTCTCAAAGAGTCGATATTTGCTGTAGAAGGATTTCGATATCATGATGTCGATATGTTATGTCTCGACATTTTACAATGGTTTTATCGAGATGTTTTCAATAGTAATTGATCTCGACATTTCAAGGGGTCTCGACTTCTTTAGGGTCTCGATATTTTTAGGATATTAATGTGGTTTGGAATCTCGACATTTATCTTTGTTTTAGATGTCTCGACATTTTACAAAGGTTTCGATATTTTCAAGAAGTAATGATTTCGACATTTGTTCTTTTCTTAAGTATAAGAGATCTCGACATTTTGTTAAGGTCTCGACATCTTCTATGAACCTCTTCGACATTTATAATTGTTTTTAGAGGGTCTCGACATTTTATAAGACTTCGATATTTAAAGGACTCGATATTTATATGTCTCGACATTTATATTGTTTAGGGTCTCGACATTTTTAAGGATTTCGACATTTCAAGTCTCGATCTTTATTTTTACAAGGAACTCGACATTTTCATTTTTAACCAAAGATCTCGGCAAGCTCGTAGATCTCGACATTTGGTATTTTGACATTATGTTTTACTTAATAAATTTTCGGTATTTTAGAATTTTGCGATTTCGAAGGTTTTCAATATTTTAGGTTTATTTATTTTTAGGAATATTATTATTTTTAGGTTTTCATAAATTTTAGGGTTTTCTATAATTAGGGTTAGGAACTTGAAAGCTTATGTAGTTTAGCAAATATACTGATATGGTAATATTTATGTATTCTGATGATCGACTTATAGGGATTCCATCAGATCGCTTATTTAGCGATAGCGGGAGGACAGGTAGGTGGATCATCCATCTACAATACGTAAACACTATGTGGATTATATGTTTTAATTCGATGATTTATGTGATTTATATGTTTTACATACGTTTCATGTGGAATCATGTTTTCACGTTTATATGCACAGCATATGCATATCATATCACAAGGGTGAGAAATTTACACCGTATTGAGACGGTAGACTTGAGATATTGTCGAGCGGGGTAGAATGACATGTTTGTGATTTTTGTTGTTGACTCGTTGTGGAGTCGAGGTTGGTACTCGTATGACACCTGACGGCAGACAGGCGTGATCGATCTGTCTACTCGGGCGTGAACGTCCCGAGGTGCAAAACCGTCGTGATTGTATTTTTAGCGGAAGGAGCGACCTGACAGGGCAGTTGCGTGATCGTCACAACGCTGTCGGCGTAGGCTACCGCTTACGGAAGAGCGGCCTAGCAGGGCAGTTGCGTGATCGTCAAAACGCTGCTAGTGTAAGCTTCCGTATGTTATTATTATGGGCGCGCGAGGTGTCGAGTCTGACCTAGGGCCATGTGTTGTGTAATATGAGATATGATTATGGGAAAAGAAAGAGTGAACATTGCATGTGAGATATTGGATTGGGAATGAGCTTTCACGTGCATACATGCATTTCTATTCACCTACTGGGCAAATCGCTCAGTGTTTACGTGTTGTAGGTACTGAGTCTGACGCCGACGCACGTCAAGACTGAGGCGGCTGGTGGCGGTGCTCCACGGACTTTTGAGGGCAGGGCGGTACATGGATGAAGACCTGAGGAGCGATAATAGGGTTTTTGTTCTTTTGACATTTTGGGGGCTACGCCCGTTGTACAGATACTACTATGTAAAATAATATTTTATTATATTATATTAACTTTTAGGAAAAGTTTTTAATTGACGGGCCTTCCGCGGCTTACGTTGCGGAAATCCGCCACTAACCGTAATTAGAAAATGAGGGTCGTTAGAGGTGGTATCAGAGCGTAGGCTCTAGATTCTGAAGACTGTCCATGTACTGTCGCTCAAAAGCCTGGAGAACCAGCCTGGCCTGTAGTTAAATGCTTGACTATGTGATTAGGTGTATATGATATGTGTTTTATTTGAATTATTGTAGATAATAGTTGAAAAATGCCAACCCGTAGTGAACATGTGGCTGAATCCAGCCGTAGGGCTGAACCGGAGTCCCCTCCAAATGAAAGGGACTCCACTATTCTACGACTGACCGATTTACTTCAATGCCAGTCGGAACATATCAATCGCCAGTCGAGTCAAATCGACGAGCTACTCCATCATCATAGCTCGTCTGAACATCGTCCTTCCCCACAGCCACCGCGAGTAGAAATTATAGGGGAATGGTTTCGGAAATGGATCCCCCAACCTTTGCTGATGCTACGGACCCAGCAGTGGCGGAAGCTTGGCTGCGTACTATAGAAGATATGTTCATATATAGTCGTGTGCCTGAGAATGAAAAGGTCTTGTGCGCCGTTTCCATGCTCAGAGGAAACGCCCGATTCTGGTGGGATACCGTTAAAGTCCTAGAAGATCCGTTGAATATGTCGTGGGAACGATTTAGAGAATTGTTCCACGACAAATATTTTACTGCCCATGAACAGGAACGACGGATGCTAGAATTTATGCATCTCAGGCAAGGAGGAATGCTGTAACCCAATATATCCGTCGATTCGAGGAGTTGTCCCGTTTCGCTCCTCACATGGTGGCAACAAATCTACTCAAGGTGACGAGGTTCATTACGGGCCTCAAACCTGAGCTCTATCGCGACTTAAGTATCTCGGGGGCCAGACAGATGGAATTTACCCAAGTAGCAGAAAGAGCCATGATAGCTGAGCAAGCTGAGGCTCAGGTTTCCGAAGCTCAGGAGGCGAAGAAGAGGAGGGAGAGTCAGCAAGGACCTGGAAGTGACGGCAAGCGCCAATTTTTCAACAAAGGTCAAGGTAGCCAAGGAAATCGCCAGGGTCAACAGAACTGGCGCCCGACGCTGAATCAGGAACCCGTAAATATTCAGAGCAGACCTCCAAACCCAGCACCCCAATGCAAACAGTGTGGCCGTTACCACTTCGGCGCCTGTTATCAACCCAGACCCAACGCAAATCCACAGTGTTTAGATGCGGAAGAATGGGGTATTATGCAAGGAACTGTAACACGAACATGCCCCAGAACCCGACCCGAACACCAGTTCGACCTCCACAGGTTCCTGCACGGGTTTTCACGCTTACAATGAGGAGGCCGAGGCGAACCCTTCTGTTGTGTGACAGGTACGTTAACTATCTATAACGTGCCCACTTCGGTGCTAATTGACTCTGGAGCCACACATTCATTTGTGTCGGCTAAGTATGTGACGAAGGTAGGAATATCTCCTACCTCATCTGAATGCAACTATGTAGTTACTCTACCACACGGGGATCCGACGCATACCAACCAATTACTGAAAGGATGCGTCGTAGTTATTGAGGGTAGGAACTTGATTGCTGACCTGATTGTAATCCCGATGAACGACTACGATGTCATCTTCGGAATGGATTGGCTTTCAAGATATGGAGCCATCATAGATTGCAACAAGAAGGTCGTTAAATTTCAACTGCCCGAAGAAGAAGCATTCACTTTTTCGGGTAAATCAGATAAGAATAGTATTCCAAGAATATCGGCTCTAAAGGCTCAACGACTCTTGAGGTCAGGTTGTGAGTCTTATCTCGTATATGCAGTGAAGGCGGAGGACATACCTCAGCCGGAACTAAAAGATGTACCTGTAGTTAACGAATACTCTGATGTATTTCCCGACGATCTCCCGGGGTTACCCCCTGATCGAGAAATACAGTTCAAGATAGATCTGATGCCAGGATCAGCCCCAATTTCTAAAGCCCCTTACCGTTTAGCACCGAACGAGTTAAAAGAGTTGAAGGAACAGCTGGAGGACCTACTATCTAAAGGGTTTATCCAGCCGAGTTTCTCGCCGTGGGGCGCACCCGTTCTTTTTGTGCGAAAAAAAGATGGGTCGATGCGACTCTGCATCGACTACAGGGAGTTGAATAAGATCACGATAAAAAATAAATACCCCTTTGCCAAGGATCGATGATCTGTTCGATCAATTGCAAGGAGCTTCGGTATTCTCGAAAATTGACCTCCGTTCGGGATACCATCAGTTAAAGATCAGGGAGGCAGATGTTCCGAAAACTGCGTTCAGTACGAGGTACGGCCATTACGAGTTTCTGGTCATGCCTTTTGGACTGACAAACGCCCCAGCTGCTTTTATGGACTTGATGAACCAGTCTTCAAAAACTACCTCGATCGGTTCGTTATCGTCGATATTTTGATCTATTCTAAGACAGAGACGTAACACGAAACCCATCTACGAACCGTCTTAGGAATCCCGCGAGAAAAACAGCTCTACGCCAAATTCAGGAAATGTGAATTTTGGCTTGAGCAAGTAGCCTTCTTGGGGCACGTGATTTCTGGGAATGGAATCTCTGTGGACCCGAGTAAGATCGAAGCTGTAAATAATGGCCACAACTACTACTCCTACCGAAGTCCGTAGTTTTCTGGGACTTGCGGGATACTACCGTAAGTTTATAGCGGATTCTCCAGTATTGCCTCTACACGACCAATCTAACGAGAAAGAACGTTCCGTTCAAGTGGACCGAAGCATGCGAACAGAGTTTTCAAGAATTGAAGAAACGTCTTACCTCTGCCCCAATATTGACAATACCATCAGGGACCGGAGGATTTGCAGTATACAGCGATGCTTCGAAGAATGGCTTGTGGATGTGTGCTGATGCAGAACGGAAAGGTGATTGCCTATGCTTCGCGACAACTAAAGGAATACGAGAAGAACTACCCAACCATGACCTCGAATTAGCAGCAGTGGTCTTCGCTCTGAAGATCTGGAGACATTATCTCTACGGAGAGAAATGTGAGATCTTCACAGACCATAAGAGTTGAAGTATTTCTTCACCAGAAGGAACTGAATATGCGACAGCGAAGATGGCTGGAGCTCGTCAAGGACTACGATTGCGTCATCAGCTATCATCCGGGTAAGGCAAACGTAGTCGCAGATGCGCTAAGTCGAAAAAGCGGGAATGCAGAGTTACATCAGTTTGGAATAGAGGTAGTTAATTTGGGCGAAGTTGAGGCAAGACTAGCAGCGCTAACTCTCAAACCCAAGCTGCTAGAACAGATCAAGAAGACACAAGAAGAAGACGAACTCTACCTAAAAATGAAGGAGGCACTACCGAAGATTTTTAACATCCGAGAGGATGGAGCTTTGCTATACAAGAAACGTCTTATATACCTAACCATGAGGAGTTGCGATAAACGATAATGAAGGAAGCACACACGACCACATATTCGGTACACCAGGAGCCCAGAAAGATGTATCAAGATTTCGAATAATGTACTGGTGGCCGGGAATGAAGAAAGACGTCGCTGCATTCGTGAACCGATGTATGACTTGCCAATTGATTAAAGCGGAACACCAGCGACCCGGTGGACCCTACAGCCTCTACCCATTCCAGAATGGAAGTGGGATCATATCACGATGGATTTCGTCGTGGTTTACCACAACGACGAAAGGCCACGATGCTATTTGGGTTATTGTTGATCGCCTGACCAAATCGGCTCATTTCCTTCCAATTAGTTCCACTTTTTCCATGGAACGCTATGCGGAGTTATATATTCAGGAAATCATCCGCTCCATGGAATTCCAATTTCTATAGTCTCGGATCGAGATTCGAGATTTTGTCGAACTTTTGGCAGAGCCTGCAGAAAGAAATGGGACCAAGCTCTCGTTCAGTACTGCTTACCATCCCCAGACCAACCGATGGGCAGTCTGAACGAACGATTCAAGACTCTCGAGGATATGTTACGGCATGTGTGCTCGATTTCAAAGGAAACTGGAATAAGTTTTGCCGCTCATAGAATTTTCATACAACAACAGTTTTCATGCTACAATTGGAATGGCGCCATACGAGGCGTTATACGGGCGTAAGTGCCGTTCTCCAATCCATTGGGACGAAATCGACGAACGAGCCCTATTAGGACCGGATATGATTCGAGAATGACAGAAGCTGTCATACAAAATTCGAGAAAGGATGCGAACCGCACAGAGTCGTTAGAAAAGTTACGCAGATCATCGACGACGATCTTTGGAATTCGCAGAAGACCATCAAGTGTTTAAAATTCCCCAATGAAAGGAGTAAACGTTTCGGACGAAAGGGGAAATTAGTCCCAGATACATAGGCCCATTCAGAATTATCAAAGAGTCGGCGAAAGTGCGTTACCAATTAGAATTGCCGGCTTCATTATCGCAAGTTCACGACGTAATTTCACGTATCGACATTACGAAAATACGTCGCGGACCCAGTCATGTGATCCAGAATGAGTTTTTTATCAACAGTCTCAAGCCCGACTTGAGTTACGAAGAGAAGCCTGTTGAATTCTGATGTACGAGTCGAAACGACTCGGAATAAACTATTCGTTAGTCAAGGTTTTGTGGCGAATCAATTCATTGAGGAAGCCACCTGGGAGCGTGAGGATGATATGAGAGTTCGTTATCCCGAGTTATTCCAGTCGGCGTATTTCGGGGACGAAATTCTTTTAAGGGGAGGAGGATGTAATACCCGTAAAAATTGATACGGGATTTTGATGTAATTAGTTATGTAAATTTTGTGAATTAGGTATATTGATACGGAAATTAGAATCTTGGAGTAAAATATAGGCTATGTATATCGGGATGCTCTCGGAGGTGAAAGCTTGGGTTTCAACCGAATTCTCCATGAAAGACCTGGGAGAAGCAACCTATATTCTTGGAATTCTCCTTTTTAGAGATCGAGCGAATCGAATGATAGGTTTATCTCATGCCCTTTACTTAGAAAAGATCCTAAAACGTTTTCGTGTAAGACCTGTGTCCCAAAAGCTAGTATGACCAATAAATTGTGTGCATATATTATGTGTTTTATGTGACCGTGTGATACCAAATTTATTAGGGATTGTCGAAAATGAAGAATAAGGGAAATGGAAATATTAGCAAGAATTGAAATGGGACTATAAATTGGGCTATGATGATAGTTGGGCCATATTTGAATCCAAACTTAGGCTCGAGATGCCTTATAGGTTTGGTCCAAAAATAACATATAAACTAAAATGGCCAAGTTAGTGAGATTGCCAAGAACTATAATAGAAATTGGACTATGGGTAGTGGGTTGGGATTTAATTTCCAACACAAAAGCCCAAACCAATTAGGAATAGATATTGCAGGAGACAAAGCTCCCTAATCTAAGGAAGACCCACGCCATTTTTTGTCCCATCAACCTACTTTACTTATTTTAATATTCACTCACACCTTAAACAAAAAGCAAAAACACGTCCAATTCAAGGGGAGGAAGAAAGTAAGATAGTTTACACCGTAAGGACCATTCGATCGCATTAAGGGAAAAAGAAAAGGGAGAAGCCGAATCTAAGCTTGGAAGAAGGTATAATCCCTCATAACCCTATGTTTTAATTCATCTCAAAGTATTCTAGGAATATTAAGGACAAAGGTTAATAAATAATAAGAACGAACACCAGCTTAGTCCGTAGGCTTTGAAGGACCTTAGGATTCTAATGATCACGTTTTAAGGAAACTTAAAATAGTGGTAAGTATAATTTTGTACCATGACTATATGTTTTCTCCAAGTAGTAGCGAGCTCTAAGGATCTTAAGTATGGATATTAAGTTAGGTCGTGCTAGCACTAAGATCGACTTTGGGGTTTGCATTAGGGGTCTTATGATCTTCATCAAGTTCTTGAGAAAAAGGTGCTTTTAGATCGAAGTTCTTAGCATTTTGGGTGTTAAAAATGTTTTGGAGTCGCGAAATGCGAGTTTCACGAACTCTAGTTCGCGGGCTAGGCGAGATGTTAACTTTCGCGGGTTGTAGGTAATACCATAAATTTCGCGAATCTTGCGAACCTATGAAGTTCGCGAACTCGGGTAAATTTGGCGAACCCGAAAGTTCCACGAGGTGGATGAGTTTTGCGAATTGGTGGAATTTGCGAACTCAATGCAAAGCGCGAATTAAACCTATGAGAGATATCGCAGAATTCACAAGTCACGAACTAGGGTAATCTTTTTGCAAATTGTAGGGAGTTCGCGAACTAGGTTGTTGGGTTTCACGAGTCAAAATAGGTAGTATATGAATTTCGAGAACCCGACTTTGCAAACTCAAACATTTTTGCGAGTTATTTCGCGAATTAGATTAAGATTGGACAGGACTCGTGAAATTCTAGTTTCACGAATTACATCAATTCGGCGAATCCAATTTCACGAATCCAAACTTCGCGAATAGAAGCAGTTCGCAAAATAATTTGGCGAAATGAAGATTTACTGGTCTAAACTTTTGCGACATGCAAATTTCACGAATTCTAAGGTTTTAAACGAGTGGATTCGCAAAGAAGGAATAAGATAATAATATCATATATAGGATAGCGAATTGTTAGACTTTGTGAACCACTCATCATGACATAAAAAGGTTAGTGGAGGGTGACTCATACGTGAACCATTTCACAAACTAATGAGCATTTGACAAGTTGAGACTAGGCAACAACTTCATAATTGACTAACACTTCACAAATTGATAGTGACCTTGATAATTGTGCATGCAATGGAATGTTACGTAAATTAAGGAGTAAAATAACATTATAAGGAACATAGTAGGTTCATGAACTTGGGGTAGACTTAGCTAGGTGTGGTAATAGAATAATAATTAGGATTAGTGCAGATTTAATCCTTAAGGAAATTTTTAGAGTATTCGGAACCCTTATGGTCACGTTTCAAGAATTAATAAACTTATTAAATTTCATTAACATAAAATTATACAAGTTTGGTAGACAAGGGTTTTTGAAATTTAAACAGAGTTCTTGAGACATTCAAGCTGTTCTTAAAAAGAATAATATTTTGATCTGAAATTCCAAGGTTTTAAATTGTTAGAGGTGTTATAAACTTTATTAAGAACCGTGAAGTATAGGACTGCGAACCCGAGCTATTTCGCGAATTGAAAAGTTTGGCGAACCCTTGGCTTAGGAATACTTTGCGAATTATGTGAGGGACAATCAAGATCGCGAATAAAAATTTCACGGGTTAAAAAGGGTTTGCGAACCCAATTGGCGAACTTCATTTGGCGAGTCAACCCGCGAATTTGGTGAGGAATAGTCAAAAAAAAGACAACACTTCACGAATTGAAAGTTTCATGAGTTCAATAAGGGCTTTATTTCTTACGAGGAGAATAAGACACATGGTAAGGTGTGTGAATAGCACATGGCAAGGTGAAGGTGTGATGAATTTAATAAATCACAAACAAGGAACCATACTTCACGTGTTTAAGGACACGAATTCTAATGCTTGAAGTAAGTGAATTCGCAGAATAGGTGTATGAAATAACAAATTTCACGAATTGAACCCTATTTGGCAATTTAAATCTGACGAGACCCATTGTTTTGATAAATTCGCAAAGTGAGATATATTAGTGAATTATGGATTAATGAGTTAGATACTTTGCGAATTAACATCTTTCAGAGGTCTTGGGAAGTTTATGAATTCATAAATATTTAAGTAATTCTTAGGTCGAATTAATTTAAATAGATAGCATACTGACACTACAGTTCCATGCTTAGGGTCAGGGACTAATAATTTCACAGAACCGCCAGCTAACAATCGACGGACGCCAGGTAAGTGGGACTCTTCAACTACAACACATAAAAATTATGTGCGCATTATTTATGTGATTGCATGCTTCTATGCGACTATGTGATTTATTACATGACATGAATTACCCATTTCATGACATGGCATCCCTTACAAGACATGGCACGACAAGTCATTTCGCATTTCATACATGCATTTCACGGCATACACGAGTCTCACGAGAGTTTTAATGACATGACATGACATGAGGTATGCATGATCGCCGGGGCGCGACAAATAGTTACTAACATAAATTTATTTACTAAACAACACACGTGCAAGACAAGACGTGTGATATGTCAAGACACGTGCAAGACAAGACGTGTGATACGGCTCTTCTAATGCTACGAGGTGACTTCTATGTCACCGATGTCAAGACAGGACACGTGCAAGACAGGACGTGCAAATCGGGCGAATGCCCTCGTAGTAAGGATGAGCCGAGGGCCCTACAAGACAAGACACGTGCAAGACAAGACGTGTATTAGGGACCCTACAAGACAAGACAGGACAAGACATGACATGACATGACATGATTTTGTGAGGAATTAGTGAGCATTGGCGCATATGCCTATGCGAGTCATGACACGGGCACTGCATGCATAAGTCTCACTTACTGAGCTATATAAGCTCATCCCACGTTTTATGTGTTGTAGGTCCTTCGGATCACGGTACGTGATCGCCTAGCCGGCAAGGCATACTTTTGGAGCTTCCGAGCGTCTTTTGGGGGTGGTGTGTCCGTGGACGACGACCTGTGAGGCCGGGCGCATAGGATCTTTTGCTGCACAAATATACACGACACATGTAGATAGGACTCGAATGTAATTAGAAAGTTTGGAAGCATTCTTTTGTCATGACGATGTATTCTTTTGACTTGTACAGGACATGAGCTCCTTTAGGAAAGAGAAAAAATTTATTCCGCGTTTTCGCACTATTCTAACTAAATACGTAGTTAGGCACGTAGTACAAGGCTAGAAATAGTAGCGATGGCTAGGGTCGCTACATTTCGTATGGATGAATCTAAGAAAGGGTTCTTGTCAATGCGACATGGGATTCATCTCTCGAAATCCATGTGTCCTCAAAGTTAGGAAGCAAGGAAGGAAATGAATGAAATTCCTTATGCATCTGCAATAGGTAGCCTAATGTATGCAATGCTATGTATGCGGCCTGACATTGCGTATGCTTTAAGCATAGTAAGTCGGTACCGGTGTAATCCTGGTAAGGAACATTGGAATGCAGTAAAGAATATCTTTAAATACCTTAGACGGACTAAAGATATGGTACTGATTTATGGAAACGGAGAATTAGAGGTGGATGGTTATACCGATTCGGATTTCCAGTCGGACGTGGATGATCGAAAATCTACTTCTGGTTTCGTCTATAAACTCAATGGTGGAGCAGTGTCTTGGAAACGTTCTAAGCAAAGTACTCCTGCCGATTCCACCGCTGAGGCGGAGTATATTGCGGCCTCTGAGGTAACAAAGGAAGGTGTTTGGATGAGGAAGTTCTTAGAAGAACTCCAAGTTGTTCCAGGCATAGTGGACCGCCCGCTACCATTGTGGTGCGACAATAGTAGGCAGTAGCACAAGCCAAGGAACCTAGGTCTCACTTGAAGTCCAAACATATAGAAAGAAAATACCACGTGCTGCGTGGGTTCGTTGAGAATGGCTACATAGCTGTGCAGAAAATAGCCACCACGGATAACGTGGCGGACCCGTTCACTAAGCCTCTCTCACAGGCAGTGCTTGATCGACACCTCCATAAAATGGGGTTACGATATCATAGAGCATAGCATTGAGTGCAACTGCGGGATGGTTGGGATGTGCCCTGGGAATGCCATTCAAGGATGTAATGAATAGGGCATGTATTTAATATTTCATGTATTATTCGCTCTGTATTTGAATAATGTAATCTTATACGTATTAATGGAATTTATATTTTATTATACATAAAGGCTTATTATTTATTTACCTATCAAGTCTTATTAGGCATCCGGTGAGACGGTAAATAATAAATCCCATATATCGTGAGTTTAGTCACCGATTCTCATGGGATGAGAGAGGGGCACCGGTGAGCTATTAGCCTCTGATATTAAACAAGTCATCAGTCTTAGACCTCGATAGGGTGGCTGAGTGTCGATCATGACTTATTTGTTGACGAATATGGTTGCGCCAACCATTCGCTTGGGAAGCGGGAGGTCGTAACATTGGTATAAGTTGAATCAGGGGATTAACTTGTACATGGACACGACTCGCAATCGACGATCACATGGGCGTTATCGTTACTCTGGTTAGCGTCAATGATCGATCGATTGACTATAGTAGTGTGCGTGGACCTTAGACCGAAGGCTCTTTGACGGAGCTGACTTTGGGTCTTGACTTGTCAATAGTTTGCTAGGCCCACCTTGTTCGGGGACGAATATGGGTCAGCGGCGATATGCGGTCTTGACAACAAAGGGTAACTACTGTGCTCAGTCTAATGTGAGGGATTCACTATCTCGTTAGTAACCGAGATATGTGTCCTATGCATATTCGGGGATGGGAAATTACGAAGTCTTCGGCCGAAGCTATAAACCGACTTACGTTGGAGGGCAGTTTAGTAATTTCACCAGTCACAAATTAGTCATAGAGCCGAGTCTAGTGAGTTTGACGTAACCATGACTCTCACTCGATCGGGACATTTGTGAAGGGTCTATACGTACGACGACAATCTATAGTCGGTTCGTAGATCGAAAATCGTACTCAACCCGGGATCTATTCGGTACCGCTAGATTGGCTAGGCGCTTACCAAATTATTGGATTCCTCCCTTGCCAAGTTGAGACGAACCAAGAGAGTCGGGCTTAAAAATGATCACTGTGATAGTGCCTAACTAGTATGAGATGTAATTAATTTAACGGTCTTAGAGACGTTAACCAAATGTTAAATATATGTTTTAGAAACTATATTACATGACGGAAATTTACGGAACAGAGATGGTGATGAATGAAGCATAAATAGGGTTTACATTGACAACCAAGGCTTATCACGGCCGTGAAGCCCGCAGTAACAGTAGCTTCAAAACAAATTCATATCTCACAATCTAGACCTCGGATTTCGAATCCCTTTGGTTAGAATCAAGACTGGTGAGTCTTTCAACTATGGTTAAAATTTCAGGTCAATGGACATCGTTTACCCCTCGATCGAGTTGAAATACAAAACTGTCGCAAAGCTGTCAGGGCTGTCACGGCCGTGACAACCTTGCACGTTGCCGTGACGACCGGCAGTGGCGAGCAAAAAGGGTGCCCGACAGGTCATGGCCGTGACACTTCATGCCCAGGCCGTGACGTCCTCCAGAAGATGGTTGACTAAGGCCGTGACGAGCGGCAGAAGTCGTCCAATGATGTGTCATCGCGCTGTGAAGCCATGATCGCGCACAAAAATGTCATTTTCTTGGCCAAACCTAATCCAATTTTGTTTGTTCTTCTTTTGTTACTATTGTGGGACAATATCTAGTCATTAGATGATATAATTCAAAGGAAATAATGCAAAGATGAGTCATGTAGGACATGATTTCATTTGATTGATCTTAAAGTCATTTTCTAAGTTGGAAATGGACTTTGATTAATATTTCTTTGAGAAATTTCGTCCAAAAGAATATTATAGACTTTCTCACACTAAAACTTGAGTTTTAGAGAGTGGTGAGAGCTCCTTATATTGTTCTTAGAGAAAACCCTAAGTGTGTTTGAGTTTGTAGTAAATCAAACACACTAAAACACATTTCTATAAAACATTCTTCACTTCCTCTAGCCATCCTTGGGGAGGTGAAGTTTGTGGCACGTCACGGGGTCGGCGTGAGACTCTTCAGCATAGTTCGTGAGCCACGGGAGCTATGGATCTTCGCGACGAGGGTAAGATCCCTATTCCATTATACGTCTCGAACGTGCAGATTTCTTTATTTAACTGAGTATCCTGGAGAAACCGTTTGGCAAACCCGGGAAAATTTTAAATTCCGCTGCGTCCGGGGCAAGGCCTTGGGTCACCCGGGGTTTCCCAACAGAAACACTCATAAGATGGGCTCGTGTGGGACACGGTGCCATCTATGGGTTCGTGTGGGACATGGCGCCGTCCGATTAATGAGCCAACAAACTATTAGTTTGAGGCTTATTTCTGCGGATCGGGGACCTCAACCCCTCTATGAAACCGTCAACGATGTTTCCGAAGTCTCTATCGAGAGAATGAGGTTTTGAATAAAAAATAGTGGGAGTCAGGCCAAGTGAAAAAGTCCTTATCAGTGCCTGGCGAATAATACGTTCAACCCGATAATTCTTATGTCTTTCGCATTACATCTATTTCTTTCAAGATCGACAAACCCATTACAAATGTATACTGCTTTATTGTTCGGTGGGATAGAATAATATGGATTTGATCCAAATTTAATGATGGTCCTAATATGGATTTTAAAAAATGTATATTCTCGTAAAATGGATCGTTTAGTAATGGTTTGCAGCTAGCCATTGTGGCATAAGCTGGCATAAAGTTTTACTCTATAAATAGGGCTATAGAAAGAGCAATCTTGGATAGCTCAATATTTGATGTTCATTAAGCCTATCGGTCTAATACGCATATAGAATAAAAGAACGTATTAGAAGGGTCCAATTGGGTTGGATAAATATTTCTTGGAAATAAAACTTACCTAAAATTCGAGTTTAAGGGCCTTCTATTTAGAATAATATTGAAACTAATTATTCTTGAACAACGCACTGGATTCTAGACAAGTTGAGATGGTACTCACTTATGAGTTTAGAATGTACTAGATTTCGGTGGGAGTTTTCAGCACTGATTATGATCATTGTTAAATGCGGACAAAGTGTCCAAATAATTACATTGGATCAATATTTCTCTGTTTAAATTTGAGCACAGTTTCAGTTACATAATTGCCTTTAAACTACCCAAGGGGTTATTAAATACATTATTTTGAATAATGTATGCGATTTTATTTTTGAAATAAATTCGCTGGCAATTAATAAATGTATTGTCCAAATTTAATACTGTGAAATCAATTATCAACAAAAGCAACTTTGAGTTGATAAAAAAGATTATTGTCTCTTTGATATGGTCATGCCGAAGTTTGTGATTCGAGTATTGGATAAACACGACACTGTTAAGTCGTGGGAATCTCGTAACATCAGCAAAAAGTTGACAAATCACCCTTCACAGGGAATTAGTAAAAGAGTCATAAATCTTCTGGGTTTGACCCGCACTAACATTTGTGGACAGAATATTGTATTCGCCCAAGGTATTTTGTTAATTTATAAACTTCACAAATAATCAATCTTCTTAGAGATTAGTGTATGTGTTAAGTTACAAATTTTAAATCCTTGATGAGATCAAGAAAATTAAATTAAACTGCGAGATAAGAGAAGCTTTTTGATTTGATCAAAGTGGCCAATTACGCTCGAGTTTGAAATCAGTTCTTTGGAGAGAATGTCATCTTTTCACAGTTAACTAAGAACGCTGTTAATGATATCTAGAGACGAAAGTTAGACTTCATGCACGCGGGCCATCATAGTCGATAGTCATGCATGTGCTTCGACAGTTGTTAGATATCATACAATACTGGATAAAGTTTGATCTTTCCTGAACTACGTTGTTCCCATATGGTATGGGTTTGCGTATGAAACGCAATGTACGTTCGATGCAGAATTCCTATGAGATCAAAAAATTCCATACCTTACGAAATTTGGAATTAGTAAGAAACTGAGCTCAAATCATATAGTGGGGTTGCCCCATTTGAGTGATAAAGCTTGGCAAAGATGTGTGTATAATAAACAAGAATATTAAGGTCGTTATTGTCTTTGGACTCAGAAAACTTCTCATTCCACGATATTTTTGGAAAATATCGAAGCCTTAGAGGCTCACGGTTCTTGAAAAATTGTTTATTCGAGAAAGAAGAGTGGGAGTGGTAACATTGGGAGTGTTGACAGAAACACCTAAAAGATATTTTAGTGCTAGCTTGCACTTAAAGAAAAGTCCTTGATACACCTTTAGTTGCGAGTGTCGGATAGAGTGTCTCGCCAGCCTGAGAGATGTTGTATAGTACACACCGAGCATGGGGTTGCTGCGATGAAGGGATATGTTATTAACAATCCCACTACCCTTGACCAAGCAATAATGGTTTAACTTGCTGAGACGACCTATTCTGTGGGAGTAGATGAACTCTATGCACAACAGCCATGTCATGATTAGATCTAATAGACTGGTTGAAATATACGAAGCGGGGCTTGTAAAGGCTGAGTCATAATGATGGGCTTTGACTCTGAGGAAACCTTTTCGATTGTTGCAATTACTAAATCTTATTAGCACAGTTGCATGCTTTTATGAGATCAGCAGATGGATGTGAAAATCGTATTTATCTGGGAGATAAATAAAGATAGCCCAACGATTTTACATCGCAAGCAGATGCACATAAGTGTGCAAAGTTGTAGAAAGTCGTAAAGACTTAATAAAGCCTCCAGGAGGGTGTCTTTGGTTTGATGAAATAGTTTGGAACTATGGATTCATAAGTACAAAGATAGCCTTATGTATCGCAATAAAAGCAGTTGGAGTTAGATATAATCTTCGTATTGTACGAAAGATGTTGGCCTTAAGAAAGGAAACAATATCGAAATACTGGTAAAAGCGGGGCTTTTTACCGATTTCTTCATAAACGACTTGAGATAGGGGACCTACATTCGG
Organism: Craterostigma plantagineum; assembly: GCA_027422505.1. Lineage (NCBI taxonomy): Eukaryota > Viridiplantae > Streptophyta > Magnoliopsida > Lamiales > Linderniaceae > Craterostigma > Craterostigma plantagineum. The sequence goes on from JAPQWV010000533.1 coordinate 179,955, forward strand.
GGAACAACCTATATGGAGATATGGTCTAGTACATAATGGTATCTCAGGCCCTTTACTTGAAAAGACAAGGTCAATGACAAGAAAAAGGGTTCTTACCCACGATTTAGTTTCCTATGTTCTCGTTGCGAGAAAGATAGAAAAGGTGAATCGAGTCCCATATACAGTTATAATTAGTGGCCTTGTATATGCGGAGTTTGACTCGCGTTTGTTTTGATAAAAGATAAATATGCTGAAAGCATTTATCAAAATTCAGGCTACCTAGGTAAGAACAATAGTCCATGATGATGGTTTATGTGAATGGAGAAAAATAAGTGTATAGTTAGACTTATTTTCGACGTGGTTGATCGAAAATCCACTTAGGGGTCTATATAGTTTAATGGTAGAACAGTACCTTGAAATAGTTTCGAGGAAGCACTTACTGTTGGTACATGGGAATCATGAGCCGAATCACAAGTCAACCATGATCAGGAGCGCAGATAATTACCAGGGAGGTAAGAGATCAGTTTGAATATTGAAGTCTTCTGGGAAGAACTTCAAATAGTTCCAGGCATTGTGAATCAACTGCTGCCATGCTGAATGATCATTTTAGCCAATGAACCTTGGTCTCACAATTAATCCAGACGAAAAGAAAGAAAGAAATACAACATCTTGCATGTATCGTCGAAAAATGGCTGCTTAGCCGTGCAGAAGATAGCGCTGCGGAAACGTGGCCATCCCGTTCATTGTGCCTTTTATACATGCAGTGATGAATAACGTCTTTAGAAAACAAGTATTAGATACACACAGCATATGGCACCGAGTGCAAGTGGGAGATTGTTGGGGATATGCCCTCGGAATGCCATTCGAGGATGTAAAGAATACGGCATAGACATGAATCTATTGTTCACACTTTAATATTTGGATATTGTATTCAAATATTTATTTATGGAATTTACAAAAGGCATATTATTTATTTACCTACCCAGTCATACTAGGCATCCGGTGAGACAGTAAATAAATAAATCCCATATACACGAGTTTAGGCACGGATTCTCATGGGATAAAAGAGGGGCACCGGTGAGCTATTATTCTCGAATATTAAATTAGTCCATAAGTCTTAAACTTCAGTAGGGTGACTGAATGTCAACCATGACGTATTTGTTGACGACTCTAAAATGGTTGTGCCAACCATTCACTTGGGAAGTGGGAGGTCGTAACACTGATACGAGTTGAATCGGGATTAACTTATATTTGGACACGACTCGTAATCGAAGATCACATGCTAATTACTTGCTGAGTGTCAATGATCGAGCCATTGACTATAGTAGTGTGTGTGGACCTTAGATCGAAGGGTCATTGACAGAATTGGCTTTGGGGTCTTGACTTATCACTAGTTTGCTAGGCCCGCCTTGTTCAAGGTTGAACATGGGTCAGCGGCCACATGCAGTCTTGATAACGAAGTGCAACTGCTGGGTATTGACAGTCGTGAGTGATTCACAACCTCGCAAGTAATCGAGGTATATGTCCTATGCCGTGGACGAGGAATTACAGAATCTTTGCAAAGTATAAAAACTAACTCGCTTGGGATGTGGAGTGTAGTTTAGTAATTTCGTCGTCACGGATTGGTCATAGTGTCAGGTTAGTGAGTTTGACATTACATGGCTCTCACTCGATCGGGACATATGTGAATGTCTATACGTAGTACGACGATCTATAGTCGGTTCGTAAAATACGAAGATCGTACTCGACATAGGATCTGTTCGGTACCGTGGATTGGCTAGGCGCTTACCGAATTCTTGGATTCCTCCCTTGCCGGTTGAGACGAACCAAGAGAGTCGGGCTTAAAAAGGATCACTGAGACAGTATCTAATAAAGTGAGATGTGTGATTATTTAACGGGCTTGGAGTCGTTAATAAAATGTTAAATATAAGTTTTAGAAACTATATCTACATGGGCTTAGATTCCCGACATGAAATAATTAAGAATGGAGAGTAGATAGGGTTCACAACCACGAGCAAGGCTCGTCACGGTTATGAAGCGCGCCTGAAAATTAACAGCAGATTTAAAAATTCATATCTCCCAATCAAGACCTTAGATTGAGAATCCCTTTGGTCAGAGTCATGATTGGTGAGTCTTCTTTCTGTGGTTAAAATGTCAGCTCCATCGGACGTCGTTTACCCCTAGATCTAAGAGACCTACGAAACTGTCGCATAGCTGGCGAAGGTGTCAAGGCCGTGACACCTTGTGCAAGAGGCCGTGAAGGTTGACAGAGCCAAGGTGTTTGGCCTTGACTTGGTCACGGCCGTGACCATCATGTCCCATGCCGTGAAGGCCGTCATGGACTTGTTCACGGCCGTGACGACGGACAGAAGCTTGGCTAAGCTCGTCAAGGCCGTGAATGCCTTTGCGAGAGGCCGTATACCGACAGTTTTGTCAAAACTTAACCAAATCAAATCCAAATGCGTTCCTTATTCTTTGTTAGACTTGTGAGGAGGTGGAATTTGGATACTTCTTGGGATCGGCTTGACGATCTTGCCAAGGCGTTGGAACTCGGAGAGGTCATGGTGTTGCTTGGAGCGGACTACGACAACTGGAACAGCAAGGCGAGAGCTGGGATCTTCGCTACGAGGGTAAGCTTCGAAAAATCCTTATTGCGTGTCATGCATATTTTCTTTATATAACCAAGCGATCCGGGGCGCCTTACGGGGAATCCGGGAAAAATTTTCCGCTGCACCCGGGATTCGATCTTGGGACACCCGGGGTTCCCCAACACCCTCCTGCCGTTGAAAGCGTAATTTATTCTTTGTTGCGTCGTCTATCCCCACGGTGGCGGACCCATTAGTTGACATTAGGGGGCTCGATCGGTTCTTTTTTATGTATGTATTTCAGATCAAAAGTTCTTTTTTATATTTTCTATTTAGATAAATAATTAGGAAAATTTACCTAATAAAATGTAATTTTGTATGTTAAACTGGAACTATTTTAGGAAAATTTACCTAGTAAAATATATTTTGTATGTTAAATTAGGAATATTTAGGTGACTGAGAAAATATATAATTTGCGTTGGTTTACATTAAAATACCCATTAATATAAAAAATTAGCAATCAATACCTTGTCAGTATTCTTTTATATGCACGTACATTTTTTGCATATCTGCCCACCGCAAGGTACATCATATAATACATTTAGGTACCATAGAGAAACGTATTGTGGTACGTAATACTGCTAGAAATTGTACCACCATATAGCTTGCCGCAAGGTATCATATGGAACGTATATAGGTAGAATATAAATGTGTAACGTGGTATACAATACACATATAAAATGGTACATCAAGGCCGAAAAAATGGTACGCATAGTTGAACGGGTACTTATCCTAAAAAATTTCTGTCAATGGACCATTATACAATTTTCTCGCCACATCCGCCGCCTTCGCCGGATCTGCCTCGCCACCTCCGCTTCCGCCTTCGCCCGATCTTCCACGCCACCTCTGTCGCACCGCCTCCACCTAACCCCTCTGCCACACCGTGTCCGCCCCTTTGTCGCGCCTCCTCCGCCCGCCGCCTCTCCACCTTCGCCTGCCGCCTCACGCCACCACAGTTCATCGCCTCCCGCCGCCATTCACTCGTGAGTCTCCCACGTGGAGCTCGTTTCTCCCGAACTTTGGGTCGGGAGCTCTTTTCTCCCTTTGTGGAGTCATTTCTCCCTTTGTGGGAGGGAGCCCCTTTCGATGAAGACGAAGACCTCGATCGTTGGACAAAGAAAGTGTAGAGTATTGTGGATTCGGCTTAATAGCCTTGTTTAGGTTATATAGTTCTTTGGTCCAAGTTTGGGATTTTCTCGTTTTCTGTCGGCTTTTTTCACTTTTGTTGGGTGTGTGTGCTCCTATGTGAGCCTTTGTTCTCTACCAAAAAATGATGTCACCGGACCATTTGGGCTATTTAGTCCATATATTTTGTTTATCAATACAAACTATTATTTCCAAAAAAAAAAAAAAACGAACTTTAAAGAAAAAAAATTTAATATTGGTAAACAGTTAAGAATCGACCTCTTGATTATTAAAGAAGAGCTTGACCACTAGGCCGTCATATAAATGTCTGTTTCCAAGTATAAAGTTATATATCTTCTTTAGCTCCTTATATAAGCTAATTAGCACCAACTTAGACTTAATGGCTCGGTTTATGGCTATGATTCAATGTTTGAATCCGATCTGGCGTGGAGCCCAGGTGTCTGCAAAGCCATTCAAATATATGACTTGGTCATACCTCGAACAGCGTGCGCATAAATCTTTTCTTGCATGATATGCTCCACGTGTTACGGTGTCCTAAATTAAAAAAATATAAATCAAAATCAAAACCACTTTCATATCCTATTTATACGACTTACTAATTCGTATAACTGTATACGAGTTACTGTCCACCGTGACCCATGACATGGCATGTCAAGTAACTCGTAATTATTAGTTACGAGCTACTACGTCTCTTTTTTTTTTTGTATTTTAACTTATTTTATATTTATTAATTATATAATCCACTAAATCATAAAATCATCATTATCTCATGTGATTTTACATAATAAAAATCAGATCTTATTTATTGTTTGTTTCGCGGCAACTAAAATGATATGCATATCTTATATTTTCGAATATTATTTAATTATTTTTGTAAAGTTAGAAATTCATATAGTTAAGGCAATCTCAATCGGAAAAGGGATACATAAATATGTAGTTCAATCCATATATATAGTTATATATTATGAATATATTGCAGAAATAGTTCTATCCGAAGAAAGTACAAAAGAAGTGATCTGAATGAACAAGTACCTAACATGTATACAATGTCTTATCTTCTTATTTATTTTCTAAATTATGGAGATGACGTGTTTCTTCATCTGCCTGAAAAGGGGTATACAATAAATATGTAGTTCAATCCATAATATATATTTATATATTTCGATTGTTAGTGCCATAATAATTGAACTTTATAAAAATAATTAAATATTTCATATATTCGAAAAATATAAGCAATGCAAATCATTTTAATCGTCGCGAAACAAACAATAAATTAGATGTGTTTGTTGATATACTTAATAAATATCAAATAAGTTAAAATACAAAAAATAAAAAAATAAAAAAAGAAAAGAGACGTAGTAACTCGTATAATAATTACGAGTTACTTGAAATGCTATGCATTGCCACCTTGGACAAATAACTCGTATAAGTTACTACGAGTTACTACTCGTATAAATAGGATATGAAAATCTCTATTTTATTAATGATTTTGATTTCATAATTATTTTGTTAATGGTTTATAATTTTTAATTATTTTATTAAAAACCTGGCCTAATGATTTTTTTGGCCTCTTTCGTGTGCGTCTGTGTTCCCTTCTTCTCACGCAGCCGGCCTTATTTATAGACGATGGAGGGAGGGACATCAAATCCTCATGGCTGCTAAAGAACGGCGTAACTTGATTTTCTTTTCTTGAGCTGTGAACTTGTGTGCGGCGATCTCACGTTCTTTTTCTTCCTCTCGTCGTTTTCCTTTTCTTCTTCATTCGCGTGAGTGTTTTCCATCTTTCAACTTTTGTCTGCGTGTATGTGCTCTCTTGTGCGTATGTGTATGTATGTATCCCATCATTTCTCCTTTGAATTTCGTCATTGGCTGCTTCAAGAGGAATGGCTCGACTGATTTTCCTTTGGGCCATTATGTGTGCTTTAATGGGCTTCCAATTTAGGAACCGATGGGCCGAGTTTTATTCTTCGGCCCAATGATTTTGGGCTAGATTTGGGTTAGAGATCCTCCAATTTTCTCCGGAATATTTCCTATCGTAATTATTTTTCACCAATACCTTGTCGAAAATAAAAAGATAAAAGCATAATATCCGAAGAAATTTAAATTAAAATCGACCTGTAATGCCCCTATAAGGAGTATAAATTATAGCGTAAGATTCATTTATCAAATCTCCCACACTTAAGAGTTTACTTGTCCTCAAGCAAATTAAAAATAAAAAGGCAAAGAAAAGGATAAAATCATGTAACGTACCAATCAAGAACGAAATAACGTAAGAGATAGTGCAAGTAAAGTCGGAAATCATATTTGAAATCAACGACTAACTACACGATTTTCTTTAGCGGTACCTATCAAAATCCGCACCTCACAGAGATTAACTCAAATCACTAAGTGTATAGGTTAAGATGTCAGTGATATCGCTCGGGTCATGTACTAATCTAATCTCTACCATAAGCTTGCAAGTGATTCGTAAATCTACCACTTTCATTGATCAAGCGTGAATCGGAAGGTCTTTACCGGGTTATAAAGTGGCTGAGATATGTAAGATATGCAAGGAATAAGCGTAAAAAGGATATGAGTTGTAGTCGTGTCGGAATCATGCCATCATCTCGAATGCGCCAAAATCCGTCGTTCTTGTTCATCACTTCCGTTCTTTTGCATTCGTCTCTTTTTTTTCCACCAAGCCCTTCTTCTCTCAACTTCTCGATCTAGGAAATAGATAATACGCTTTTGAGAGTGAAAGATTATCGGAGGAAGGGTTCTTAGCCAATATATATTTTCCTCTCTCTCTTTTTTTTTCTTCTAATTTTTTTTCATCAGCTCCAAAATTTCGTACGGGTTGCGCTTCTTAAGTCAGGCACTCAAACCGCTACTTCTACTATCGCTCCAAAGGGTTTATGTCTGAAGGCTTAATCAGTGTTGGCAAGTTATAATCGGTTTTCTTTTTTTTTTTTCAAATAAAAGGCTCAGGCTCAAAAGTGGCTAACTACGGGGGCCAGTCGTGGTTGGATACTTTGGCAATGGACTAGATTCCTAATGCCTTCCTCTTTTTCATGCAATCACACATTAAGCAGTTTTAAAACGTAATACACAAGCAAGTTTTGAAGAGAAATAAACTAAGCATGATTCACACAACCAAAGAAATGAGCAAAAAGCTCGTAGGCTTAAAAATCTCACAAAAATAGGGTTATGTGTACGAATCTCTCAAGTATCGACAAGTTCATCATGTAAGAGAGAAGTAGACTACGCATATGTATCCTGATTACTCACAAAATTCCAAACATAAAGTCATCCCTTCATGATAAGAAATATAATTTTCGGGGAAAAACATTTTATGCCAATTTTTTGAAAACATTTGTACCAAAAATCAAGCCATGCATATATATAACATGTTCGCCTAAATTTCACAGAAACTCCCCTCCCCACACTTAATATTTACGTTGTCCCCAACGTAACAGTTATGTAACACAAGGAAAAGGAAATAGAAAGATAAGCGAACTTCCCTGAATAGAGTCAGATGTGCATGCTTTGTACGGCTCCTCCCCACTTGAGATTTTGAATTCACTGCGATCGTTGAAAAACAAAATCACTAAAAATGCGCATAAAAATAAAAGCAAATATAGGATAGGCTTGGGGTGCCTCCCAAGTAGCGCTTTCTTTAATGTCTTTTAGCTAGACATAGTTCGGTGATTTTTTTAGCGTTGGGTGGTGTCAAGGAGGTGGATCGTTTCCTTTCCAAGCGCCTCGATGTCACCGCCATAGTAATGCTTGAGTCGGTGCCCATTCACCTTGAAGGTACCTTTTTTTGGATGTGTTATCTCGATAGTTCCGTAAGGGAATACTTGGGTCACTGTGAATGGTCCAGACCATCTCGATTTCAGTTTACCGGGAAACAGCCGTAGGCGAGAGTTGTAAAGCAAGACCTGGTCGCCTTCTTGGAATTCCCGTTTCATGATTTTACGATCATGATACAGCTTCCTACGCTCCTTGTAGAGGCGGGTATTTTCATATGCCATCTGACGCCACTCATCGAGCTCGTTGATTTATAAGTTTCTTTTTTCACATGCAAGATTCAAATCAAAATTTAGTTTCTTTAAAGCCCAATATGCTCTATGTTCTAGCTCAACGGGTAAATGGCAAGGTTTTCCGTAAACAAGGCGATAGGGTGTAGATCCGATAGGCGTCTTATATGATGTCCGGTATGCCCGTAAAGCATCGTTCAGCTTGTTCGGCCAATCCCGCCTATGGTGTTCCACGGTCTTCTCTAGTATGCGTTTCAGCTCCCTATTCACGACCTCCACTTGGCCGCTCGCTTGAGGATGGTATGCAGTAGTAACACTATGTTTCACGCCATATTTCTCGAGCGTCCTAGCAAATTGGGTGTTACAGAAGTGCGTACCTTTGTCGGTAATAATGCAACGAGGTAAACCAAATCGTGAAAATAAAGATTTCAAAAATTTAACGACTAGCCTAGCATCATTAGTAGGTAGCGCTTGCGCTTCTACCCATTTTGACACATAATCAACCGCAACTAGGATATATCGATTCTTGAAAGATGTAGGAAATGGACCCATAAAATCAATGCGCCATACGTCAAATATTTCACATACAAGAGTGAAATTCTGAGGCATTTCATTGCGCTTAGAGATATTACCTGTTCGCTGGCACCTATTGCACATTTCTACATACCTTTGCGCGTCCTTGAAAATTGTGGGCCAGTAGAATCCACATTCTAGTACCTTTTGTGCGGTTCGGTTGCCTCCATAATGGCCTCCGCACAGTCCCGTGTGGCAATGCCCCAAGATATCGATTGTTTCGGGGAAGGTTACGCATCGCCTGATTATGATCCGCACAAATCCTAAATAGATGAGGATCATCCCAAAAGTAATACTTCAAGTCCGAGAAGATTTCTTCTTCTGGTGACTCGTGTATCCCCTTGGTAAGATCCTAGCTACAAGATAGTTAGCAATATCGGCATACTATGGAAGTTCATCAGGTACCTCATGTATTGCGTAAAGGTGTTCATCGGGAAAGTAGTCTCGGATCGTCTCTTCTTTTGTAACCTCGCAGGGTGTCTCTTCTAGTCTCGACAAGTGGTCTGCGGCAAGATTCTCCCTTTTGGTCGCGAAACTCCACGTCGAACTCTTGGAGTAGTAGAATCCATCGGACCAGCCTCGACTTTGCATCCGATTTCGCAAAGAGATGCTTAGTGGCTGAATGATCCGTGTAGATGATGACCTTCGATAGAATAAGATATTGACGGAACTTGTCGATTGCAAACACGACTGCAAGCAATTCCTTCTCAGTGGTAGTATAATTCGATTACGCAGTCTTGCTTGCATAAATACTTTTCCCGTCGCTGCCCCAAAACTGCACCTCTTGCAAAATCACTGGCATCGCACATTAGTTCGAAGGGTAGCCTCCAATCGGGGGCCACCATGACAGGAGCATTAATAAGCTTATCCTTAAGTAGAGTAAAAGCATTCATACAATCGGTCGTAAACTTATAAGGTACATCTTTTTCTAGCAAGCGAGTTAAAGGTCTAGCAATTTTAGAAAAATCTTCAAAAATCTACGATAAAAACCAACATGTCCTAAGAAACTTCTAATTGCTTTTACCGACGAGGGTGTAGGTAATCGTTCAATAGTTTCTATTTTTGCTCTATCTACCTCGATTCCTCTGGCCTTCTCTAACCATAAAATGACATTTTTCCCAGTTTAGCACAAGGTTCGTTTCCCCGCATCGTTTAAGTACCGCCTTAAGATTGGAAAGACATACTTCAAATGAGTTACCAAAAATCGAAAAGTCATCCATGAATACCTTCATTCCTTTACCGATTAATTTGTCGAAAATGGCCATCATGCACCGTTGGAAGGTAGCCGGGGCATTACACAGTCCGAAAGGCATCCTCCGATATGCAAGGTTCCGAATGGGCACATAAAAGTCGTTTTCTCTTGATCTTCTGGTGCGATCGGGATCTGCAAATAACCTGAAAGACCATCAAGAAAACAATAAAATTCATGACCGGATAAACGCTCAAGCATTTGATCAATGAATGGTAAAGGGAAGTGATCTTTTCGCGTCGCGTCATTTAATTTCCTGTAATCAATGCACACTCGCCACCCTGTAACGGTCCTTGTTGGAATGAGTTCGTTTCTCGTTGGTCACCACCGTCATTCCTCCCTTCTTCGGCACCACTTGAACTGGGCTTACCCATGCGCTGTCTGAGATTGGGTATATGACTCCCGCATAAAGTAGCTTTATTACCTCAGCTATTACTACCTCCTTCATGTTCGGGTTTAGACGCCTTTCATGTTGCACCACAGGCTTGAACTCGTCTTCCATCAAGATCCTATGCATACAGAAGGTCGGGCTGATTCCTTGAATATCTGAAATCTTCCATGCAAGTGCCTGCTCATGCTCCCGTAACAGGTCTAGGAGCATGATTTTCTGTTCCTTCTTCAAATTTGATGCTATAATTAAGGGGAGTGTTGAATCATCCTCCAGAAATGCGTACTCCAAGTGATCGGGTAATTGTTTGAGTTCGAGCTTTGGTGGATCTTCAATTGAACATTTTTTTTCCTCTTCTTTGTTCGGCCGCACTTCGATGGTAGGTTCCGCCCCGTCTTCGTCTACATCTATTTGGTCAACCTCAAAAGATCGTTCATGCATTGGCTCTTCAGTCTTCGCTAATCCTGACATCAAAAATGTTTCTGGTTGTGATAGTCCCTGCAATGATAAAAAGTTGTTCCATGCATCAATGTGAAAACATTTATCGTTTAATTTATCGGAATTCTTCATGGATTCGGTCATATCGAATGTGACTTTTTCGCCATCTATAGTTAACGTCAATGTTCCGTTACGAACATCGACCATGGTTCCTCCAGTAGCGAGAAATGGCCTACCCAATATTAGAGGATCATCCTCCTCCATATCAAGAATAACAAAGTCTGCAGGAATTATAAATTTATCGACTTTAACCAACACATCTTCTATGATACCCCTAGGATACTTAACAGATCTATCCGCTAATTGTAAACTCATCCTAGTGGGTTTGGTCTCTCCTAAACCAAGTCGTTTAAACATACAATAAGCCATCAAATTAATACTTGCTCCTAAATCGGCCAATGCCTTACTTACGATTAAATCGCCTATTAAACATGGTATAGTAAAACTCCCTGGATCCTTAAGCTTGTTTGGTAGCTTGTTCTGTAGAATAGCAGAGCACTCTCCTCGCAACTCAACGGTGGAAACGTCTTCAAGCTTGCGCTTGTTCGTGATAAGATCCTTCAAAAACTTTGCCCAGCGGGGCATCTGCGTAAGGGCATCGACAAGTGGTAAATTAATATGTAATTGTTTAAAACTAGCAAGAAATTTACCGAATTGATCATCAATGATTTCCCGTTTAAGCTTGCTGGGTATGGAATTTTTGGTTGATACGCCTTGACCGGTGGCTTAGACACAGTCTCCTCTTGTTTGTCGGCCTCGCCGCTCGGTTGCGTGGGTTCAACGTTCTTCTTCGTTTTCTGCACTTCCTCGAGCTCTCTCCCGTTACGAAGTGTCACCGCCTTTACATGGTGGTCCTTTTGGTCTCGGTGTAACTTGGCTACGAACCGGAAGGACGTTGTTGGATTGATTCAGCAATCTGCCCGACTTGCTTCTCTAATGCCCGGAGGGAAGACTCGGTGTTTTGCAACCGTGCTTCTTGATTATCCAAGCGAGAGTCGAGCTTTCCCATTAGCTTCTCGAGCATTCCCTCGAGCTTATCAACGCGATTATACGAGGTGGGCTCAGCATTCGCGCTATGGTATCCTTGCGCTCTTTGGTTTTGAAATCCTGGCGGAGCTTGTTGTTGATTACCGTAGGTCAAGTTCGGATGAACTCGATTCGGGACGTAGTTTCGTTGGCCTTGGTAGTTACCCATGTAGACGACTTGCTCCATCGGAATAGTGGCTGGACAACGGGTTGCGTCATGACTTTCGCCGCATGTAGCGCATGGCAGAGTATAATTTGGGTATTCATGAGGAGGCGGCGCGGCTGCGGGAGTTCTCGGGACAGATTGTACCTGCACAGCATTAACAACCGGTTTTTGTTGATAGCGTGGGTAACAGTGTATTCATCAACGTTTGCATTTGGAGGTTGTTAGCTGCGATCTGTTGTTGGAGTGTGTCGAACTTGGCATTTATCGCAGTCGCATTATCGACATCGTACATCCCCGGTGGTTTGCTTCTATTGCTAGAACTCCCGCGCCGGAAGCTATTTGCACTATATTCTTCGATCAGATTCCAACCTTACGTTGCGCTTAAATTGTACAAGCCTCCATTGCATGCCCCGTCAAGTAGTTGCACGGTAATATCATTCAAGGATTCATGGAACCGCTGAATCAATTCGCTCTTCGTCATACCATGTTGTGGGAAGCGATTCAGAAGCGTCTTGAAACGTGTCCATACGTCGTATAAATTCTCGCCCTCCTTTTGTTTGAATGCCGTAAGGTCCATTTTTAGTTTCAGCACCTTTGACGGTGGAAAGAAGTTCGTGATGAAAGGTGGCGTGCATCTCGTCCCAAGTGGTGATAGATCTTTCGGGTAGTAGATTATACCATTCCTTTGTGTTACTTCTTAGGGAGAACGGAAATAAGTAGAGCCGAATCGTTTCCGGGCTTACTCCTTGTACTCGTATTGTGTCGGTGACGGACAAGAAGTCTCGGATTTGTCGGTAAGCGTCTTCGGAGAGTCCATCGTATTGAGCTGTCGTCTGAAGCATTTGAAGCCAATGATGTTTCAGCTCAAAGTTGTTAGAGACTTGAGGAAGGACTATTGCTGAGCCGACCGACCCTACGGCGTTGTTTCTCCAAAGCTCTCTCATTGGAGGCTCTCTAGCTACAAGCGGCATCTCGTCACGATTTTGAGTCGCCATTTCGACTCGCCTTGCGTTTTCTCGTAGGTTATGTTGGAACGTTCTTTCGATTTCCGGGTCCCCTTCAACGATTGGTAGCGAAGGATTCCTTCGGGTCATGCACGAGAGTTCACGCACCTAGACAGCAAAATAAAAACTACAATAGCAATAAGAGATTTATAAATAAAAACTAATATAAAACAAAATATATTGCTAAATAAAAATAAAAATAAATATAACCGAGCGCTAATAATTTTAAAGACAAAAATAATAAAGAAAATACTAATCACTAAAATAATAATATATATATTGTTGTTGATAAAAATAAAAATAGATAGTTGAAGAAATAATAATACAAATGATAATATAATAAAATAATAAACGTACCTAGACCAAAAGATATTCGATTAATCAAATATATATATATATATTCAAAAAAATAACAGCAAATAATACTAAAAAAATAACGAAAATAACGAAAAAAATAAGTAAAAATAATAAGCGTAGAAATAAAAATAATAAAAATAATAAAGCTAGAATAATAAACTAAAGTTCTCCAAATATCAACCCCGGCAACGGCGCCAAAAACTTGATCGAGCGGATCGAGTAATAAAATAAAACGAATATCGACGAACTAACTACGCTCAGCAGGCAAGTGTACCTATCGAAAATAGTATAGAAATGGCAAATATTCGAGTATCGAACCCAAAGGAACTATATACTTTAGAAAACCGTCGTTTAAATATCCTACTAAATAACTTGGGTTTGATAAAACTATAAATATCGATAAACTAAATAAACACACAAATACAGATCTGATAAAATAGCAATAACATAGTTGGATAAGGCAAGGAGATCCAATGTCCCCTTTGCTGTTTGTATTGGGTATGGAGTATTTAACAAGGCAACTCAGACTCGTAGGGGCTGAACCAGATTTCAGGTATCATCCTCTCTGTAAGCAGCTAAAGATTGTGAACTTATGCTTTGCAGATGATTTGATAGTTCTGTGCAAAGTTCAGAGGAGATCTGTAGAACTGATTCTGAGGAGTCTGCACAAGTATCATATTACCACTGGGCTGGAGGCAAATAACAGTAAATCACAGATATTTCTGGCTGGTGTATCTGTGGCTGCGAGGCAGGAATTGATTAGCCTAACCGGTTTTGCAGAAGGGCAGTTCCCAATGAGGTATCTGGGAGTCCCCATTTCACCTACTAAATGGAGCAGGGCAGAGTGTCAAGAGCTTGTGGAGAGAATTGTGAAGAGAATTAAGTGTTGGAGTACTAGGAACCTATCATACGCAATGAGGTGTTGCCTCATTAATCCGGTGCTGTTATCACTCCATAGTTATTGGGGGTCAATTTTTGTTTTACCTCGGAGTGTGGTTAAGCTTGTGGACCAAAAATGTAGAGAATTCTTGTGGGGAAGGAATGAGCGGGGTCAAATGCAAGCGTTGATTGCATGGGATTTGGTGTGTAGGAAAAAGAGCTGCGGGGGACTTAACATAAAAAATTATGGAGATTGGAACTATGCAAGTATAGGGAGGTTAATGTGGGATATAGCTGGGAAAAAGGATTGTTTATCGATTAGATGGTTGGCTGGAGTCTATTTGAGGAATGGGGATTTCTGGGCTCATAATGTACCTCAGGATTGTAGCTGGACATGGAGGAAAATAAACAAGATTAAGGAGAAGTTCAGGCAAGGCTGTGATCGGGGTAGGTGGCTGGCTACCCCACATGGACAGTTCACTGTTACATCGGCGTATAATTGGCTGGGGCAACAAAAGGAAGTCAGATTTGAGTTAGCTGATGCTGTCTGGAGCAGATGGTCTGTACCTAAACACAATTTCGTTCTGTGGCTGGTTGCTCATGGGAAATTGTTGACTAGAGACCGGTTGCAGAGATGGGGGATGATCATACCTGATAAAATATGCCTTTTATGCCGAGATGAAGAGGAAAATATAGATCATTTGTTCATGGGATGCGAGTTTAGCAAAGATGATCTGGAGGGAATAAGAGATTATTGATACGCTTGGGGAAGCGTCAACACAAGGATTGTAAGGTGAAAATAATGGTGATCGCAGCCCTATTTTATGTAATTTGGAATGAACGAAATCGAAGGCTCCACGGAGAGGTAGCAAGATCTGGGGAGGATGTAGTGCGAGTGATTAAAAGAAGCGCCATTGATCATATTATCAGCCTGAAGCTCGTAACATCAAAGCAGGGATAACAGGACTATGTGCAAGGATTGCTCCAGTAGATGATGCTTTAATGTAGTGTTGCTCAAATAATGTAATATGTGGACTAATTGGTGATTTGTGGTAATGATAACTTTCTTACCAGAAAAAAAAAAAAAAAATAACATAGTTGGGACGATTTATAAAAGCGAACGTATTTGAGACTTCGAATCCCCCTAACTCGATCGAACGACTAACAAGCTATAAATTTTAGCTAATTAGACCGTGAGGATTCCTATGGTATGTATACGGATTTCTACTATTGGGCGAAACTGCGCTTACTCGCTTCGACTCGTAACAACTAATCTACGTCTTTAATAGCAGGGCAAGCTTCCCTAACTTACTTAATCGCAGACCGCAATAAATAACGATGAATCCCGCTATTAGATTTGACTCTAATCCGGCGGGGTAGTTCAACCTATCTCTAGAGATGAGTTTATTCCGCTCGTTTACGAGTGGTCTAATCGTGGCCCCTCTCTCGAGCGTAGCGTACGACTTACCGACAATTATTTCGACCACATAGACATAATCAAAACAATAGCATAAAATCGTAATCGAGTCATAATAAAAAGCATATTAATAATACGTTCAACATACGTACGATATCGCTAGGGTTCATCTAATCTCAAATACTACGGGATTTAGCCGCTCATATGAAACATCAATATAACGAGGACCGTAAATAACAAAGAGAAAACCATGTTTCTTCCCTTAATTTTCGTTGAGGAGTTTTCCCGAACAGGTGGTGGGCGCTCAGCTTTTTACCTTTACTTGCCCTTCCTTGCACTGTCCGTTTGCTGCTCCTCCTACGCCCGCACCCCGTCGCAGCCCAAGCAGCTGCCTCGCCTTTACTTCGCAGTCCACAGATCAGCCACAGCCCACACAAACCAGCCGTTTGAACAACGCACAGCAGCTCCCTCAACTCACAGTCGCAGTCGCAGCCGCAGCCCGCTGTTGTGCTCGGCTCGCTGCCTTCGCTGCTCACAGCTCGGCCTAGCAAAGAATACACCCAGCTGATAGATCGTGTATATGGCCTCTTATGTGTGCTTCTGTGCTCCCTTCTTCTCACGCAACTGGCCTTATTTATAGACGATGGAGGGAGGGACATCAAATTCTCATGGCTGCTCAAGAACGGCGTAACTTGATTTTCTTTTCTTGAGCCGTGAACTTGTGTGCGGCGATCTCACGTTCTTTTTCTTCCTCTCGTCGTTTTCCCTTTTTTCTTCATTCGCGTGAGTTTTTTCCATCTTTCAACATTTGTCTGCGTGTATGTGCTCTCTTGTGCGTATGTGTATGTATCTATTGTTGGTGTGGCAGCGGACCCGGTCGAGTAATAACCTCGGAATATTTTCATTATTCCTCCCCGAACTTTGATTTCACATCCAAGATCATCGAGCTGTCCCACAGACAATAAATTCTTCTCCAGACCTTTCACGTACCGAACTCCTTGAATAGTGCGAACTGTACCGTCGTGCAACTTCAACCTCACGGTTCCAATGCCTACGATCTTTAAGGCATTATCTTCGCAACTGTACACAGATCCTCCTAAGATAGATTCGTAGTGGTTGAACCAGTCTCTTCGAGAGTTCATATGATAAGTTGCGCCCGATTCAAGAAGCCATATATCATCGTACGACTTCATGCTCTTCGTTGAGATAGCTGCTTCGCTACACAATACATCTCCTTCTGCGCGTTTGCCAGATTTCCTTGAGGATTGGAATTTTTCAAGCTCCAACAATCCTTCTTCAAGTGACCCTTCTTTCCACAGTGGTAGCATTTCATATCCTTATTCTTACTTCTTGATTTTCCCCTGCCTTGAGTGTGACTCCCACTTCCACGTTCCGTTGATCTCCCTCTCATCACCGTCAAAGCTTCGACCTGTTGAGATCCTGCTTGCTGGTCCTCCTTGTTCTTTCGCCGATTTTCTTCTTCGAGAACAGCAGATGCGATGTTGTCAAAGACCAGAGTGTCGGTGGATTTATTTTCTTCTTTTGTAGTTGAGACATCTGCAGGCTTATTCGTCAGGTTGATGATGAGTTGATCATACGAATCAGGCAGACTTTGAAGTAGAATTTCTGCACGCTCTTGAGACGCTATTTTATACCCCAACGATGTTAGCTGGGAAAATAGAGTATTCAAGACGTTGAGATGCTCCGTCACTGAAGTAGATTCTGACATTCTCAAGGTGTACAATTTTCTCTTCAAGAAAATTTTGTTGTGTAGCGACTTTGTCTCGTACAGATTTGTTAGGTGGTCCCAAATCTCCTTTGCCGTTTTCTTTTCTTCTACGCTACACAATCTCATCTGCTAGTGCCAGATGGAGATTTGCGACAGCGCTTCCGTTCTTCTCGTTCCATTTCTTGTCGTCTGTCACTGTGGCTGGTTTTCCGTCGATAGCCTCCAGAAGCCGTCCTTTCGCAAGATCGCCTTTATCTTTAATTTTCACAGTGAGAAATTTCTCCCGTTGAGCTTTTCAATATCGAATTTGGCCGCCATAATTTCTGCTCAGTCATGAGCGATACCTCCGACGGGATTGCAGCAGATAATTATAGAACTCGTCCCGGCTTTTTCGACACCGTAACAAGGGCAATATAATATCTATTATTTTCTGATGTGGAGGGTCCACATTAGTGGCAACCACAGAGCATACGATAAATAGATATATATGACCCAAGCTCGGCTCTGATACCAATTGTTGGCGTGGCAGCGGACCCGGTCGAGTACTAACCCGGCTAATATTTGAGTAAAGATAAAAGTGGACACCGAGGTTTAACGTGGAAAACTCCCAAATAAATCGGGGTAAAAACCACGGCCAGAGAAGAAGAATCCACTATAGGGAAAATATAAGAGTTACAACCTCTCAATCTATAAAGGATAAAACCCTCAATATCTCTCTTTATAGTCGGAAAAAATACCCGACAAACTCTCTATTATTTTTCCTCTATTTTTCTCTCACTCTGATCTCTCTCTTCTCTCTGTCCGTGGGATGCTCTTCGTTTGATGATGCGTAGCCTATTTATAGGCAAAAGTTTGTATGTGAACAAACTAACAAAGTCAGGACACCAAATGAATTAGGTGCCGAATTCGTTTTCCTTTTGTGCTCTGACCATTCAAAGGCCCATGTGCCTTTTGACTAATTATGTCGACATCTATCCCATCATTTCTCCTTTGAATTTCGTCATTGGCTGCTTCAAGAGGAATGGCTCGGCTGATTTTCCTTTCGGCCATTTTGTGTCTGCTTTAATGGGCTTCCAATTTAGGAACCGATGGGCAGAGTTTTATTCTTCGGCCCAATTGATTTTGGGCTTAGATTTGGGTTAGAGATCCTCCAATTTTCTTCGAGTCTGAATATTTTCGGTCGTAATTATTTTTCACCAATACCTGTCGAAAATAAAAAGATAAAAGCATAATATCCGAAGAAATTTAAATTAATATCGATCTGTAATGCGCCTATAAGGAGTATAAATTATAGCGTAAAATTCATTTATCAAATTTCTAAGAAATATAATAGAAAACTGCGATGTTTTGGGCACTCCATGGTATCATGTTGAAGTATCGTGGACCTAACATATTTATGTACTGTACTGCTTTACTACTATAACATCATGAATCTAGGTTAATTAAAAGAATGACGGGACCCACAGGAGAGATTTGAACTGCTCAATTATTGGTTGTTTGGCCAAGGTACACGTCCATCTTGAAGATAAAGCCAATCATTATATTATTAACTATTTTTTTGGCGCATAAGTTAGGGGCAGTGGCAAAATAGGGACCGTTATCTTCGGATGAGCAAAATAGGGACAATAACTTCCAAAAAATTGGCAATTTACAGAAACTATATGTTCCGACCCGGTATTTTGACCCAAACGCGCTGACGTGGAACCCGACCCGCTGACACCTCTGCATACTCAATACAAAGATTAGCAACGGAATTTCCGTCGCTACAGGGGAAAAATTAAAAATAATAATAAATTTGCAGTATTAGCGACGGAAACTTCGACGGAAACTTCGTCGCTAATAGAATAAATATAAAAAAAAAATTGTGGCCTTCTTCTTCGTCGCATCCCCTCTCTCCGGCAGATTTGGCCCCTCAAATCCCTCGCCAAAACCAAGATTAAAGTCACCGCCGGCGTTTCCAACAGTCACCTGCTCGCAATCGGCCGCAACATGGCGGCTTATTACCAAAATCCCTAATTACAGCCATCTCCGTCGGCGACGAGGTAACCACCATTTCCAGTTCGGTGCCTCTTCTCATGCCGGCAATTGAGTCGCTCTACAGCGCCCTCGTCGCAGCTAACCTCCACACTCAGGTCAAAGTCGTCACTAAAAGATAAAATTAAAAAAAAAAAAGTAAATTCCCGGCCTTCTTCTTCGTCGCATCCACTCAGCTAAACCGCCGCCCTATCGTAGGCCTTCGCTGCCTCCAAGGCGGTGTCGTACGTCCCCAGCCACACGCGCGTACCCTTCTTATTTGGGTCGCGTATCTCCGCTGCGAATTTCCTCCATGGTCGCCGCTTCTGTAGAACTTTTTTTAATTTATTTTAGCGACGGAGGTTCCGTCGCTAATCTGTGTATTAAGTAAACAGACATGTCAGCGGATGGGGTTTCACGTCACCGGGTTTGGGTCAAAATACCGGGTCGGACCATATAGTGTCCATAACTTGCCATTTTTTTAAACGTTATTGTCCCTATTTTGCTCATCCGAAGATAACGGTCTCTATTTTGCCATTGTCCCTAACTTACGGGACTAAAAAAATAACTAACTCTTATTAGGATAAAAGCAACAAGTTCAAAGCAAGAAAAACTCAAGCAAGCGGTCACGATCGAAGACAAGTTGCAAGAAGAATAAATAAGCAAGTCTCACATCAACGAAAGGCTCAAGCCCCAAGCGCACAACTCAAGGCAGGAAAATATATTCGACAAGATCCATTAAAGGTCTGCTAAGTATTTACTTCGCTGTTGAAAACGGATTTTGAAGATTACGCGTGATAAAGCCGGCTCCATGTCTCCACCTTGAAAGGAGAAGAATTAGCTCACGGTTATCGTCTATAAATAGAGAGAGCCACGAAGAACCAAAAAAAGAGTTTTATTTTGTTTCAGTGGTGTTACTTTGAATTTGTTGTTCCGTCTTAATTTCATGTACATCTATGAGCTATTTTTAATTAATCTTGTATTCTGTTGGTTTTCGTGTTAAAGACAGTCTTTTATTTAGTCAAAAGCTTCAAGGTCCATCATCTGGGTTATTTTGTGGTATTTTGTGTTGCCGAGAGTTATAGCAGAGGAGAATAGGACTGTTTCTTTATCAGTACTGTTACTATCATTGTCCCCTTTCGTGAATAAGGTGATTAACTTATTTTTGGCCGTTTACAACGCGACCAAAGTTTGGCGCCGTTGCCGAGGAAGGTGGTGTGTATTGATTTACTTCTATTTTGAATTCGATTTTTTTTGTTCTAGTTTATGCCACGATCTTCTCGAACAGGTATACTAATATTTGATCCAGAAATCGAGAGAACCGCGAGGGCAAACCAAAAAGCAAAAAGACAAAAGGATTCGACTATATCAATATCCAGCTCGGAATCTGAACAAGAATTTTCAAGCGACATGGAGGAAACCGACCAGCAACAGCCACTCCGTCTTACATTGAGGGATATGGCTACACCGGATGTTAACCAATGGCCGCTTTGCATTGAATTTCCCATTCTTCAAACACCTTTTGAGTTAAAATTGGGTTTAATCCATTTACTTCCTCATGGTAACGTAGGTGAGGATCCGCACAAGCACTTGAAAGAGTTTCACATGGTGTGCTCAACCATGAAGCCGAACGGGGTCACAGAAGATTAGATTAGCCTTCGTGCATTCCCTTTCTCCTTGGCGGATCATGCTAAAAGATTGGTTATACTACTTGCCATCGGGTTCAATACTACGTGGGCCGAACTTAAAAAGCAGTTCCTTGCAAAATTTTTCCTCCATCTCGTGTAGCAAACATTCGTGAGGAAATCTATGGGATTCGACAATGGAACAGAGAAACTTTACACGAATATTGGGAGAGATTCAAGCGGTTGTGCGCAAGCTGTCCATCTCATCAAATTTCAGAGTTAGCGCTTATCCAATATTTCTACGAAGGATTGCTATCCATGAAGAGAAACATGATTGACGCAGCAAGTGGAGGAGCGCTTGTCGATAAAATGGCAGACAAAGCACGTCGGATGATCTCAAGCATGGCTACAAATGCGCAACAATTTGGAACACGTCAAGATGTAGGCCAACAAAGGATAAACGAGGTAAGTACTACTTCATTTGAGCAAAAATTAGATTAGCTAACATCTCTTATGGAAAACTTGTGATTGAAAAAGCGAGTCAGTTAAAGGCTTGTGGTATATGTGCATTTGCTGGACATGCAACAGCAAATTGTCCTTCACTTCAGTTTGATCGTAGCGAGCAAGCCAATACAATTGTAGGGTACACAGGACCATCTCAAAAACGCTATGATCCATACTCGAGTCAATACAATCCCGGATGGCGTGACCATCCAAATCTGAGTTACGGAAATCGACCGCCAGGTTTCATGCAGCAAGCACCAAGACCACCAAATTCTCCGCAACAAGCCGCACCATCAAAGCCAGGTATGTCTTTGGAAGATATTGGTAAATAGCAACCAGTACTGTTATTTTTCAACAGGAAACTCGATCGAGCATTAACGACACGCGCTCGAGCGTGCAAAATTTAGAAAGGCAAGTATCCCAGTTGGCGGCACAAATGAGTCAAATACAGAATGAGAAGGGAAAACTACCTGCCGAAGACGAAATAAATCCAAAAGCAAATGTGAGTATGATGACTCTTCGAAATGGAAAAGAGATCGGGTAGCCAAGTCATGACAAAGCCCACACGAAATTTTCAAGTGACAATAAAAATAAGGAGAACGGGAAGAATGTAAGTAATAACTCGAATATTGATAAATGTAATATTGTTATTCATCCACCTTTTCCTGGAAGGTTTGCTAGGCTGAAGTAAGAAGAGGAGGAAAAGAGTATAATAGAGACCTTCAGCAAAGTTGAGATTAACATTCCACTTTTGGATACTATCAAGCAAATCCCACGCTACGCAAATATTTAAAGAAAATGTGCTCGAACAAAATGAAACACAAACCGGAAGGAAAAATCATAGTAAGTGAAAATGTTTTCGCTGCGCTTCAACGAAAACTTGCCCAAAAATGTAATGACCCAGGTATGTGCGCTATCTCGGCTACTATAGGGACGAGAAAAATAAATAATGCCATGTTAGATTTACGAGCGTCAATCAATGTTATGCCATTATCTTTATTCAATGAGATGAGTATGGGACCACTTAAGTGCACTGATATATGCCAATTAGCAAATAGGTCAATTATTTATCCCGAAGGATTAGTTGAAGATGTTCTAGTAGAACGTGGTGAATTTATTTTTCCAGCTGATTTCTACATTGTCGACATGGGTGATGAACATGCGATTGAGTCTATTGTTATGTTATTAGGACGATCATTCATGAAAACGGCTAAAACTAAGATAGACGTTGATTTGGGAACTCTTACTTTTGAGTTTAATGGTGAAAAACTTACCATGAATATGTTTGATGCTATGAAACGTCCTGATGAACCTGAAAATGTTAGTATGATTGATGCATTTGTTCGAGATGATTTTGAGCGTAATTTCACTAAACTCGACTATGTGATTAAGAATAGCAAACCAGAAAGATTTGCATTTGAAGTGAACAAAAATATAAGAAACACGCTCATGACATTACACGCACTTTCGGAGGTTCACGATCAATCAATGGTCGCGTCGTAAACGGCCAAAAATAAAATTAACCTTACTAATACTAGTATAGCAAAAGTAACGATCGTCTCCACGGGGAAGATGGTTGATTTACTTCTATATCAGAATTCGATCGATAATAATAATAATAGTAATAATAATAGAATGATAGTAATAATATTATAATAATAATAATAGTATAATAATAATAATAAATAATAATAATGGGGGTTTTGTTGTGCTGTTCAAATATACAAGGAATTAAACTACGAAAAGACGATGGAAAAAAAATAAATATAGTAACGAATATAAATAGTTGAAGTAATCGTTCTCCACCTTGATTTATATAATTTATCATCGACTCCTAAATAACGTGCATACGTAAGCATAATCGGTTATAGTTGTCGACGAACGTGTAACAACCAATCTATTCTTAATTTCTCGATAATTAAGAGACGCTCTATAATTACTTCCCTAATCGAAAAATTACCTCCGTGACGCCCTGCAAGATTTAAATTTCCTACAGCAATTAAAACAAAAGAGACCCGATTATTGATTAACTCGCTCGGACGACGCTCTCGCAAGTAACGACGTTGGTCCGTTAAATTCAAATCGTTTAAACTACAATATAACTTGCACTTACATAAGATAGAGAAGTTGAACATTGTTCGCTGCTTATTAGATCATACAAACAATTACGGATTTGTTGTTCTAATTAGCAATGGACTCACGTAGATTAATTAAACATTTGCAACTATTTAATCAACTACGTTCATCAACTAAAATAAATGCAAGCTTAAACGAATAATAACGCGTTCATGAATAAGCACAATAATCTCACAATATTATAAATCAAGGTTTCGAATATACTTCAACTATAAACTTAGCTACGAAACATAATAATTAAAGTACATAGATAGAAAGAAGGCTCGCTTACAACCGTGTGAACGCTACCGAACTGCTCATCCGCCAAGAATTACAGCCCAAATCCGCCAAGGAATTCAGCCCAAGTCAACCAAGAAACTTCAGCCCAAATCCAACTAGCTATAACAGTGTTCTCTGCAATCAAGCACAGCTCTTTAAAGTACAACAGCTCTTTCTCACGTTCTTAACTCCAAGCTCTTCTCTGCTATTTGAGCTGCTCCGTGTGTTGTTGCTGCCTCGATCTGACAAGAAAAGCTTCCCGATTTGACCTGTGGTTGCTCCGATCTGGACGGTGTTGTGCTGCCTCGTCTATCAGCTTCGCCTCCCCCAAGCTCTCTTGTACAGAAAAAAAATCTGCTTTTACTTTCTTCGTCCCAGCTCGGAGGCAGCAACCTGCTTTCTAAACCTTCGCTTGCGGAACTAACTGTGCTCGTAGCTTTGCCTTTTGTGGGTATTAGTGTGGTGGAAGAGGTGAGACACGAATTTTCCTTCCTTTCTTCCATGTATGATAGCAGCTCAGTATTTATAGATGGCTATGAGATCATCTTTTCTTTCTTTCCCACACGAAACATGAAGCTGAATTCCCCTTTCTTGGACATCAAACTCAGAAATCGTGGAACTCCCCTTTATCTTTTTGGTCTGCTTGAATCTTACGTGTCTTGCATAAAGTTCCCCATCTCTCTCTCAATTATTCTTTTATTGTCTTAAAGCTTACTTAGGGATTAATCCGAGACATAATGGATTGGGCCTAGTACGGAGATACGAATAATTGGGCTGTGCCTTTGGTGTTTGAATTTCAGCTGGAGTTAACTTGCCCATCATACTTGCTAGCTTGCGGATCCTAGTACCAATTTTTGTGATGATATGTTGTTGGGCCGAGACTTCGTATCTGTATCTTTGTGTGAATCCATATCGCGCGACGGTTGATGGCAATTCTCTTAATAACCAAATATTCCAGTTTTATCCATTTTGCTCCGATATCTGTAATATATCAAATATAAGTGCAATAATAGGATATTCGAAACATTTTTAGACGTAACGGCCAATAAGACATGGCATAACAAAAATACAGTAAAATATTATGTTATCAATCAACTCTTAAATATTTGTTGTCGAAGGAGTCAAAGCCGCACTTCATACGATGGATTTTTTGCTTCAAGAGTTTGATTGGAGATCAAGTATCGTAAAGGCGTGGACAACTCAGTGACGGACCACTTAAGCCGTTTGATTCGTGACGAAAAGCCACTACCAATTTCTGAACGTTGCCAGATGAGCAATTTTTCCGCCTTCAAAAGATCAAGCTGAGCGTGCCCATTTATGAATGAACTCAAAGAATGGAGACTACGTCTAGCCAAAGACGTTAAAGAAAAGCGCTTATTGGGAGGCAATCCAATATTATCCTATTTTATTTTGTTATTGCAATATTTCCGTTTTATGTATGTTTTCAATGATGATTAAGCAGGTTTTCTCTCGGCTACGTATGCTACAAAATCTCGCTAGGCTCGGCTAAAGATATCACCTCGCTCGGAATTCTCTTCGACTCCAGCAGAGGGAAGTTTTGTTTTCATTATCACTTTTATTACTTTCTTCACATCTATCTGAAATATTAAAATAAAAATTAGGGTGTGAATCTTTAGATTGTAGCTACTATTTTCATTAGAATTCTACATTGAGGACAATGCAGAGTTTAGATGTGGGGGAGATTTCTCATGTTAGTTGATGAACACATATCTTGTCTAGAGTAAACCGATGTGCATTGATTAGAACATGAAGAAACAATTACGAATAGCTATTTGGTATTGATGATTATTCTTTTTCTTCAATTGATTTAAAGACTGAATGCGCAAGAGTCAACACAAAGCCTACTTAAATATGTGAGATTTGAGCCTAAAAAAAAAAGAAAGAGTATTGATCTTTGTACTTAGTTTTTTTTTTTTTTTTATGAGAGGCATCACATATGTTTCGAATATTTTAGAACTTGCTATATTATACATGTTGATATCTGTTAAGAATAGTCGAACTGTAAGTTTGGTTTGAGGACTTGATTGTAAATCTTGTAAGTTGGTAGGGTTTAGTTTGCAAGTAGAAGTTGTAATTTAGTATAAAGACCTCTGCTTTATGTAGAAAGGGTTACGCATTTTTTCATTATAAGAAAACTTTCTCTTTTCGACTTATCATGGTATCAGAGCCACGACGAAGAGCTCAAAATTGAAATCAATTGTTAGGGCAAAATTGATCCTTGGGAAGAAGGTTTTATCTCCTCAATGGCGGACGCTGAGACACCGCATAATAAGGTTGATGAGAATCAGAAAACTAATACAAGCAATCAAGATGGTGCGAACCAAGCCTCGTTAATCGATTTCAACAACCCGCTGTATTTGCATCTATCTGACACCCCGAATTCAAATCTTGATACTGAAGTTCTAAAAGGAACAGATAATTACAGAGTTTGGAGCAGGGAAATGCAGATTGCGTTGGATGCGAAGAACAAATTAGGTTTTATGGATGGAATACGTAAACAGCCAGTGGATGACGCTAAGTTGAACCACCAGTGGAAGAGGTGCAATGCGCTAGTACGCTCGAGGATTTGCAATGAGGAAACCCAACCCAATATTGATGTGCACAATCAGGAGTCTACATCTATTGCCCTTCAAACCACTGTTAATCAAACGAGGCAGTGGAACATATCAAGTGCTAAGGGTATTGTGTGGTGTGACCATTGCAACATTGGTGGGCATACCAGAGAAAATTGTTTCAGGACCCACGGTTATCCTCAAAGGTATAATCGAGATGGTCGAAGAGGTACTAGGAGCCGAGGAGGAGCAAGGGGCAGATTCAACAATCAAGTACAAGGTCATGCTATTGGGCAGAGGATTGAGAATCTAGCCAAGGTCAATGCAACCACCTCAAACTCATTTGATGGTGGTAAACAACCCTCGAGATTGGTGAATCGTGAAAAGGCAGGAAGGCCTCAGTTGACTCCGTATCAATACCAGCAGATTATGTCCATTCTAGAGGGAATAAAAGTGCAAGACCCAACTATGGCAGCAGCCTCCTCCAATCAAGCAGGTAATGGATCAGGTATGGACTCTTCTGAGCATGTAAATTGCAAAAGTTGGATAATTGATACGGGCGCAAACAATCACATGATATCGAATAAATGTTTATATGATATTGGTTCTATGGCTGATAGATCAAATGTTTATGTGAAATTGCCAAATGGAGAATCTGTTTTGGCATCAAATTGTGGAACTGTTACCTTGACTGGTGATATGAAATTAACAGATGTACTGTTTGTGCCTGACTTTAAGCATAATTTGTTATCTGTATCGAAGTTGTGCAGTGATGCAAATGTTTGTGTTATTTTCTATCCGCATTTTTGCCTAATCCAGGAGATTTGGACTGGCAGAATAAGGGGGGTTGGTAAAAACTGGAATGGACTTTATTACTTAGATAAAGTTGATGATAGGTCTGCTAGTATAGGATTTAATCATGTTGCTGATCTATGTAATAGTGAAGCTCATCACTTTGTAACTGATAAAGCAGACACCAATAAAATTTTGTTGTGGCACAAGCGTTTTGGTCATATTTCTTTTAACAGACTTGTTTTTTTGCCTAGCTTGAACTTAAAAGTAGGTGAAAATCATAGATATTGCCCCATATGCCCCATAGCCAAACATAGTAGAACTAAGTTCCCAATGAGAACGACCGTAACCTCTTCTATCATGGAATTAGTACATATTGATGTTTGGGGGCCATATAGAGAACCAACTTATAAAGGTGAGAGATATTTTTTAACTATTGTTGATGATTATTCTCGAGCGACATGGGGATTTCTCATGACAACCAAGTCTGAAGTATATAGTATTATAGAAAAATTTATGGTTTATGTGCAAAACCAGTTTTCAAAAGGAATTAGGATTGTTAGAACCGACAATGCGATGGAATTTTTTAGCATAGAATGTAGGAAATTATTTGACTCTTTTGGTGTGATACACCAAAGTTCATGCTCATACACTCCACAACAAAATGGAGTCGTGGAAAGAAAGCATAGACATATTTTAAATGTAGCTAGGGCCTTGAAATTTCAATCAAATGTTCCGCTCAAGTATTGGGGCGAATGCGTCAAAACGGCAATCTATTTGATAAATAGAACGCCAACCCCTCTCCTCAAGGGTAAAACACCTTTTCATGTTTTGTATGGAAGAGAACCTGCTTTTCATCATTTAAGAATATTTGGGTGTTTATGCTTTGCGAAAATTTTACCACAACATGACAAGTTTAAAGAAAGGTCCAGGCCTTGTGTTTTATTAGGGTATGCTGTTACCCAAAAAGCATATAGATTGCTTGATCTTGAGACTAAGAATCTCATTATTTCAAGAGATGTGATTTTTTATGAAGACCAATTTCCATTTAATTCGTATGAAAAACAGCATAGTGATTTGGAGACTAACCCCAAACAAGACAGTAGAATTGTATTTGATGATTTTTCATATGATAATATTCCCATGACAAGTGATAATCACTCACTTGATCATAATAGTGAAAATTATGAAACAAGTCATACAGGTGCAGCTGAACCAGCCGGAGAAATGCTCAATGATGAACCATCTGAAGGGGCAGATCAACCCTTAATAAGAGCAGAACAGCCCGTAAGGAGGTCGACCAGAATAAGCAGACCTCCAAACTGGTTAAAAGATTTTGTTTCTCCCTATGATGTTAATCAATCTAACTTTGTCAAGTATCCTTTGTCTTCGTATATACAATATAACGGCATCAAACCAAGATATGCTACGTTTCTAGCTGCTTTAGCAAATGACAGGATTCCCAAAAGTTTTCAAGAGGCAGTTAGATCAGAACAATGGAGAAAAGCTATGGAGGTAGAAATCGCAGCCCTTGAGTTGAACAATACATGGAAGGTAGTAGACCTTCCGAGAGGTGAAAATTCCATAGGTTGTAGATGGGTTTATTCTATTAAATATAGGGCTGACGGGTCCATAGAAAGGTATAAGGCACGACTTGTAGCTAAAGGCTATAGTCAAGTTGAGGGCATAGATTACACTGATACATTTGCCCCTGTAGTTAGACATGTCACTATTAGGTTAATTATATCTCTTGCATCTATATGTGGTTGGCCACTTTTGCAAATGGATGTTACTAACGCCTTTTTGCAGGGTGACTTACATGAGGAGATATACATGACATTGCCTCCAGGTTTAACTTCAGGTGCCCCAGATACTAGAATCAAAGCATGTAAGCTTGAAAAGCCATTGTATGGCTTAAAACAGGCACCACGTCAGTGGAATAAAAAATTTACGTTAGCAATGGGTGTTTTTGGATTTGTACAATCAAAGAATGATTATTCTTTATTTGTCAAATCAAGGGGGGAAAATGTGGTTATTTTGTTGGTATATGTAGACGATATTGTGATTACTGGTAGTGATAAGGACTTGATAGATGAAGTTAAGTGTTATTTGAACAAAACTTTTCATATGAAAGACTTGGGAGAGTTGAGGTATTTCTTAGGAATTGAGGTAGCTAGGTCTGAAAAAGGAATTGTTCTTAGTCAGAGAAAGTATGTGTTAGAATTATTAGGGGAGACTGGAATGTTAGGGTCTAAACCTCTAAGCATTCCAATCGAACAGAATTTAAAATTCACAGAAACTGCTGGACTTGGTGCATTTGGAAGTTCAGAAACTGCTGGACTTGGTGCATTTGAAAGTTCAGAAACTGCTGGACTTAATGCTATGGTTAGAGAAACAACCATTACTAATCGTGCACTCCCTACAGAGTGCTGTTCTAGTGTTTCTAATGATGTGAATGTGCATATGTTTAGGAAAATTGTTGGTAAACTGTTATACTTGTCTTTGACTAGGCCTGATATATCCTATGCTGTTCAAATTTTGTCTCAGTATATGCATAAGCCACAAAAGGTTCACTTGGATGCATTATACAGAATTTTGAGGTATTTGAAAGGAAAGCCGGGTTTGGGATTATTTCTTGATGCTAACAGTAAAATATGTTTGAGAGCATATTGTGATGCAGATTGGGCATCTTGTCCGATGTCTAGGCGATCGCTAACAGGGTATATGGTATTTCTTGGAGACTCCTTGATATCTTGGAAGTCGAAGAAACAAAAAACGGTCGCACGAAGTACAGCCGAGGCAGAATATAGAGCAATGGCGATGGTTACGACAGAAGTGTTGTGGTTAACCAATATAATGAGTGATATTGGAATTCGAAGAACGAATCCAATCACGATATACTCCGACAGTAAATCAGCTATACAAATAGCAGCAAATCCGGTGTTCCACGAAAGAACGAAGCATATAGGAGTGGATTGTCATTTCATACGAGACAAGATTCAAGAAAATATAATCAAAACCGAGTATGTGCCTTCGCAAGAGCAGCCGGCCGACTTATTAACTAAGGCGTTGGGAAGAAACCAATTTGAGTATTTATTATCCAAGTTCGGTGTTTTGGACCTGTATGAAACCCGAACTTGAGGGGGAGTGTTAAGAATAGTCGAACTGTAAGTTTGGTTTGAGGACTTGATTGTAAATCTTGTAAGTTGGTAGGGTTTAGTTTGCAAGTAGAAGTTGTAATTTAGTATAAAGACCTCTGCTTTATGTAGAAAGGGTTACGCATTTTTTCATTATAAGAAAACTTTCTCTTTTCGACTTATCAATATCATTGACGGCTTCTTGTGTACAAAAGTGATTAAGGCATTTCGGATTAAGCCATCGGCCTCACTGACCCTACCTTCAATATTATCCGCTTAGTGAGCCAACTTGAGCCTGAGCCTTTTTTTTGTGTTCAATTTAAGCCACTATATTTGCCCATATATATCCTTTTGTCTTTCTTTTCCACCCATTGTCGGATTAGATGAATTATTAATTGCGTAGATTTCACGACCTCGACATTGACGGATATATTGCTGCAGATAGATCCAGCATTATACTGCTGCAGCATTCCTCGATATAAATCCGTCACTTAGCGTCTCTCTCTACATTGCTACAGTCGATATAATGTTGCAGATAGATCGAGGAATGGAGTATCTTCACTCGAAAAAGATTTACCACGACGATTTAAACCCGAAGGTTCTTCTGAAGCCAAGAAACGCAGCAGAAAGTGCTGGCAGAAGAACCCTAATCAGCGCCGACGTTCTCTTCGATCTGCAGAATCTTGAGGTACATCAAGAAGAACCTTGTAATAAATCCCGACCATGGAGATCCCAATTCTCCGCCGCGGCTCGTTGATTACTGCGACATGGAATTAGGGTTCATGAGGAAATTCTCGGGAGAAATCGACGGCGGCGGTGGGGATTTTCCAACGTTTCACAGATCCCATTTCAGATGTTCACCTACAAGCTGTTCGAGAAGGAGAAGGCTTGTTGTAAGAACTGGGAAGGGGAGGAGTTTTCTGGTAATAGATCAGCCTCTGAAGATGAAAACATGGCCGCCAGCGACGGCAAATCCGTCGCTAAACATAGCTTTTTTATTATTCAACCCTTTGGCGACGGAAGGTCCGTCGGAAAAAACCGTCGCTAATCTGTGTAGTGAGTAAGCAGCTATGTCAGCGGGTCGGGTTCCACGTCAGCGGGTCTGGATCAAAATACCGTGTCGGGCATATACTGTCCTAAAAATGCTTACTTTTCGAAAGTTAAAGTCCCTATATTGTAAACCCTTAAAATACATGTCCTATAATGCCAACCACCCTAACTTACGGGACTAAGAAAATAATTAAGCCTTACAAATATACAATAATTATAGGTACTTAATAACATAAATAGATTAATATTAAAGAAATTTATTAAATTACATATTTTCCTTGATTTTCTTATATATTCCAATTTTTATATTATTTTTCTTTTTTTTTTACTTTTTCCTATTTTTAATATTTTTTCATATTTTATTATTTTTTTAATACGGCCGGGCTAAGCCTGCCAGGTAGTACTGTCAATTTGGCGGGGCGGGGCGGGCCTAAAATATATTTATATAATATATATAACTAAGAGATTGGCGGGCCGGCCCGCGGGCTAGCCCGCCCTGCCCCGCCAGCGCGGGCTGGCCCGCCGAGGCCCGCCCAGCCGCCCTTTTGGTGAGGCGGGGCGGGGCGGCCCGCAGGCCATATTGACAGCACTACTGCCAGGCCCGCTACCCGCCTGCAGGCGGGGGCCCTCATTTCCTAGTAGCACGGCCGACCCGTTTTGCCAGTACTACTTAAGTTATAAGTGGTGTGATAGATAAATTAGCCATCTTAATGATGGGTCCCAGAAACTTTTTGTATCTAATTTCCTTTTAGAATCTGAAATATCCCTATCAGCCACCTATTATGGTTAATACATATCTACACGATAATAATGATATTAAGCTTCGAAAAATATGACATAAAGGGGGAGAATATTAGGGCTTTTCTGGGGACTTCTCAATTGGGATTGTGAAAAGAGCAAGGAATGTTTTATCTATTTTAATTTTAGTTATTTTATGAATTTGAAAAAAAAATCGGTAATTCGTTAGATTTCGGTTTATCGAACTAGTAACCATACTGAATCGAATCAACTAATTTTTGAAACTTTCAAACCGAATTTTATGTTCGACATTCGATTCATACCGAATTGTTCGGTCAATACGGTCGGTATACCGATATATGAACAACCCTACTATTTCTCAACTACTGCTCAATGGATTATTGATCGCCAACCCAAGAGTTTATTAATCGACAATATTTTTGGTAATAGGTATCGTCACAGATCACAAACCCATTATTATCTTTTTATTATTATTTGTTATTATAACCCTAATTTAATACAATGGGAAGATAGAGATACTATGTGTTCTTTCCCAAACATGATTGAAAGGTTACGAAGGCCAAGTCAACGTTGTTGGACTGTGGACTTTTATTCCCTTTCCAACTTTATTTTCCACGCACACAAAAAAAAATTAATAATCTAATATAGTAGTACCGCTTAAGTTCTTCAATCGAACATTGACCTTTCACATTCTCTGTGTTTTCTCTTTACCTCGTATACTTATATATAGAGTATAGACCCTCTTTCTTCTAATCAAACTCAGTTCAAACATCTCATCTCTCGGAAAAGCTTGATTAAATTGAAATCTCCCTCTTCCTAAAAGTCTTGTTCAATATGTCTCAGGTCAAAACAAATTAATTCCTATATATATATATGTGTGTGTGTGTGTGTGTGTGTGTGTGTGTGTGTGACGCTCTTTTATATGTGATTTATGATCGGAGGATTTTTGTTGAAATTCCAGAAACTTGTGGCGAAGATACCTATCCAGGCCTCCAGGGTGACAAGGAGAGAAGAGACGTCATGCATTTCGTCACGAAGTACTGTGGTAATATATATATATATATATATATATAATAAAATCTGATTCTTGATGTGTGTGTTTCTTCTTATTTCTGTGTGACGTACGGTTAATTATTTGTTATCCGTTGTATTTGTTAATTTTGAATAGGTATAGAGTCTGTTGCAATGGACATGAAGGACAAAAAACTAATTGTGATAGGCAACTTTGATAGCGTAAAGGTTATGAATAAACTCGAAAAAAAATGGTGCGCAAATATAGAGAGCCTTGGGCCATCGAAACAAGCACCTGAACCAAAAAATAAAGAAGCGGACAAACCAGTGGAAAAACCATCACCAAAGGTTGAGCCTGCGAAGATATATTGGAATTACGTCATTCCTCAATATCCTAATTATTACATACCACCGCATTACTGTCACCCCAACGAGGATCCAAATTCTTGTTTTATATCTTGAAACCATATATATTTATTACAATAATATCAATCGTCGCCCATGTGGTTTGTAGTATGCAGTTTCGTTTTTGTTTCGTTTTCTTATTGTTGGAGAGTTAATGCATATGGTGGACCCTATTATGTATTGGTTAGGCCTACAATTTCTTCGAGGCCCTAATAAAATTTACAATGTCTTTGCTTGACTAACTTCGATTCGATACCAAATCTTAGAAAATGATCAGATCCTTGACAATGCAATAAATCCACACTGATCGTCTTAGGCTCAAACCTCCTGCACTACTTAATTTTATATCTTCTTTTTACTCCCTTTCACCTCTACGCCTAATATTTAATTTTTATTTTTCGCTTTCGTATGAATTCAAGTGCCGCTGATGTGTTAAAAGTTCGTTGCTGGACTGAAGTCCGTGAACAAGCTTTAACTAACTCGACATTATATGTCCATGTTATTTCTGTGGCAAATAAGACGAAATTAACCCCGAATTATAGTATTATCGGGTTTCAGCAATCATCCTCAAGATACGTGTTTAAATAGCACACTTCTGAAGACTAATCTACTTATAATAGAGCTTTCCTTGAGGTGAGGAACGACGATATGTTTGAATTATAGTTCCATTTCGAGAGAGACCTATTTATAAGTTTCGAAGAGTTACGTGTAAAAGAGTCAAAGCTTTTTAATGATTAAGTCATATATATATATATATATATATATATATATATATTTTTGGCTGACCCCCTCGGGGGTAATGGTCACTAAATAAAAAGAGTGGTACAGTATCAGCGGCATGCCGCAACCCAACTGGTAACAAGCTACCAGCTTACAAGCGAAAGAAACAAGACAATAGATAACTACCAAGCGCTACGCCACACACGCCGCATGACGCATACCTGCAGCTGGTACTTTCCCGACATCGTGGTAAGACGCAAGAAAAGAAGTGTCTCGATCGCCTCAACAAGTTGCTCAGGTGCCTTCTGACGACCCTCCCGCCATCTCGTGTTACGCTCCATACATAAGTGGTAGACCAATGAAGAGAGTGTATGCCGAAAGACCAGACGAGATAGATGACGACCTCTCCAACGAAGAGCTGCCCAAAGGATATCCGTGCCCCAATTCGCATGTGGCCAATCGAAACGTAACTTTTCCTGTAACAGCTCAAGGCAACGACCAAAGAATGGGCACCCAAAAAATAAATGCGTGGTAGTCTCGACAGAAAGGGAATCGCACAAGAGACACGTCGAGGCACCAGCCGCACTAGCAATCCACGGCTTATCCCGTGTAGCCAATCTATCACGAATGGCCAGCCATAGGATGAAGTCGTGCCGAGGGATCGACATCGGGCCCCCAAGTAATGTGTGCCAAGTAGCTATCGGCCTCCGTAACCGCATGCTGTTCCTCGCCGAGTAGGTGGTGAAGCGACCATCACCCGAAGCATTCCAACGAACAAAATCAGCTTCCCCGGGGCGCACAGGGGGAAGAATGGGCGCTATATCGAGGTACTCCCTCCTCGAGTGGGCTGGCCACCTCCATCCGTCCTCGCCTATCACCATGCTCAGACGAGAATCAATCGGGAGACCCATCACCTGTGGTCCCCGCGGGAAGCACTCCACAAGTGGTCCCATAAGTAACCACGGATCAGTCCATAGGCGTAAAGACCTACCGCTCCCGATGTGAAAATCCACCAAAGGTCGGAAGAGAGGACGAAGCTTAAGTAGCTTCTTCCAACTCCATGAAGATCGGGCCGACGCCTGAACCGACCAGAGAGACTTGCGGTGGAGTCTGGTCCGCCTAATCCAGGTCGCCCAAATCGAAGTATCATCGTCACTCAGCAGGGTCCAGAGAAGGTGCATAAGCAGCGCCTTGTTATCTACCTCAATCGAACGCAGCCCCAGTCCACCTTCCTCCCTCGGTAGGCAGATATCAGTCCAAGCAACCTTAGCTCCCGACCCTCTCCATAGAAAAGTCCGCATGCGAGTCTTAATGCAACATAAGACTCCCTTGGGGAGTAAGAATACACCCGCCCAATACGCGTGGAAACTCCGGAGGACCGACTTGATCAGCTGAAGTCGGCCAGCGTAGGAGAGAGACTGATGTGTCCAAGATCCCAAACGTCGATCAAACGACGCGATGAGTGGGGCACAATCAGCAATGCTCAATCGCGAGGTGATCAACGGTACAACCAAGTAGCGAATGGGCAAATTACCCAAAGGGAAACCCATGGTACCCTGAAAAGCGTCTTTCAGCCGATCCGCACTTCTGGACAGGAACATCTCACTCTTGTCATGATTGGCTCTAAGTCCAGAAAGCATGGCAAAGCACTCCAGACTTTCCTTAAAGATGGCCACTGACTCAATGTTCGCGTGCGAGAAAAGAAGAAGATCGTCGGCAAAAGTGAGCATAAAAAGAGAAGTCACGTCGCATCG
The DNA here is from genome assembly GCA_027422505.1 of Craterostigma plantagineum. NCBI lineage: Eukaryota > Viridiplantae > Streptophyta > Magnoliopsida > Lamiales > Linderniaceae > Craterostigma > Craterostigma plantagineum. The sequence continues at coordinate 215,767 of JAPQWV010000533.1, forward strand.
CCAATGATAACGAAAACATCCCCGACGATCAATATGCTCCTGAATAATACCATGCAACACCTCCATCACTAAAGTGAAAAGGTAAGGCGAAATAGGATCACCTTGACGCAATCCGCGACGTCCTCTGAAAAAACCCTCCGACTGTCCGTTGATGCTGATAGAGAAGCGCGTCGTCGTGAGACAAGAGCGGATCCAGCCGACAAAGGTAGGGTGGAAACGAAGAGCCTCCAGCGTAGCGAGAATGAAGTCCCACTCAACCATATCATAGGCCTTCGCAAGGTGTACCTTGAACGCAACGCGCTCGGGCAGCCCTGCACTACCATACCCGTGTCAAATCTCCTGCGCCAAGAGGATGTTGTTCGATATACGGCGTCCCGGGACGAACGCCGTCTGCGTAGCATGCACTAACTCGCCCAAGCAGCCCCGCAACCGATTAGCAATGATCTTCGAGATGATCTTGTAAAGTACATTGCAGCACGAAATCGGTCTGAAATCCTTAGCCATGATTCTCCGTGAAGGCCGGGCTATCACGGCGACGAGAGGATCTGTCCGAGAGATCCCGCGGCTGAAGAGACGTAGCGATCGACGGTCCCGTGGCAACAAGCTGATCATCCTGCGCGAGAGATTCCTTCGCGAACAGTCAAAAGCTCTTTCCCAAATTAGGTATATTTTCTAATTCTGCGTCGGTTCGGGTTAATTTGTCAGGTAGGATTTAGCTGTCGAAGGAATAGGAACAGTTCACGACTCTGCTGCCATTTCATCTTTGAAGTTTGCTCCTATCGTAGATAAAGGCCGCAACAAAGAAAGCATAAGATTCACCGAAAATAAACTAAGTAACTGCTGATCGACGTCTCTTAGTCGTGCAACCCTGACTTCAATACTCTTCATAGAGCTGTCAAAACGGGCCTGGGCCCGCGGGCCAGCCCACCCCGCCCCGCCAAAGTGGCGGGACGGGCTTTGAAATTTCATGCCCGCTTGGAGGCAGGCCTGGGCGGGCAAGCCCGCACGGGCCGCGGGTAGCCCGCACTAAAATAAAAAAATATAAGTATATTATATAATAGATTATTAATAAATTATATTGATTTTTTATGTTTTTGAATTATGAGTTATACTTCAATAACATAAAAAATACTAAGATTAAAGAAGTTGATTAAATAAAATATATTTTTCACTTTGAAATCTTCATTGTTATATGTTTTTTCGAATTTATCTATTATCTTTTCTATTTTTTAAAAAAAAATTTGTTTTTAATTTTTTAAAACTGGCGAAGCCCGCTACCCGCCTGCAGGCGGGGCGGGCCTTCATTTTATAGGCACGCCCCCGCCCCGCCTGTGGCGGGCTACGGCCGGCCCGTCCCGCCGGCCCGTTTTCACAGTACTAGCTCTGCATTAGGAGTTAATTACAAAAGTAGACATCTTTCCAACCTTGAAAACAAAAATAAGCACTATGTGTATTGTATTACAAAAATAGGAATTCTTATATATATATATATATATATATATATATATATATATATATATATATATATTTGTGATTACTTTTAATATGTGCGCACAAGTTTATTTCATAAATAGGCATCATTTAAATTATCTTTTCGTACGAATTATTTTATGATATACAAAAATTAAAGACAAAAATATAGGATTCATAAAATGAAAAAAGAAGACGACACACTATTCAATAAAATAAAAGAAAGAAATTCACAATTCGAAAAAAAAAAGTAGTAATCAATACTGAAATTTTGCTCCATGTTTCTGAAAAAAAAAAAAAACGTTTTGTTCATGTTATTACAGTATTTAAATCATATATTTCCCAAAGACAATGACAAGCTAAATATAGAATTGATATTTGATGTTATGGTGTATCTTTGTCACGCCCCCGCAAGATTGAGGCTCCGTTGGAGACTCCGATCTTGGAGAGAAGAGCAGTAAACTGATGACGGCTCAAGGCTTTGGTAAGAACATCAGCAAGTTGGTCTTTTGTGGAAATATGATGGACGTTGAGGTTGCCATTTGCGACGCATTCTCGAACAAAGTGGAGTCAAGTGCAACATGTATCATGCGGGAGTGGAAGACCGGATTGGCGTAGAGATATGTGGCACCGGTGTTGCCGCAGAACAGAGAAGGAGGTTTGGGTAAGCAAATTCCCAACTCTTGAAGGAGATTTTGAATCCATAATATCTCAGTTGTAGTGTGAGCTTATGGCCTTGTAATCGCTTCCAAGGATGACGGGGACACTGATTCCGACGGCTAGATTTCCACGAGATAGCATTAGACCTATATATGATATAACCCGTCGAGCGACCATCATCACGATTACCGCCCAGTCGGAGTCACTAAATGCACGTAGTTGCAAGGGTGTGCCTTTATGCAAGAAGGGCCCGTGGAAAATAGTGTTTTGGAGATAACGAAGAACTCGTTTTAATGTTGTCCAGTGTAGTTCAATAGGTGAATGCATATATTGCGAGGGACGATGTCAGGACGAGTAAGAGACAAGTATTGAAGGCCGCCAACTAGTTTGCTATAGGGTGACGGATCAACGGATGCAGAACCATCTTTGGGTAGTAGAGGAGTTGTGGTGCTCATGGGAGTGGTGACTTCTTTGGCGCCAGTCACTAAGAATGACTCATGAAGATTTGCAATATGCCGATGTTGTGAGAGGAAAAGACCATGAATTGTATGAATCACCTCGACACCGAAAAAAGTGATGAAGTACGCTAAGATCTTTCAGAGAGAATCTGCTGCCAAGTTGTGAAACAAAAAATTCCAAAAATTGTCATGTTAGAAGTCAAAACTTGTATCATCAACATAGACCAAAAAATAGAGATACATGCCATCCTATGATAGATGAATAGTAAAGAATCTGCTATCGAGCTTTGAAACCAAACTGAAGAAGAAAGCCCTTTAGTTCTTGGTACCATGCTCCTTTGGAGGATGCCACAGATGAGATGTGAGATTGTATTTCTGCAGCACAACTTCCAAGGTCGCTGAGGATCAGTTGATCTTGTCCGTACCAGAGTGTGAAATTTGGGTTTTCGAGGACTTTGATGGCGTCTTTGGGTCGGGTATTGTTGATGTAGGTTTGGGGAATGTACCATTGATGTAGCCAAGTAAATCATGCCAACTAGTGCCCAGTGAAGTTGGGTTCTCCATACGGAGAAATTGGATTGAGATAGTTTAGTGGGAAGATGAGATGGTGCGTTAGAATGATACAATATGAGTATCTTGAAATGAGGAGGCCATGTCGAGTCGGTTTAGAGTGCTTTTGATTTGCTTCTTGTGGCTCTGATAGCATAGAGGAATAGTGGGTTGTAGAAAAAGCTTATGTAATTCATTGACTCCTCGGTACATTTTATGTACAATGGTACAAGGACTAGATAAGATCGTTACAAAATGAACAATATAAGATTGACTATCTAAATCATATCCCAAAGATAGTGACAAGCTAATTATGGAATTGATTTTTGATATTATTGTGTATCTTTAACAAATTGAGGTGTGAGACTTTGATGATGTTGGATATGATACTCTTCTCAGTAAGATATTGGCATATAGTTGACAATGACTTCAAATAAATCGCTAGAGTGAAAATTATCATTTATTACAAGTTCACAACAACATTAAAGCACCTATTTAATCCTTTTCCGTGTGTCCTCCGTCAGTTACATAATCATATTCATTTTCACCCCAGAGAATCACATCAACTATAAGTAAGTATTTAAATGTTGTTTATTTCTTATGATCGTGTGACAAGGACAATATGTTTAAAGGTTTTGACAACTAATGTTTAATCGTTTTTTCGCTATTACATGCGGACAATATCTCCATCAAATATTTTCTATGTCCAAAGGTATCCAATACTCCGACTAAGTCGTATGATTCCGACTTACATATGTTACATGGGTACCAACTAAACCCAAAACTAAAATAATATTTCCCGAATTCCAGTCAGAATCGCAGAAATATCCTACCCTGAACCAAGTTATTATATTTCTTCGAAAAAAAAAAACCAAGTTATTATATTTTAATTTTTATACTTCAACAATATCACCTTCCTTGCATAGCCCCACGTCTAGTACCGTCAAAACGGGCCGACGGGCCGGGGGCGGGCAAGCCGCCTACTGGCGGGTTTGGGAATTGAAGGCCCGCCCCGCCTGCATGCAGGTGGGTAGCGGGCCTGGCGGCTTAGCCCGCCAGTTATTGAAAAAATAAAAAGACAAATTATTAAAAATAGGAAAAAGTAAAAAAAGAATTATAAAAATAGAAAAAGATAATATAAAGTTTGTGAAAAACAATAAGAAAATGAAGGAAAATATATCGAATTTAATAAACTTATTTAATATTAATCTATTTATGTTATTAAGTACCAATTATTATCGTATATTTGTCGTATTATATTATAAATAATATATTTTTCTTTTTAATTATTCCGGCGGGCTACCCCGCCCCGCCAAAGCCCGCGGCGGGCCTAAAATTTCAGAGCCCGCCCCGCCAAGCGGGGGGCCCTGCGGGCCGAAGCCCGTTTTGACAGCTCTATCCACATCCAAAACCAAGCTCTTACTGTGTGAGCTTATGACTCTGCATCAGTTCCTTCTAGGCGACTGCAAAAGTATATAGTATATTATTAACCATATTAAATCTTAATTGTCAATACCAAGTCTTAGATTCTAATTTGGCTGTCCATGCAAACTGAAAAACAAAACAAACAAATTAAATAGTTTTATGCGTCCATTTCCAATTTACTTACATCAACTTTTCAGATTTTCGGACCGTCTAAATGGCCTTGATTTCCAACATCGTGCTTGGCTACCGTGGCGCCGATCGATTGATGCAGTACATGATTTCTTTCGATTCTGCCCTCAGCCATGAATGCAGAAATTCATGGCCGATGAAGGCAAAAAAGGCAAAAATCTTGAAAGCAAATAAATGTAAATTGTCGAGAATCTTTTAGCTTCCGAAGGAACCAGAAAATCGTCCATGTGAGGATTTTCTTATCACCTTCAGCCCAAACCAACAAGTCATGTTGGTTCCACTCTAAAATCAGTTCGCAATAAAGCCAATACCCATCAAACTTATATACAGTTCGCCTGCCGCATCGCCCGCTTGTCGCCCGCCGCCCACCCATCGCTCGCCCGTCGCCAGCCGTCGGTGTCAAGGGGCCGCCGCCCAGCCTCACCGCCCACCCACCGCCCGACGTCTGCCCGCCACAGTCTTGAGTTTCCCCCGTTGTGGGAGCTCGTCTCTCCTGACCCTTGGGTCGCGAACCTTTTTCTCCCCTGTGGAGCCCTCAATCCCATCTGGATCCTCAATCTTCCACTTGCACTCGGGCCTCGAATCCCTATACCCCACATACTCGGTAACAGTTCGATTCGTCCCGAATTCCATCCTCGCCCTCAAGAAGTAGAAAACAAACGGCTTCTGACACAGGTTCCTCATCACGGGCCTCGTGTTGTAAGGGTACGCAGTGTAGTCCGCACTTTTGTAGCAATTCAAGCACGTTCTGGGAGGCATCTCCACCTCCCTCGGGGACAGTATCCCCCCAAATATCTGGAAAGCATATCCCCAGGAGACAGACAAGGTCCAGTTCCTGGATTCGTAATACCAGATGGACTGCTGCATCAGCCCCACCTAGTCTAACCCATGGGGACCTTGAGCCGTTTAAGGGCTCGAACTCGAGTCACGTTCAGGAATATGGGCTCCACCAGGTCTAGGTGTTGGAATGAGACGAGCGGGGCCACTGGGTGGGAGGCTGCCCGAATAAATTGCCGTAAACGTCGTACTCCAATTGTCAAGAAGTCATAACAAAACCCAGAAACTTAGGGTGCGGTTCAAAGAATTTTGTGCGAAGAGGAAAAGGAATAGAAGAGGAAAAATACATTTTATATTTGGTTGATGGTGTAAACAAAAGAAAATAAAATTAAAATTACGTTTAAAGCCTAAATCATGGAAATCAATTTCGTCATGAAATGGTGAGGAAATTAAAGAAAGGGAAAAAAATCATTTTCTAATTAGTTTTCTTTCCGCACCACTTTCCATGATCTAATATCCTTAGGGACCGTTTGGCATGTAGAAATCGATGCAGAAAAGAAAATGAAAAGTGCAGCGTTACGCATCGAGCCCATTGTACACTACGCCTCACACGGCCTCAATCACAAAAGAAATTGCGCTAGCATATTAATAAATGAAAACGACAATGAATCGAAAGCAGACATTCTCGAAAACGAAATATTAAAAGATAAAGAATCCATCCTTGTTACGGTGTTCGCTTCGTCTCGCTCTGGGCCGTCGATTGTATTCTCGTCGCAGCCATGAATAGTTCGCAGCCCTCTGTTGGGGATATGTCCTCGGAATGCCATTCGATGATGTAATGAATAGGGCATAGACATGAATCTATTATTCACACTTTAATATTTGGATATTGTATTCAAATATTTACTTATGGAATTTACAAAAGGCATATTATTTATTTACCTACCCAGTTACTAGGCATCCGGTGAGGCGGTAAATAAATAAATCTCATATATACGAGTTTAGGCACCGATTCTCATGGAATGAGAGAGGGGACACCGGTGAGCTATTATTCTCGAATATTAAATTAGTCCATAAGTCTTAGAGTTCAATAGGGTGACTGAATGTCAATTATGACTTATTTGTTGACGACTCTAAAATGGTTGTGCCAACCATTCACTTGGGAAGTGCGAGGTCGTAACATTGATATGAGTTGAATCGGGGATTAACTTACATTTGGACACGACTCGTTCATTTGGACATGACTCGTTCGTCGCTGATCTTAATGCCTGTGTACGATTGATCGTCATATGCTCGTTTTATTGATTGGTTTATGTGACCGAGAGGTGATTAGATCGATTAGAATTAAAGTGTCGAACACCACGATGTAAAACCGACCACAGATGGAATTTGGTTTCGTTCGTGTGGTTTCCTAGATTTTAGGCGTCGAAAGCGTCTAAACTCGGGGATATTCATAAAGCCGAATGCGTGCGAAGTAACTACAGTCATATATGGATATAGTTGATTGGTTCACTCTCGCATAGGGTTGTTATACACGCGAGAGAGGGTAGCGCGTATGTTATGAATTTTTACCTTGACTTAATTCGTATTGATTAGATAAAGTCGCTTGCATGAAGATGTAGGATTAATCCGTGCCGAAATATGTGCTTTAACCACGTTTTTATCTGATAATCGTAATTGTTTTGTAGCTACTTATCTATATTTTTAATTCAAAGAAATTAAAAAGTTATAATTATCTATCTAAGTTAGAATTGTATTTTAAAATTAATCGAGCTATCCTCGTGGATCGATACTCGGACTTACATCCGTTTTATACTACTTGCACGACCTAGTATACTTGCTAGTTTCGAGCGTGTCAAGTTTTTGGCGCCGTTGCCGGGGATAGCGCTAATATTAACTTTAAAATATATTCTTAATTTTAGTTAAACATTTTTATTTCTATTATTTTTTTAGTATTTCTACAAAAAAAGGAGTTTTAAAAAAAATTGTATAGAAAAAAATATATATATTATCTTGATTATTATTATTATTATTTTTATTATTATTATTTTTATTATTTGCAGTAGAAGTATTATTTTTTTTCTCTATATAATATTACTATTTTTCTATATTAATTTTATTAGCCATGTACAAACTTCTATTATTCTTCAGCGGCGGATCGACCTATGTATGGAGAAAATGAGGTTAACGACATTATTGCATCAAAGTTTGAGGCGATTCATCGGAGGATAGACGAGATAAACTTTCATCGCTCACATGCCACGCGTCGTGTTCATCGCAGCTGGAATTCAAACATATTCTACGAGGATCCATACTAGGAGGAGCCACAAGAATTTCATAATGAGCGGGTTGACCCACCTGAAAAGGAGAAAGCCGCCTGGGAGATAGCGCTCGAGAGACAGGCCGAACAAGACCGTAGAGCTGAAGAGCGACACCGAAATTTCGATGCTGCTTTTAATGAAAGTTCTAAACAATTAGAAGCATCAATGCGGAGTTTAATGGCCCAAGTGGAGAAGCAAAAATTTGAAGAATTTGAATGCGAGCAAGAAGCGTTCTCGAGCCACACAGAGACATATGCAGAAGAAATCATTCGGTTGGTTTGTGGAACGACGCTAGAACCAGGCCGGAACCAAATGAAGTTAACAATGAAATCGAACTTGAAAAAGTCGATCAACCCGCAGAGGCTACTGTAGATTTCATTCCGTCAAAGCCGAGTCCTCCACCAGTCTGGATTAGACCGCCTTTTCCAACAGCGTCACAAAAAACAATATGATTTGTTATCAAAGAGCAGCAAAGTTGACGAACAAAGGATGATAATTCTCACCAAAGAATGTTCAATATGGATACCTAAGAAGCCACCGAAGCTTAATAATCAGGGGAGTTTTTATATTCCGCGTTCTATTGAGGTTCCTTCATTCTCTAACTTACGTTATATAAGTGTTAGCATTAGGCTTGTCAGCGGGGCGGGTTCGGGGCGGGGATCTAATCCCCGTCCCCGCGAGGCAAACGGGGACAATGTAACATCCCGTCCCATACCGGGTGTCACTGTAGCATCCGTCCCTACCGAGACCTGTGGGGTTGGGCCCACCACACTCCGACTGATAGACTGATCTCACTGTACCATCACTTAACAGCGTGCTTCGTCCTCGCTCACACGCACCCTGGGCAAACTTCCCAGGGGGTTACCCATCCCAAGATTGCTTCAAGTCAAGCACGCTTAACTTTGAAGTTCTTTCGGATGGACTCTCGAAAAGGTAGGTCGACCTTGGTGATATGAGTAGTACTATCAATTCTTTTATACGATTCTTAGCCTGACACGCCCATACATTGTCAGTCTCAGGATCCCCTCTCATTCGGGTGTCGGATCGGTTCGTTCATGTACCCCTTCGCCTAGAAGCCTGCCAGGAGCCGCTCCTTGTCCGTGCATCTCTTTGGCACCGGCGATCACTCCCCGCCCTCGTCGGCCCCGGGCGTCACAGACAAAATCGGCCCCGTCCCCGCGGGGATCCCCGCTCCACGGGATTCCGCGTTCGTCACTATTTTACAAAAAATCCAATTCATGTTATTTTAATATTATTTATATTATTTAAACTATATTTTTAATATTAATTATATTGTTTAAACTACATTTTAATCATATTTATTTTATTTTAATATTTCCAAAGTATATTTTAATATTATTTATCTTATAATAATATAACTGAATATAATATATATTATTTTAATTATCGGGAACGGGGCGGGGAAATCTGCGGGGAAAGTTATTCCTCCATCCCCGCCCCGGGGGGTAGAATAGCGGGGAGTCCCCGTCCTATTCGGGGCGGATCCCCGCCCTATTGACAACCCTAGTTAGCATTGACGCGACGCCTCTTTCATTTCTTAGAAAATTGGGACTCGGTGAGCCAAAACCTACGTCGATGATTCTCCAAATAGTAGATAGATCGATTACGTCTCCAGGAGGAATAACAGAAACTGTATTGGCGAAGTGTTCTTCGTCTTTCAAGGAAATATCGCCTGGAGAGAATACAAGCAAATTGAAAGACCTCCATCACAACAACGAGGACCAAGAAACTTTCGACCCAATTTTACGATATTTTATGAAATCAACAGATCACTCGAAGAGCATAGTCACGGAGGAATTTCTAAGACGTTGGTGATCGTTGATTTTGATAATTGTTGGGATCCAAAAGTCGACCTATGGAGAGAGTTTAAAGACTGCAACCACAGGAAGCTATATCACTCCTTGATCAGATCCTCTCCAAAAAGGTGAAATCAAAATGTTCAGTACTTCTTCTGAACATATAGAATCGTCGACCATCAATGCCAACATGAGTCGAGCTATCGACTATAAAAAGAGTGCTTCTTGGGAGGCAACCCAAGTATTATCTACGCATTATTATTTTTCATATTAAAGTCTTATATCTATTGCATCATATCTTATTAAGTGTGTTTTGCTTTTGAATTTATTTTCACAAAATTTGTATCACGGTGCCGTCTAGTTATGCTTCCTCGCAGGCTCGTAGTTAGTTCGGGGGTGGTTCATTCGCAGAGGTAGCTCGATCCTATGAAGGAACCAAACTCTTCTCACATCTCGCCCCACGTCGATATGTTTTTAAAGAGTGTCACGCATGGTCTGAATATTTCGAACTTGCTTTGTTATGCATGTCAATATCACTTTGTTGATTTTTATGTACGAAAATGATAAAGGCACTTAGGATAATTCACTGGCCTAAATATCTGCGTACCCGACATATCTATCAATTAGTGAACCCCTTTGAGCCTTATTAGCCTTATCCTTTGATTGGAGCCACGATATTTAGCCACGTTATCCCGTTATTTTATCCTTCATCCTCGAACCATTGTCAGCATGTTAGCCAACTAGTCGCTTCAGAGTGTTGAATCTATTAATCTAGAGGAAAGAAGATTATGACTTGTTTTATCTGATTGCGGTATTCTATTTTATTTATTTTTTTAAAAAAAAAGAGAGAAAAGAGAACGAGTAAAAAAAAAGTAAAAGAAAAAAGTCGAAAAAAAAGAGAGAAAAAATATATATGTTTGCAAAACAAAAAAAAAAGGAGGGTTACAATAGCTTTTCAGAATTGTTTTCTCAAGTTCTTAGAAATAGTTTTTAGTGCGTTTTTATAGTAGTACGAGTTTCCATTATTTGATGTTGTATTTTGTTGCTAACGGAATAAACAGGGAAGCGATTTAGTGACTAACATGCTTGACTATTTTAGCTCACTTATCACATATGTCACACCGTTGTTACCCTGAACCCCATTACAAACCTTGATAAAGACCTTTTGATTCGTCACGCTATCTACTATGTGAATATGATGTGATATATTTGCAAACTTAGAATAATATCTTTCTATGTTGTGCATTGAGCGTTTTTATACAGATCTCGTTAAACATTTTTGAGTGAATTGAGCGACCCATGTGAGAGTTGTTGAGTGATATGTGTTAGGATTCTGGAGATGCTTTTGTGCTATGATATGATCGTGAACTATTACTTCATGTCTCATGCCTGACTAATCACTCATTAGGTGACAACACAATCTCGACTCTCTTTTCTGAGAATAAACAGGATAGTTCATTCAGTGACGTTATAAAATCCTAACTTGATTTAGTTTTTATCCGCTTTATGATCGAGGACGATCGAAGCTAGTTTGGGGGTTGTTGATAAGTTAGGATTTTACGAACATTTTAGACCTGAAAAATTATGTAATTCCATAGTTTATATGTCTAAATGTCCAGAAATATCCTATTGAATGTTATTTTTCATATTTTACAGGTAACAGAGCTAAAAAAATTTCAAAATTCGGGAACGAACTTGGGCCAAAATCCAGCCCAATTATGTGAGACCATGGAGCCAAGAAAAAAAAACAACCAAAGTAATTCAGGCCCATAAGCCCATGATACAAGCCCAACATATAGTACATATAGATACGAGGAGAGAAAAAGAGACCACACACGATCGAAGTCGTGTCAGTGCACATCATTTTTGAAGAAAACGACCACGCCATAACGCGGAGACAAGGGAGAAAAAGAGCAGACATCTTTACGGCTTAGTAGTCAAGAAAACAAAAGTAGCTGCCGACAATCTTACAGCTCGAGCACACACGCGATTTTCAAGGCTTGAACTGCGGAATAAAACGAGGAAGATGAGCAGAATTGGGAGGGGCTACGACATTTAGGTTATAAATTGAGAACTAAGTGCTAACTGCAAAGGGAGGCGCACTCTGAACAAAAGAAAAATCAGCGCAAAGAGAGGCGCCGAGAGGTTGAGGGCAGCTGCAATTTTGGAGGTTTCCGTGCGAGGTTGAGCAGCTTGAGAGGGCGTGTTGGGGCTGAAAAAGATTTGATGGACTGCTGCAATTTGGGAAAGGAGTGAAGGTAGGTGGACAACACGTGCACAATTGGGTAGTTGTATACTTGGGAGTTTCGATCTGTTATAGAAAGGGGACCTTTTTGCTTGAGGTCAGCTGTGTGTGGTTCATCTATGAACGGGCAGCAGCACCTCAGTAGGGGAACTCGAGCAAGCGAAACTTACCCAGGAGGGAGGTGACGATTCGCCCACCACCCGTTCGACGAAAGTTCTGTGAGGGCGTAATTTCTATCTTTCCTTTTACTTTTTTTTTAATCGATAACTTGCTATTGCCGTAAAATCACAAAAGTACAAACGTGCTAAACAGCACACAGAGCCGTTTGGTCGCATTGCGCCAAATGGAGACCAGTCCTCAAAAAGAGGAAACACAACCCCACAACAGGAACAACACTCCACAAAGGAAGAAAAAACTCCACAAGGGACACAAAACCGACAGAAAATAAAAATCCATAATCTACGACCAAGAACTAAAGAATCTATAACAGAAAAAGCTATTAAGCTAAATCTACGATACTCTTCACTTTCAGTTGGTCTTCAACTTAGGGTTTTTATTTTCATCGGACTGAGGCTCCACAAGGGAGGAAAGGCTCCCGACCCGAGGGTCGAGAGAGAAGAGGTCCGAAAACGAGGAACTCAAAACTAGAGACGGCGAGGTGGCGATTGACAGCGGGGTGGGTGGAGGACGGCCGGCGGGTCGGGTCGGCTGCTGGCGGAGATCGGGCCGACGTTGGAAGAGGGGGAAGCGATGGAGAGGAGAATGACCTCTGGGTGATGGGGTGCGCTGGCAGGCGGCGACGCCAGGCGGTGGGGGAGGACGGCCGGCGGGTCGGGACGCTTGCTGGCGAAGGCCGGGCCGACATCGGAGGAGGGTGAAGTGATGGAGGAGGTGGCTGACCTTGGCGGCGACGGGGTGCGGCAGGCGGGTGGGCGGTGACGGCAGGCGGCGGGCAGCCATGGCAGGCGGGTGAAGCTTTTTTTTTTTATAGCAAAGAAAAAAAAAACAAAAAAACGAATACGGCTCCCCCAACCTCCGTTAATGGAGGCGGGGGAGGAGGTAGGAAGGAGTGAGGTGTTTGTTGGAGGTGTGGTGGGTGGTGGGGATGGATGGCGGCGGCTGTATTGGGGTTAAAAAAAGGTAGGGTTTCTTAGAGAGAGTGGTTCTGCCTTCTCTCTACATATGAAACGCAATAAATTCAAAGGTGATTCATAGGGTCTCTCTATCTTTCCTTTTATTGTGTTGTTTTATTTATGTCTTTATTTAAATCTTCGTTGCTTTCGCTAATTAATATTTAGCGTAAGTCGTTTTGTGGTTAAGGTCTTATTAGGTCGGAATTCGTATTACTGTTATCGTGCTTTATTTAATCGTATGTGATAAGTTATGTGTTCGTCGCTGATCTTAATGCCTGTGCATGATTGATCGCCATATGCTCATTTTATTGATTGGTTTATGAGACCGAGAGGTGATTAGATCGATTAGAATTAAAGTGTCAAACACCACGACGTAAAACCGACCAGAGATGCTATTTGGTTTCGTTCGTGTGGTTTTCGAGATTGACATCGTTTACCGCTAGATCTAAGAGACCTACGAAACTGTCGCATAGCTGGCGAAGGTGTCACGGCCGTGACACCTTGTGCAAGAGGTCGTGACTGTTGACAGAGGCCATGGTTTTTGGCCCCGACTTGGTCACGACCGTGATCATCATGTCCCAGGCCGTGAAGGCCGTCAGGGACTTGTTCACGGTCGTGACGACGGGCAGAAGCTTGGCTAAGCTCGTCACGGCCGTGAATGTCTTTGCGAGAGGCCGTGAACCGACAGTTTTTTGTCAAAACTTGTCCAAATCAAATCCAAATTCGTTCCTTGTTCTTTTGTTAGGCTTGTGGGACAATACCTAGTCACTAGATGATATAACACAAAGGAAACAAACAAGGTATGAGTCATATATGATATGATTTGGATTAATTACGATTAAAGTCAATTTCAAAGGCTGAAAGTTGATTTAATCTTTATTACTTTGAATAAGTTCGTCCATAAGTTTAATCCAAGCTTTCTTACACTAAACGTAGAGTTTAGAGAGTGGTGAGAGCATTTAGGTTGTTGAGAAAACCCTAAGTGCTTGTCAGTTTTAGAAATCACACACACAGACTATAACACGTCTCTTCTAGAATATCTTCCCCTCCTCTCTAGCCATCCTTGGGAGGAGGTGGAATTTGGATACGTCCCGGGATCGGCGTGACGATCTTGCCAAGGCGTTGGAGCTCGGAGAGGTCATGGTGTTGCTTGGAACGGACTACGACAACCGGAACAGCAAGGCGAGAGCTGGGATCTTCGCTACGTGGGTAAGCTTCGAAAAACCTTATTGTGTGCCATGCATATTTTCTTTTTATAACCAAGCGATCTGGGGCTCCTTACGGGGAATCCGGGGAAAAATCTTAAACTTCGCTGCACCTGGGTTTCGATCTTTGGACACCCGGGGTTCCACTACAGTGGTATCAGAGCCATGCTTGGTTTTAATAAATGACATAAATGAACCCGAAATGATCTTGATTGTGCAAATCACCGAGTTGCTCAAGCGTCATAGCACGAGCCGCTCTCGGTTTGAGTTTGCAAACCGAGCGCTCGCATGGTCGGAGCACCGTCTCATTGCGAGTGGTCCGGCGTATTGCAGCGCCGTATTGAGAAAGCGTAGCGGTTGTCTCCTTGCGGATTATAACTTCACGCTTGGAGGTGAGTTATAGGATGTACTTTGTATAGGTAGCATAGATCTAGTGGTCTTTAGTAGATCCACGTAAAACGCGTTAGACGTGGTTTGAACGAAAAAATTCAGCGGAGACCTAAGACGAGAATAGTGAGGCTCGTTAGCTCGGGGCGAAGCCTCGATGCAACGTCTTCCGATTTGAGTTTGAGGGATTCGCCGAAAGCTAAAAAAACGAGCGGCTGCCCCTTGTCGTGCATTATACTACGTATTACTTTTACTGGGACCGTGTTGTTCAATAGATCCGGTTTAATTCCGGTGATGGCGAAGTCCGACTTTGGTGGAATAGCGATAAGGGCCGGTAGTTTAATTTTTGGGCTCCTAGGATTTTAGAAGCCTCGATGGGCTAATATGAATATGGCCCAATTCGTTCCATGATGGATCTATAAGGTTTGGCCCAAAATATAGTACGATGGGCTTAACTAGACTAGGCCAAGTTAAGTAACCTAAATGGGCCTATTGGCCCAATACAAGCTCAAGTTTCGTTAGGGTTTCTTGCAGCGTTTGTTGTCTCATCCGTGTTTATGTTGTTTATGTATGATACGTTAAAAGGCGTCAGTGTGGACTTAGGATCTATTTCCGGGTGATATGTTAATGGTGACAAGGTCCCCCCGGTTTGTATTTTATTTGATAATATACAGGTTGTCCGGAACAGCTCATTGTCCCCGTTTTGTACTTTATTAATTTTTAGAAAATTAGTTTAAGTATGGTGGCCGTACAAGTACGAGGCGGAAATACAAAGGAAAGTCGTTCGAGCACTTGGAGGTTGCTCGAAGACATGGCGTTACCCCGAAGATGAAGAGATGTATTTATTGTAAAATAAATGTAGTAGAGTAGAAATAGTCTGTGCTGATCGTCTTGTAGGCAAACTAGGTTTAACGCGATTCCGTGCATGTTTGTTTGACGTTACGTGCATTAATTATGTGCTTGCATGTGAGACGTATTCTCCATGGTTGGACAAAATAGTAAGTGAGTAAAGGGACTTGGTTCCTGTCTTCTATCAAGCTCGAAACTATTGCGCTTGAGTGTCGTGTGCGGTTTGTTCCGAGTTATCGGCGCCAATCATCTCGCTCTTTGTCGTAGTTGGTCCGGGTGCGTTGAGACATATAAAGTTAAGCTCGTTATTGAAATGACTTGGGTGTTTGTGCGTTTTGTTTCGAGTTATCGGCGCCAAACATTTCGATTTTGTCGTGGATATTTCGGGTGACTGTCAAACGCCGCTCTCCGAAACATATTCACGCCTTATAAAGTGTTATCCTACGGGCGGGAATTTCTTAATGTTAGGATTGAGCCAGACGTTGATAGGTCGCACTTAGACTGGTTACTTTCCAATTATTCCTGTTAGGGTGAGGGTTCCTGACCGGAGACAAAGTTGTTGAAACACTCATAAGATGGGCTCGTGTGGGACATGGTGCCATCTATGGGTTCATGAGGGCCACGACGCCGTCCGATTAATGGGCCAACAAACTGTTAGGTTGAGGCTTATTTCTTCGGAGCGGGACCTCAACCCCACTATGAAATCATCAACGAGGTTTCCGAAATCCCTACCGGGAGAATTAGATTTTGAATAAAAATAGGGGGAGTTAGGCCAAGTGAAAAGTCCTTATCAATGCCTGTCGAATAATACGTTCAACCCGATAATTCTTATGTCTTTTGCATTATATTTATTTCTTTTAAGATCAACAAACCCATTACAAATGTGTACTGCTTTATTGTTCGGTGGGCTTGAATAATATGGATTTGATCCAAATCTAAGGATGGTCCTAATATGGATTTTTCAAAAATGTATATTCTCATAAAATGGATCGTTTATAATAATTTGCAGCTTGCCATTGTGGCATAAGCTGGCATAAAGTTTTACTCTATAAATAGGGCTATAGAAGGAGCAATCTTGGATAGCTCAATATTTGATGTTCATTAAGCCTATCGGTCTAATACGCATATAGAATAAAAGAACGTATTAGAAGGGTCCATTGGGTTGGACAAATATTTCCAAGGGCGGGGCATTGGAAATAAAACTTACCTAAAATTTGAGTTTAAGGTCCTTTTATTTAGAATAATATGATTTTGAAACTAATTAGTCTTGAACAACGCACTGGATTCTAGATAAGTTGAGATGGTACTCACTTATGAGTTTAGAATCTACTAAATTCCAGTGGGAGTTTCAGCACTGAGTGATTAATCAATGTTAATGCAGACAAAGTGTCCAAATAATTACATTGGATCAATATTTCTCTGTTTAAATTTGGCCACAGTTTCAGTTACATAATTGCCTTTAAACTACTATCAAATACATTATTTTGAACAAATGTATGCGATTTTATTTTTTAAATAAATTCGCTGGCAATTAATAAATGTATTGTCCAAATTTAATACTGTGAAATATATTATCAACAAACGCAACTTTGAGTTGATAAAGAAGATTATTGTCTCTTTGATTTGGTCACGCCGAAGTTAGTGATTCAAGTATTGGATAAACACGACATTGTTAAGTCGTGAGAATCTCGTAACCTCAGCAAAAAGTTGACAATCACCCTTCACAGGGAACTAATAAAAGAGTCATAAATCTTCTGGGTTTGACCCGCACTAACATTTGTGGACAGAATATTGTATTCGCCCAAGGTATTTTGTTAATTTGTACTTCACAAATAGTCAATCTTCTTAGAGATTAGTGTATGTGTTAAGTTACAAGTTATAACTCCTTGATGAGATCAAGAAAATTAAATTAAACTGCGAGATAAGAGAAGCTTTTTTATTTGATCAAAGTGGCTCGAGTTTGAAATGAGTTCTTTGGAGATAATGTCATCTTTTCACAGTTAACTAAGAACGCTGTTAATGATGTCTATAGACGAGAAGTTAGACTTCATGCACGCGGGCCATCATAGTCGATAGTCATGCATGCGCTTCAACAGTTGTTAGATATCAAACAATATTGGATAAAGTTTGATCTTTCCTGAACTACGTTGTTCCCATATGGTATGGGTTTGCGTATGAAACGCAATGTACGTTCTATACAGAATTCCTATGAGGTTAATTAATTCTGCACCTTACGAAATTTGGAATTAGTAAGAAACTGAGCTCAAATCATATAGTGGGGTTGCCCCATTTGAGTGATAAAGCTTGGCAAAGTTGTGTGTATAATAAACAAGAATATTAATGTCGTTATTGTCTTTGGACTCAGAAAACTTCTCATTCCACGATATTTTTGGAAAATATCGAAGCCTTAGAGGCTCACGGTTCTTGAAAAATTGTTTATTCGAGAAAGAAAAGTGGGAGTGGTAACACTGGGAGTGTTGACAGAAACACCTAAAAGATATTTTAGTGCTAGATTGCACTTAAAGAAAGTCCTTGATACACCTTTAGTTGCGAGTGTCGGGTAGAGTGTCTCACAGCCTGAGAGATGTTGTATAGTACACACCGAGCATGGGGTTGCTGCGATGAAGGGATATGTTATTACAATCCCACTACCCTTGACCAAGCAATAATGGTTTAACTTGCTGAGACGACTTATTCTGTGGGAGTAGATGAACTCTATGCACAACAACCATATCATGATTAGGTCTAATAGACTGGTTGAAATATACGAAGCGGGGCTTGTAAGGGCTGAGTCATAAATGATAGGCTTTGACTATGAGGAAACCTTTTCGATTGTTGCAATTAAGTTCGTTAATCTTATTAGCAGAGTTGCATGCTTTTATGAGATCAGCAGACGGATGTGAAAATCGTATTTATCTGGGAGATAAATAAAGATAGCCCAACGATTTTACATCGCAAGAAGATGCTCATAAGTGTGCAAAGTTGTAGAAAAAGAGTTGTAAAGACTTAGTAAAGCCTCCAGGAGTTAGTGTCTTTGGTTTGATGAAATAGTTTGAAACTATGGATTCATAAGTACAAAGATAGCCTTATGTATCGCAATAAAAACAGTGGGAGTTTAATCTTCGTATTGTACGAAAGATGTTTTCCTTAAGAAAGGAAACAATATCGAAATACTCCGAATGGTAAAAGCGGGGCATTTGACCGATTTCTCCATAAACGACTTGAGATAGGGGACCTACACTCGGGGAACAACCTATTTGGAGATATGGTCTAGTACAGAATGGTATCTCAGGCCCTTTACTTGAAAAGACGATGTCAATTACAAGAAAAGGGTTCTTACCCACGATTTAGTTTTCTATGTTCTCGATGCGAGACAGATAAAAAAGCTAAATCGAGTCCCATATACAGTTATAATAAGTGGCCTTGTATATGCGGAGTTTGACTCGCGTTTGTTTTGATAAAAGATAAATATGCTGAGAGCATTTATCAAAATTTAGGCTACCTAGGTAAGAAAATAGTCCATGATGATGGTTTATGTGAATGGAGAAAAATGAGTGTATAGTTAGACTTATTTTCGACGTGGTTGATCGAAAATCCACTTAGGGTTTGGTCTATATAGTTTAATGGTAGAACAGTACCTTGAAATAGTTTCGAAGAAGCACTCACTGTTGGTACATGGGAATCGTGAGCTCGAATCCCAAGTCAACCATGCGCATGAGCGCAGATAATTACCATGGAGGTAAGAGATCAGTTTGGATATTGAAGTCTTCTTGGAAGAACTTCAAATAGTTCCAGGCATTGTGAATCAACTGCTGCCATGCGGAATTCACTTTAGCCAATGAACATTGGTCTCACAATTAATCCAGACGAAAAGAAAGAAAGAAATACAACATGTTGCATGTATCGTTGAAAATTGGATGCTTAGCCGTGCAGAAGGTAGCGCTGCGGAAACGTGGCCATCCCGTTCACTGTGCCTTTTATATAGGCAGTGCTGAATAACGTCTTTAGAAGACAAGTATTAGATATACACACCATATGGCAGCGAGTACAAGTGGGAGATTGTTGGGGATATGCCCTCGGAATGCCATTCGATGATGTAATGAATAGGGCATGTCTATTCACACTTTAATATTTGGTTGTATTCAAATATTTATTTATGGAATTTATAAAAGGCATATTATTTATTTACCTACCCAGTCTTACTAGGCATCCGGTGAGACGGTAAATAAATAAATCTCATATATACGAGTTTAGGCACCGATTCTCATGGGATGAGAGAGGGGGCACCGGTGAGCTATTATTCTCGAATGTTAAATTAGTCCATAAATCTTAGATTTCAGTAGGGTGACTGAATGTCAATCATGACTTATTTGTTGAATCGGGGATTAACTTATATTTGGACACGACTCGTAATGGAAGATCACATGGCTAATTACTCGCTGAGTGTCAATGATCGAGCGATTGACTATATTAGTGTGCGTGGACCTTAGACCGAAGGGTCATTGACAGAGTTGGCTTTGGGGTCCTGACTTGTCACTAGTTTGCTAGGCCCGCCTTGTTCGAGGTTGAACATGGGTCAGCGGCGACATGCAGTCTTGACAACGAAGTGCAACTGCTGAGCATTGACAGTCGTGAGGGATTCACAACCTCGCAAGTAACCGAGGTATATGTCCTCTACATATTCCGTATTCGTGGACGAGGAATTACAGAATCTTTGCAAAGTATAAAAACTAACTCGCGTGGGACGTGGAGTGTAATTTAGTAATTTCGTCGTCACAGATTAGTCATAGTGTCAGGTTAGTGAGTTTGACATTACAATGACTCTCACTCGATCAGGGCATATGTGAAGGGTCTATACGTAGTACGACGATCTATAGTCGGTTCGTAAAATAGGAAGATCGCACTCAACACGGGATCTATTCGGTACCGTGGGATTGGCTAGGCGCTTACCGAATTCTTGGATTCCTCCCTTGCCGGGTTGAGACGAACCAAGAGAGTCGGGCTTAAAAAAGATCACTGAGACAGTATCTGATAAAGTGAGATGTGTTATTATTTAACGAGCTTGGAGTCATTAATAAAATGTTAAATATAAGTTTTAGAAACTATATTTACATGGCCTTAGATTCCCAAAATGAAATAATTAAAAATGGAGAGTATAGGGTTCACAACCACGAGCAAGGCTCGTCACGGTTATGAAGCCCGCCTGAAAATTAGCAGCAGATTCAAAATTCATATTTCCCAATCTAGACCTCGGATTGAGAATCCCTTTGGTCAGAATCAAGACTGGTGAGTCTTCTTTCTGTGGTTGAAACTTCAGCTCCATCAGACATCGTTTACCTCTAGATCTAAGACACCTACGAATCTACCGCATAGCTAGCGAAGGTGTCACGACCGTGACACCTTGTGCAAGAGGCCGTGAAGATTGACAGAGGCTATGGTTTTTGGCCCCGACTTGGTCACGGCCGTGACCATCATGTCCCAGGCCGTGAAGGCCGTCAGGGACTTGTTCACGGCCGTGACGACGGGCAGAAGCTTGGCTAAGCTCGTCACGGCCGTGAATGTCTTTGCGAGAGGCCGTGAACCGACAGTTTTTTTGTCAAAACTTGTCCAAATCAAATCCAAATTCGTTCCTTGTTCTTTTGTTAGACTTGTGGGACAGTGCCTAGTCATTAAATGATATAATACAAAGGAAATAAACAAGGTATGAGTCATATATGATATGATCTGGATTAATTATGATTAAAGTCAATTTCAAAGGGTGAAAGTTGATTTAATCTTTATTACTTTGAATAATTTCGTCCATAGTTCTCTCACTAAAACGTAGAGTTTAGAGAGTGGTGAGAGCATTTAGGTTGATATTTGAGAAAAACCTAAGTGTTTGTGAGTTTTAGAAATCACACACACACACTAAACACATCTCTTCTAAAATATGTTCCCCTCCTCTCTAGCCATCCTTGGGAGGGGGTGGAATTTGGATACATCCCGAGATCAGCGTAAAGATCTTGCCAAGGCGCTGGAGCTCGGAGAGGTCACGGTGTAGCTTGGAACGGACTACGACAACCGAAACAGCAAGGCGAGAGCTGGGATCTTCGCTACGAGGGTAAGCTTCGAAAAACCCTTATAGCGTGTCATGGATATTTTCTTTATATAACCAAGCGATCCGGGGCTCCTTACGGGGAATCCGGGAAAAATTTTCCGCTGCACCCGGGATTCGATCTTCGGACTCCCGGGGTTCCCAACACCCTCCTGCCGTTGAAAAGCATAATTTATTCTTTGCTGCGTCTATCCCCACTGTTGCGGACCCATTAGTTGACATTCGGGGCTCGATCAGTTCTTTTTTATGTATGTATTTTAGATCAGAAGTTCTTTTTTTATATATATTTTCTATTTAGATAAATAATTAGGAAAATTTACCTAATAAAATATAGTTTTGTATATTAAACTGAGAATATTTTTGGAAAATTTACCTAATAAAATGTAAGTTTGTATGTTAAATTAGGATATTTTAGGTTACTGAGAAAATATATAATTTGCGTTTGCAGATCATATCATATTCGGTACAACAAAAAAAAAGAACAGTTAATTGGTGGTGCAAAAAGACATTATTTGGGCCATATATTAAGGGAATTTTACATAAGAATACCCATTAATATAAAAACTAGCAATCAATACCTTGTCAATATTCATTTATATGCAGGTACCCGTCAGAATAATTTTTTTTGCATATTGGTACCTGCCCACCGCAAGGTACATCATATAATACATTTAGGTACCATAGAGAAACGTATAGTGGCACGTAATACTGCTAGAAATTGTACCACCATATAGCCTGCCGCAAGGTACCATATGGAACGTATATAGGTAGAATATAAATGTGTAACGTGGTATACAATACACATATAAAATGGTACATCAAGGCCGGAAAAATGGTACGCACAGTTGAACGGGTACTTATCCAAAATATTTTCTGGCAATGGGTACTGACTTGTAAATTTTTATACAATTGAGTTTTTCTATAGATTCACCATTATACAATTTTCTCGCCACCTCCGCCGCCTTCGCCGGATCTTCCACGCCGCCTATGTTGCACCGCCTCCACCTAACCCCTCTGCCACGCCGTGTCCGCCCCTTTGTCGCGCCTCCTCCGCCCGCCGCCTCTCCACCTTCGCCCGCCGCCTCACGCCACCACAGTTCATCGCCTCCCGCCACCATTCACTCGTGAGTCTCCCACGTGGAGCTCGTTTCTCCCGACCTTTGGGTCGGAGCTCTTTCCTTCCTTTGTGGAGCCATTTCTTCCTTTGTGGGTGCCCCTTTCAATGAAGAAGAAGGCGTCGATCGTTTGACAAAGAAAGTGTAGAATATTGTGGATTCTAATAACCTTGTTTGTGGTAGGTTCTATAGTTCTTTAGTCCAAGTTTGGAATTTTCTCGTTTTCTGTAGGCTTTTTTCACTTTTGTTGGGTGTGTTTGTGCTCCTATGTGAGCCTTTATTTTCTACCAGAATATGATGTCACCGGACCCTTTGGGCTCGTATACTTTTGTTATCAGTACAAACTATCATTTCAAAAAAAAAAAGAGAAAAAGAACTTTAAAGAAAAAAAATTTAATAATGGTAAAAAGTTAAGAATCGACCTCTTGATTATTATAGAAGAGCTTGACCACTACGCCATCATATAAATGTCTGTTTCCAAGTATAAAGTTATATATCTTCTTTAGCTCCTTATATAAGCTAATTAGCACCGACTTAGACTTGGCTCGGTTTATGGCTATGATTCAATTCAATGTTTGAATCCGATCTGGCGCGGAGCCTAGGTGTCTGCAAAGCCATTCAAATATTTGACTTGGTCCAACCTCGAACAGCGTGCGCATAAATCTTTTCTTGCATGATATGCTCCACGTTAGGGGTATTCTTTCGGTACCTACCGTACTGAACCGAACCGAGCCGAAATTTCTGTATACCCCTAGTCATACCGAATACCGAACCGAATTTCTCGGTTCGGTTTTCGGTTTTTACCGAAATTTTTCGGTAAATTCGGTAGCGAAATTTAAATAATAGTAATAAAAAATTCGATAATAATTAAATTAATTCATATATTAATATAATATATATTTTATTTTCAATATTAATATAATAAAATATATTTTAATTTTTAAAATTTCGGTAATTTGGTATACCGAATTTACCGAAATTCAAAATCAGTACCGAACCGAATTTACCGAATTACTGAATTTTTTTTTGAAGAACCGAATACCGAACAGAATTTGCGGTTCGGTTCGGTTTTGTACCGAAATTTCGGTATTTCGGTAAATTCGGTCGGTATACCGAACAACGAACAGCCTACTCCACGTGCTACCGGGTTTTAATAAAATAATTAAAAAAATATAAATCAAAATCAAAACCATAAAATAGAGATTTTCTTATCCTATTATACGAGATAGTAATTCGTAATAACTGTATACGAGTTACTGTCCACGGTGGCCCGCACAATGACATGACATGTCAAGTAACTCGTAATTATTGGTTACGAGTGCGTCTCTTTATTAATTATATAATCCACTAATCATAAAATCATCATTATTTCATGTGATTTACATAATAAAAATCACATATAATTTATTGTTTGTTTCGCGGCGATTAAAATGATATGCATAAATTATATTTTTCGAATATTGGAAATATTTAATAAGGCAATCTCAATCGAAAAAGGGATACACAACAAATATGTAGTTCAATCCATTATATATAGTTATATATTTCGAATATATTACATAAATAGTTTATCCGAAGAAAGTACAAAAGAAGTGATCTGAATGAACAAGTACCTAACATGTATACTGTAATACCCGTAAAATTTAAACGGGATTATTTTTGTGATGTTCGGAATTAATGAAGCTACGTTTCGAACAAAATTCGATTTTTCGGAAGCGAGCCGAAAGATAACAATTGGGAGCGGGAGATAATTTAGATGTGCCGCAAAGCTTAAAAGGCCCAAGGAATAAAAGGATTGAAAATATATGGAAGGGTCCAATAAGAATAAAAGGGCTCCCAAGTAGAGAAGATATTTCTTCAAGCATGAGAAAATGATGTGGAGCTTTATCACCACCTTGTCATTTGATATGTGAGAAGAAAGCCCTTACTTGTAACAACCTAAAACTCACGTAAAAAGGGGAAGGGAGAAACAAAAATAGAAAAAGGAAATAATATGGCCCAAGTCAATGTTAACATTGGCCCAAGTACCTTAGAGATAAACATGAGCTTTGCTTAACCCCAAGGAAACCACGTTAGTACCCTATCACTTCCTTGATACTTAGCCTAAAAACACTTCTTAGTGATCAGAGAAGGAACGTGAAAGCCAAACAAAGAAAGAAAAAGGAGGTGTCGAACCAAAATACAGGGAGGAGAAACGAAACAAAGGGGCAGAATTTTGGCAAGCTCGAGTGATCTTCAACCTAGTAATTATCCAAACTAAGCTAAGGAGGTAAGAATCCTACTTATAACGTATAAATCTTCTATAAGCTTAGGTGTTTAATATTTTACGTTGGTTGGTGAATTAGTTGGGGTTTGGAGCAATATTAGGTGAACTTCTATTCTACAACATCTAAATACATTATGTTTAAGATATCTTGGTATGTTACGTGGTTTACATAGGTGATTCACAGATGCCTATACAAAGTCTATGATATTAGATGTGCTTGAAAGCCTAAACCTTGGGTCTAGATAGGTGTTTCATATATATGCTAAGGTTGGTATGTGCGATAGGAAGTTTTCTATTAGAGCTTGTTAGCACTTGAGGGTCTTTTTTTACTACTGTTAATAAGGATGCTTTGGGCCAGTGTTAAAGTTTCTATAAATTAGGGTTTTTCGAGTTTCAGCTCCTACTTAGGGTTTCAAGTTTGTAGTTCATATCTAGGGGTATTTATTGATGAGTTGCGCGTGAGAATTTCAGTGTTTTTAAGGTGTACTACTATTGGGGATTAGCATAATTTCTTAAGATGATCTTAATGATAGGTTAGTTGACGTTTTCTTTAAAAGGGTTTGATGTTTTTATATGAATTTCTGGGTTTGGAATGAATTTCGAAGGAGATTTTGATAATATATGAAGGTTTAAAGGTTTCGACCGATTCTGAATTTCGGGCAACTTCGAAAATCAGGGGCCGTTTTACTTTGCAAATCTTGAGAGAAAATAGGTTTCCAAATGAATAGGGACATCGGCCGAATGAGTTCGGGTCGCGAAAGTGTTTCGCGGGCCCAAAGGATTTTTGGTGTGAGTAACACAAGTGTTTCGCGGGCCAAACTTCGATATCTCGCGGGCTTAAGTCTTTCGCGGGCCGACTATGGTGATTTCTGGGAGACGCGTCGCTGGCCGACTTTGAGTTTCGTGGGCCGACTGACTTTTGCGGGGTGATTCCTGTGAGGGCAATCGAGCGATTCACGACTTCAATCGAGCTTCGCGCGTCCAGTCAGGCGATTCGCGTAATCGGCGAAAGCTTCGCGGAGTTGGACGTTGACCCGAAGTGCACGGGTTGACCAATTTTAATGTGGAATCGGGCGATTCGCGAACTTGGCGAGTGATTTCATAAATTCGCAAGTTGACCAATTTTTAAAAGTGGGATCGGGCGATTCAGGTTTGGGCTTTGACCGAATTTGGGTGCGTTGTTTTATGTTTGGACTTTTGTCCTCAGGCCCAGCCATTATAAATAATATTATTTTCGGCCCAAATCAGTTTTAAAATAAAATATTTTCGTATGTTGACTAGTATTTTCAGGTCAATCCATAATTTAAACTTCAAAGATTATTTTGGAATTTAAGACCTTCTGCCTAGCTTGATATTTTATGGGTTAAACTTGACTTAGCGAACTCTTTTAAACGGTTACCTTTCAAATGTAGTTTTAAGCATGATAATTTTAGATAGTCAATTAACTTAGCTAGTACACTGACGATTATAACTTTTTATGCTTAAGGGTCGACTAATTAGGATTTCACAAGGCAGTAGGTGCATTTAGCCTGGACGACAGGTAAGTGGGAACTTCAACTACAACACATAAATTGCTTATGTGCGCTAAACGTATGTGACTTTCTGCTTCAGTGATTTTATGTGGTGTGAATTATTTGTGATATGCCACTGCATGGTTAGTAAAGCAATTTATTCTATTATTCGCATGGCATGCTCATGTACACGCACGTTTCATTTGGGGGATTTCGGGGTGTGAGCGTGCACCGTGTCTATCGCCTGAGAGCGATAATATTTGCCGATATAGGCATCTGATGTCGGCTCACAGTTGAGTCAGGGCTACTTCTATGGCACCATAACTTTGTGGGCCGTCGTCGCTTATTATATATATTTGGGTTGCGGCCCTGTTTATTTTATTTGGGCAGATGCCCTGTTGGCGATAAGGGGGTGACCTGGAGGGTGCAACCTGAGGGAATAAGCGACACAGGGGGTAACCCTGATGTAGGCAACCTCAGCGTGGGCTACCAGCGTGAGTGACCGCCTGGCAGAGGGGACGACCTGGGAAACGGCGACCTAGGGGAAACGTGTGCATCCTAGCGTAGGCCACCCGGCGTGGGTCGCTGCCATATTTATCCTTATTGGATTTGAGCTCATTTATGGTGCATAGTAAGATTGGTCGAGGGTCCTAAGTGAAAGTAATATGAGTATTATATGCATTGGCGTGGATTCGGGGTATTGGGCACTTGCATGGCATGCATCGTTTCTACTTACCATTGTTTTAAAATGTGTTGGATCGCCCGCGTCGCGCGCGATCGCTTGTTTCTCCGTCAAAACGCTCCAACACGTTTTTAATTTCGAGTTTTATTTTGTTTTATTTTTTTTCTTGTTTTGACGGATATTCCGTCGAAAATTGTTGATTTCTTGTTTAGCGACGGATAATCCATCGGAACTTCCGTCGCAAACGAATTTAAGCTCTGACATAAATGCATTGTAGATCGTTGCACTGACATAATTTAAGTCAAATGCGACAATAATATTTGTTTTATTCCTTTTTTATTTAAGACTTATTTAAGACTTCTACGGAGCAATTAAAGCGTCTTTATTTTGAGTAATTTATATAAAAAAATGCATAAGCATATCCAGTTTATTCCTTGTTTCATACGATCATAATGACATGCATATCATATATTTTTCGATACCAATATAATTTTCGATAGTTATAAGAATCATTTTAATAGCTTATTTTAGTTGTACTTATATTAAGCGGTAACTAGAATGATTATTTAATTGATATAAGTCCTATTTTATTGTTAGGATTGACAATATAATTCATATATATTTAAAGTTTAGATTTTAATCAATTATTTGTACCTTATTTATTATTTCATTGAATTTCTAAAGAAAATATAGATTATTTAGTCTCATAAATACAATAATGATATAAAAAGTGACCATATTTATATTTATCATATATTACATATAATTTATTTTATTATATTTAGATTATCCGAAATACTCACGCAATGCGCTACGCTATTTACGCTACGCGCTACCGACACTAAAACGCGACACACTACGCTATGCGCTTTTTAAAACATTGCTACTTACTGAGCTTTATAGCTCATCCCATGTTTTATGTGTTGTAGGTACGATAGAGTCGGACGTTGAGAAACGTCACGACTAAGGCAGGCTGATGGCGGTACTCCGTGGTCTTTTGAGGGCAAGGTTGTACATGGATGACGACCTGTGGAGTGATGTTAGGATGTTTTGGTTATCGTAAATATTTTTGGGGGCTCCAGCCTTTGTATATTACGACTACCGTTTTGATGTAAAATATATATATTAGGAAAAAGTTTTTGTAAATTGGGTCTTCCGCGGCTTACGTTGCGGAAATCCGGCACTAACCTTAGTTAGAAAGTGAGGGGCGCCACAGGTGGTATAAGAGCTTAGGATATTGATTCTGCAGACTGTCCATGTACGGCCGCTCAAAAGTCTGGAGGATCAGCCTTGCCTGTAAGTTTTACGTTTGATATGATTATGTGCTTTTAATAACGTGCCTATTTGTTTGACTAATTGTAGTATGACCAGCGAATCTAGAGAGTTTATGGGTGAGTCAAGTCGTGAGTCGCACCTAAGTCCCCTACGAACGAACGAGACTCGACACTGTTATACCTTATTGAATTGATCCAACAACAGTCAGATCAGATCGGTGAGCTTAAAGACCAAGTTAGTGAACTGAAAGATCTAATCTATAACCTCATCAATGAGCGAAGTTCATCTGAACCCCGTAGATCCACACATACGGAGATTACAGGAAAGAAATTCCCAGAACTGAATTCTCCAACCCCTGCGATTGTTGCTAATCCTACTAGGAATGAGATCCAAACCTCGCAGACTCATAAAGGAAAGAGAAAAGCAGAAGGTGGGCCAGAACAAGAAGGTAACAAGAAGCTCCAATTTTTCAGGGACCCCAGCAACGTTCAGATTAATCGGCAAGGGCAACAAAATTGGCAACCAAGGCAAAACCCAAGGGAGACTAACCATGCCGCTCACGTTCCAAACCTTAAACCTCAATGCCAATTGTGCGGACGCTATCATATAGGGATCTGTTATGGTTTAGGACCTAGACCCAACCCCAACCCTCGATGCTCTCGATGTGGAGGAAGGCACCCTCTAGAAATTGTCGGGCGTACATCCCTTTAGAACCAGATCAAACATCAGCACAACCCTCCCCAACCCCTGCATGGATATTCAACTTAAACCTGGAGGAACTTCCCACGGAAATGACGGGTACGTTAATAGTTTATAACATACTTACGATCCCAATGCGAGCTTGCAATGAGCCACGCATTTAAATGTGTGACCAATATTGTGTGCTAAAGGTGGAAATACCTTCTAACCTTCCGAATATAGTGATGTATTAACCTTCCACATGGAGGTCCAATACAAAATAAAATACTCCATTATTATTATTGGTAGCAGCCTGAGTATCGGTCTACACCGTAATTTTGACAGATATGCTTTCAAAATGTGAAACCATATCTGATTTCCCTAGGAATGATAATAAGCTTCAATTGCTCAAGAGGAGAAATATCCGTCTTGCAGGTATGACTAGCCAAAGTAAAATTTTCAAACATCTGGTCTAAAGATTTAGTAATTTCTAAGGACAAGTTGCGAATCTTTTCTCGCATCTGTGGATAGACAGAGGAATTACCTCAGTCTTGACCGAAATGGTGCGAGTAGCTATCAGAAGCGCCGATGTATTTTCCGATAATATTTCGAGATTACTCTCTGATCGATTTATGATCAAGGACATATTCCTTCTTTTTGGAATATTCTTTCTTTTTGGAGTATAATGATGAAGCCACATTCTGCTAGTCGTAGGATTTTCCTTCCCGTATTGAAATATAGGATAAACCACAATTCAGCTATCAATGAATATTTCTTGCCCAAACATCGTAGATCAGGAGGTATTATTAGAAGGAAGAAAGAGATATAGTGTTTGGGGTGCTTTAGCAATAGGTCATCATTGTCAACCAATACAGGAAGAGATCGTTGTTGTCCATTATATAATTATGAACCGTCGTGGTAAACAAAGGCAAATCAATTTTTGCCTTTAGTACACTACAAAAGAGACGATGACTGTCAAGATCAAGAATGTATCCTGTTCTCTCCCCGCTGAAAATTTATAGGAATCTTAGATGAATTTTGTGTATCAAGAAACAATCAAGGTAGAATAAATCATGGCTGAAATACCACTTTATCGAGCCACTCATCTCATGATGATCTTGTTGCTTGTGCCTTCTATACTTGTTATCCGATTCTCATCCTAGAACAACTGAGGTTTTTGAATGCGAGTTCGAAGACAAGAAAAGATCAATCTAAGAATTTTACTTGCTTCAAGATAATATCTGGAGTTTTCTTCACCCCAAACACTAATGATAATTAGCACTTACTTCATGTCCTATTTACCCTTTATTCCCTAAAGCGATTCCAAAATTCCCCACTGATTTTTTATTGCTTAGACAAAGATAACCTTCGGTCTGAAATCAACGACTTCGATCCTTTATCCTCAAATCAGAATTGCGAAACTTGGAATAATTAATCTATTTCGTAAGAATTCGTTCTTTTCATTTTCCCTAGTAAGGATCACCTTTACGAGCAATTAGGTGATTTCTATCACTTAATCGAGCCAACCCAATTCCCTACCGATCGTTACCCCGAATTATTCCGGTTGGCGGAATTTCGGAGGCGAAATTCTTTTAAGGGGGATGATGCAATACCCGTAAAATTTAGACGGGATTATTTCGGAATTAAGCTACGTTTCGAACAAAATTTTTCGGAAGCAAGCCGAAAGATAACAATTGGGAGCGGGAGTTAAATAATTTAGGTGTGCCGAAAAGCTTAGAAGGCCCAAGAAATAAAAAGGATTGAAAATATATGGATGGGGCCAATAAGAATAAAAGGGCTCCCAAGTAGAGAAGAAATTTCTTCAAGCATGAGAAAATGATCTGGAGCTTTATCACCACCTTGTCATTTGATATGTGAGAAGAAAACCCTTGTAACAACCTAAAACTCACGTAAAAAGGGGAAGGGATAAACAAAAATAGAAAAAGGAAATAATATGGCCCAAGTCAATGTTAACATTGGCCCAAGTACCTTAGAGATAAACATGAGCTTTACTTAACCACAAGTAGGGGTGGGCATACGGGTTCGGTTTCGGGTACCCGATCCGACCCGATCGGGTTTTACCCGATCGGGAGTGAAAAGTCGGGTTTCATCGGGTATCGGGTCGGGTACCCGATACCCGATGTTATATTTCGGGTCGGGTTTCGGGTAGCATATTGCTACCCGAAAAACCCGTTCGGGTACCCGACTACCCGATCAATTAGAAAAAGAAAATGATGTCTGAGAATAATTAGAGGATGAATTGAGGACGAAATTTCAGCGTTGTGTCTGAAAAGTTTCATGAGGTTAGGCTTCGTTGGGTAAGCCTCAGAGGCTAGCTGTTCATATACAACTGTCGATGTGCGAATGAGCGCAGTGAAATCTTCGATTATCAGATTGGAGATTTTCTCCCTCCCTTTCAGTATGGCCGCAGTTTCTTGTCGGCTTCTCTGTTATTGCCTGCGACAATGTTATGATCTTACTATTCTTGTACTATTTCTTGATTTTGTTTCAATAAAAGAAATGGATTGGTAGGTTGAAAGAAGAAGAAGATTAGGTGCGTGAAGAAGAAATGAAGAAGGATTAGAAGTTAAGATTAGGTTTTAATTCTTCATACCCCAAAAAGTACTTACACGAATGTTTTTAACAGAAATAAATGGGCTCAAAACAGTCCCAAATAGCATAATAATATTTAAATTAGGTTCAGCCCAAGCCTTCTTCAGCTCTGTCCTTCCTTGCCTTTTCCGACCACATCTGAGAGTCAGTGACATCCTTATCATCTTCAACACTCTTGTCTGAGCCATTTCCATCTCTATCATCTCCAGCCGCTCATCATCATCTAAGTTCATGACAGGTTATCATTCTCAGTGCCTTGAATTTCCTCCGCTCCACTGTTGTAGTCTCGATTTCTTCCTATGTCAAGAAATTAGAGGACGAATTAGTTAGAAGAAATGGAGTTTCAGATTAGGAGAGAAGAAGAACTCGTTAAGCAGAAGAAGAACGCCGAAGAGAGGGAAAGGTCCTTACGGATGAAATCGACGAGCTCAAGCGTGCGATCTAAGGGATGATAATAAGTGCAAAAGAAAAAAAAAAAGAGGGAAACCCGACCCGACCCGCGGGTACCCGACGGGTTTCGGGTACCCGATTGCCGGGTACCCGAACTTCGATCGGGTCGGGGTCGGGTTTGGAATTCAATACCCGATTTTTTCGGGTACCCGACCCGAAAAACCCGAAACCCGATATACCCGACCCGATCCCACCCCTAACCACAAGGAAACCACGTTAGTACCCTATCTAGGGATGGCAACGGGTAGGGTATGGCTGAACCCGGGACCCGGCCCGAATATTTATTAGCGGACCCGACTACGGTGATTTCTGTGAGAGGCGTTGCGGGCCGACTTTGAGTTTCGCGGGCCGACAAACTTTTGCGGGGTGATTCCTGTGAGAGCAATCGAGCAATTCACGAGTTCAATCGAGCTTCGCGCGTCCAGTCAGGCGATTCGCGTAATCGGCGAAAGCTTCGCGGAATTGGACGTTGACCCGAAAGTGCACGGTTTGACCAATTTTAATGTGGAATCGGGCGATTCGCGAGCTTGGCGAGTGATTTCGTAAATTCGGGCATTGATCCGATCGTTTCGCAAGTTGACCAATTTTAAAAGTGGGATCGGGCGATTCAGGTTTGGGCTTTGACCTAATTTGGGTGTGTTGACCGACAGTTTTAAGTTTGGACTTTTGTCCTATTTCAGGCCCAGCCATTATTAATAAAATTATTTTCGGCTCAAATCAGTTTTAAAATAAAATATTTTCGTATGTTGACTAATATTTTCAGGTCAATCCATAATTTAAAGTTCAAAGATTATTTTGAATTTAAGACCTTCTGCCTAGCTTGATATTTTATGGGTTAAACTTGACTTAGCGAACTCTTTATAAACGGTTGCCTTTCAAATGTAGTTTTAAGCATGATAATTTTAGATAGTCAATTAACTTAGCTAGTACACTGACGATTATAACTTTTTATGCTTAAGGGTCGACTAATATGGATTTCACAAGGCAGTAGGTGCATTTAGCCTGGACGACAGGTAAGTGGGAACTTCAACTACAACACATAAATTGCTTATGTGCGCTATACGTATGTGACTTTCTGCTTCAGTGATTTTATGTGGTGTGAATTATTTGTGATATGCAACTGCATGGTTAGTAAAGCAATTTATTCTATTATTCGCATGGCATGCTCATGTGCACGCACGTTTCATTTGGGGGATTTCGGGGTGTGAGCGTGCACCGTGTCTATCGCCTGAGAGCGATGATATTTGCCGATATAGGCATCTGATGTCGGCTCATAGTTGAGTCAGGGCTACTTCTATGGCACCATGACGGCGTGGGCCGTCGTCGCTTATTATATATATTTGGGTTCCGGCCCTGTTTATTTTATTTGGGCAGATGCCCTGTTGGCGGTAGGGGGTGACCTGGAGGGTGCGACCTGAGGGAATAAGCGACACATGGGGTAACCATGATGTAGGCAACCTCAGCGTGGGCTACCAGCGTGAGCGACCGCCCGGCAGAGGGGACGACCTGGGAAACGGCGACCTAGGGGAAACGTGTGCATCCTAGCGTAGGCCACCCGGCGTGGGTCGCTGCCATATTTATCCTTATTGGATTTGAGCTCATTTATCGTGCAAGATTAGCCGAGGGTCCTGAGTGAAAGTAATATGAGTATTATATGCATTGGCGTGTATTCCTCTGCGGGGTATTGGGCACTTGCATGGCATGCATCGTTTCTACTTACTGAGCTTTATAGCTCATCCCATGTTTTATGTGTTGTAGGTCGATAGAGTCGGACGTTGAGAAACGTCACGACTAAGGCAGGCTGATGGCGGTACTCCGTGGTCTTTTGAGGGCAAGGTTGTACATGGATGACGACCTGTGGAGTGATGTTAGGATGTTTTGGTTATCGTAAATATTTTTGGGGCCTACAGCCTTTGTATATTACGACTACCGTTTTGACGTAAAATATATATATTACGAAAAAGTTTTTGTAAATTGGGTCTTCCGCGGCTTACGTTGCGGAAATCCGCCACTAACCTTGGTTAGAAAGTGAGGGGCGCCACATATACAATGTCTTATCTTCTTATTTATTTTCTAAATTGTGGAGATGACGTGTTTCTCCATCTGCCTGAAAAAGCGGTACACAATAAACTGTAGTTCAATTCATTATATATATTTATATATTTCGATTGCTATTGCCATAATAATTCCTAACTTTATAAAAATAATTAAATATTTTCGATATTCGAAAAATATAAGAAATGCAAATCATTTTAATCGTCGCGAAACAAACAATAAATTATATGTGTTTGTTGATGTAAATCACATGAGATAATGATGATTTTATAATTTGGTGGATTATATACTTAATAAATATAAAATAAGTTAAAATACAAAAAATAAAAAAAATAAAAAAAAAAAAAGAAAAGAGATGTAGTAACTCGTACAATAATTACGAGTTACTTGAAATGCCATGCATTGCCACCTTGGACTAGGGCTGAAATATTGGGCGGGTCGGCCCGCCCGGCCCGAATATAGCGGGCTGCCCGATTTTTATCGGGTCGGGTCGGGCTGGCCCGAAATTTAATGGGCCTAATATTCTTCGGCCCAAACCCATTATGTCATGGGCCGGGCCAGCCCGTCGGGCTAACGGGCCTAATTTTTTAGTTTTTTTCTTATTTTTTATTTCAAAATCTTTTATTTTTTTCAAAAATACTTATATTTTATACTATTATTATACCCAATATTGCAAATATATAGTTATAAAAATTTTATATCCCATAAATTTATCAAAAATATTATTTTTTACATATCAAATTGAATTATATAATATTATAATTGAATTTTATAAACATTATATATAGAATTTTTAAAAAAAACACATACAACTAACGGGCCGGGTTTGGCCCGCAGCCCGTCGGGTTTTTTGGCCCGTGGCCCGTTAGCCCGCCGGGCCTAATGGGCCGGGCCAATGGGCCCGATTATTTATCGGGCTGATGAAATTTAGGCCCAAACCCGAAATTTATCGGGCCGGGCCGGGCTAGCCCATGGCCGCGGCCCAAACTTTCAGCTCTACCTTGGACAAATAACTCGTATACAGTTATTACGAGTTACTAACTCGTATAAATAGGATATGCAAATCTCTATTTTATTAATGATTTTTGATTTCATAATTATTTTGTTAATGGTTTATATTTTTTAATTATTTTATTTAAAAAACCTAATGATACGGCCTAATGATTATTTTTTTTTTTCACTCAAGTTATTTTTGCTCCAATGTCTGCAAAATAAGAAATGCAAACATAAACGTAACATATTCAGTATATTTTGACAAATAACGGCAGGGAATACACTTTTATGGGATAAATAAAAATAACGTAAAATCCTAACTTATCAGTGATGATTATCGTAGATTTTAGCAGCTTATTTGCAATTGGTTCTTTAGTTCTTCATGTTCACACCGTGTATCATGTTTTCTATCTGTTTTTTCTTTTTTTTTCTGCGTCATGCTTTTTGTGAGCCTTCATTCCCCATGTACTTTTGTTAATGATTTCGTTCCAGAAAACGAAAACTAACTATATGCCTAGTCACTTATAATCTAATTCTTTCTTTTTGTTTTTCAATTGTGTGCAAAGTGCACAGGGAAAGTTCTGAATTTTAATTTTAATACTACAATAAATTCTGTAAGAAAATTGGTAATTCGGTAGGTTTCGGTTTATCGAACTACTAAGCCATACTGAACTGAATTTTATGTTCGCCATTCGATTCGTAACGAAGTGTCGGCTTTTCGGTCGATACGGTCAGTATACCAAATAATGAACACCCATACTGTTTTCCAAGTACTGTTCAGACGGATTATTGCACCCCAAACCCCAAATTGTTATTATTATTATTATTATTATTATTATTAGGGTAAGCTTCACTTAAATCCCTGTTGTGCAAACTTTCTATCACATAACTCTCTTGTCAGAAAAATATATCACTTAACTCCCCGATTTACTGTTTGTACCAATTTCTTCAGTCACGATGTATCTTTCTATGTTTGTATTGTGTACCACAATTGATACAGTGTACCTAAATGTGTGGTGTACGTACGGCGGATCGGGTACATTTTTGAAAAAAATAGGTACGATGTAACAATACATTTATGTACTATATCGACGTATTGTGGTACACAATACAAACATAGAAAGGTACAGCGTGACTTAAGAATATAGTACAAATAGTAAATAGGGAGTTAAGTGATATATTTTTCTGATTAGGGAGTTAAAGTGACAGAAATTTTGAAAATAGGAATTTAAGTGAAGGTATCCTTATTATTATGAACCCTAATTTATTATAATGGAAAGATAGGGATATACACTACTATGTTTTCTTTACCAAAACATGAGCACGTCGTTGAATATAAAGGCCAAGTCCACGTTGTTGAACTGTGACTGTTATTCCTTTTCCAGCTTTATTTTCCACACAAAACAAAAATGAAATATACCACTTCAGTTCTTCAATCAAACTTTGACCATTCATTCGTCACTTTCTCTGTGTTTTGTCTTCACCTCGTACTTATTATATATAGGCCTCTCTCAAACTCAGCTCAAACATCTCATCTCTCGAAAAAGCTTGATTGAATTGAAATCTCTCCCTCTCTCTAAATGTCTTGTTGGAGATGTCTCAGGTCAATACAAATTAACTCCATATATGTATATATATATATATATATATATATACGTTACTTTATATGCAAATGCGATTTATGATCGGAGTGTTAATGTTGAAATTGCAGAAACTTGTGGCGAAGATACCTATCCAGGGTGACAAGGAGAGAAGAGACGTCATGCATTTAGCACGGACTACTGTGGTAATATATATATATATGTGCGTGTGTGTAATAAAATCTGATTCTTGATGTGTGTTTCTTATTTTTGTGTGACAGTACGATTAATTATTTGTTATCCGTTGTATTTGTTAATCTTGAATAGGTATAGTGTCTGTTGCAATAGACATTGTTAGGATATGCGGAAAATACCCGATAATTATTTTGCCCGAGAAATGACGATAATAAATAAAAGAGACGAAAATAATATTTGGACAGTGACACGAGATTTACGTGGTTCGGTCAGAATGACCTACGTCCACGGGCCGGAGGGTAGAACTTCTTTAGTTATGTGGAGATATTACAGACACGTACACTGACGTGGTACAAAAGTAGCTACAACAATATAAGGAGTAGGCTACAGAAAATAATCAGAGGAGACGAAGATCGTTGTGTTGTATTTTTCCCTTTGCTGAGCACCTCTATTTATAGCAGAACATATGCATCGTTTCTCATGTGAACTCTTGCGGCAA
The DNA here is from genome assembly GCA_027422505.1 of Craterostigma plantagineum. Lineage (NCBI taxonomy): Eukaryota > Viridiplantae > Streptophyta > Magnoliopsida > Lamiales > Linderniaceae > Craterostigma > Craterostigma plantagineum. Next base: position 253,258 of record JAPQWV010000533.1, read on the forward strand.
AATTGATATGAACAGAAGAAAAGCATTCGACCGTCCTGTAGAATATTAGCAGCTTTCGTCTGCTTATTTTCTTTGAATTATCAGGCGCCCATAAATGAATAGGAATTGCTTTTTTTCCTTTCTCCCACGTGAAGATGTTTGTAGTTGCTTTATATGTTGAATGGTCAATAAAAAACAAGCTCACCTAACAAATCTCCACCTTGAGCTTGATTCTACAAATCACTCCACCTCAAGTTAGAATACTTTTATCTCCCTCCGACCATAGCCCCCACGGGCTAGTTCACCAACTTTAAAACACCAATCAAGTCCAAGCAATGCTTGAACTTGGAAACTGGAAGAGCCTTCGTAACATATCCGCAGGATTATCCTTCGTGTTGATCTTCTTGATAAACACCTTCTTATCTGCAATGATCTCACGAATAAATTGATGCTTAACATCAATATGCTTAGTCCTTTCGTGATACATCTGATCCTTGGTCAAATGAATCGCACTTTGACTATCGCAAAAAATAGTAATAACTCCCTGACACTGAGTTAATTCACCGAACAACCCTGTCAACCATAATGCTTCCTTAATCGCATCAGTAACCGCCATATATTCTGCTTCAGTAGTAGATAACGCCACTACATGCTGTAGAGTTGCTTTCCAGCTAACTGCACAGCCTCCAATACAAATACATATCCAGTAAGAGACCGTCGTTTATCGAGATCACCTGCGTAGTCTGAATCAACGAAGCCAACGAGAGTATCACTGTTTCTGCCAAACTCCAAACAAAAGCTTAGAGTACCCTTCAAGTATCTGAGAATCCACTTCACTGCTTGCCAGTGTTCTTTTTCTGGATTAGCCATATACCTGCTAACAACACTAACAGCCTGTGAAATATCAGGACGTGTACATACCATTGCATACATAATACTGCCGACTGCACTCGAGTAAGGAACTCGTGCCATGTACGCTTCTTCCTCATCTGAAGATGGTGACTGAGCAGCGCATAGCCTAAAATGGCTAGCAAGACGAGTGCTGACTGGTTTGGCATCGTTCATGCCAAATCTCTCCAAAACCTTTCTGAGGCAACTTTCTTGGGTCAGGTATAACTTACCAACTCCTCTATCACGTCTAATCTCCAGCTCCCAAATTTCAAATTCACCAGTCAATAAGGCCTTCAACTGGTGAATTTCCGCAAGATTCTTAGCCGCAATGAGCATATCATCAACATATAACAACAGATAAATGAACGAACTGTCATTTAACTTCCGGAAGTAAACACAACTATCATACTTGCTCCTGGAGAAACCATGACCCAACATGAAAGAATCAAACCGTTTATACCACTGTCTTGGAGACTGTTTTAATCCGTATAAGGATTTCTTCAACAAACAAACTTGGTCTTCTTTTCCTTCAACTATGAAGCCTTCGGGTTGCTTCATATTAATCTGTTCATCTAAATCGCCATGTAAGAACGATGTCTTGACGTCAAGTTGTTCTAACTCCAAATCATACATGGCAACGAATGCAAGTAATACACGAATAGAGCTATGTCTATCAACAGGTGAGAAAACCTCATTAAAATCAATACCTTGTACCTGACTATAGCCTTTCGCGACTAATCGTGCCTTATACCTTGCATCGTCAGAACCAGATAAACCTTCTTTCTTCTTGAAGACCCACTTACATCCGACTATTTCTTTTTCTTCGGCGGCGGCACAAGAATCCAAGTACCATTCTTGTGCAGAGACTCCATTTTTTCATTCATCGCTACCAGCCACTTATCAGAATTATCATCGCTTATTGCCTCTGAATAGGTAGAAGGTTTGCCGCCTCCACCTGTTTCTTGCGCCACTAATAAAGCGTATGAAACTAAATTCACGTACCGCTGTGGTAGTCGAATCTCTCGTCTCTCCCTATCTCTGGCTATTAATATTCCTGCTCGGTGCTTTCATTTTCAACAGGATCTAAATCAGGCTCTGTCTCATCCTCTTGATCTGTTGAACTCGAAGCAGGATCATCTGAAGGATCTTTGTTGATCTCGAGCTCCACCTCGCTGTGTACACTATCATTCTTTTCTTGACTAGAAGAATTAGTAGACTCTTTTGACGGATGTAACATAGAAGACTCGTCAAATGTAACATCTCTGCTAATTATAAATTTGGGTGACTTGGGATCAGGATTATATAATCTATATCCTTCACCCCTGAAGCGTAACCGAGAAAAATACATTTATTAGCTCTAGGCTCTAATTTTCCCTCGTTTACGTGCATATAAGCTGGGCACCTAAATATTCTTAAGTTGGAGTAATCGGCAGGAGTACCTGACCAAACTTCCTCAGGAGTCTTGAAATTGATCGGTGAACACGGTGAGCGGTTGACAATATAACATGGTGCAGCGATAGCTTCAGCCCAAAAATCATTTGTCAACCCAGCGTTGGAGATCATACATCGAGCTCTCTCTAGAAGTGTTCAGTTCATGCGCTTAGCAACACCATTTTGTTGAGGCGTCATTCGAACAGTGTGATGTCGAGCAATTCCTTCATTTTTGCAAAATTCGTTGAACTCGCTTCCACAAAATTCTAAGCCTTTATCTGTCGTAACCGCTTGATCTGTTGTCTGCTTTTCAATCAAAGCTTTCCATTGTTTAAATGTTAAGAAAACACCACTATTCTGCTTAAGAAAATAGACCCAAACTTTTCTCAAAAAATCATCGATGAAAGTCAACATGTATCTTGCACCACCTTTGGACGAAACACGAGAAGGACCCCATACATCAGAATGAATATAGTCCAAAGTACCTTTCGTCTTGTGGACAGCTGGCGAATTGAAGCTGACTCGTTTCTGCTTTCCAAAAATACAGTGTTCGCAAAAGTCCATCTTACCAGTACTTTGACCGCAAAGTAGGCCCCGCTTGCTTAAAATCGTCAAGCCTTTTTCTCCCATGTGTCCAAGTCGCATATGCCATAACTTCGTGGTATCAACCTCCGGGGATGTCGAAACTGCAGCGGAACCTGTAACAGTAGTTCCCTGCAAAATATATAAATTTCCAGACCCGCAAGCTTTCATCACGACAAGAGCACCTCTGGTAATTTTCAAAACTCCACATTCACATGAGAACCTGCACCCTTTGAGATTCAAGTGTGCCTAAAGAGATAAGATTTCTCTTCATATCTGGAACATGTCTGACTTCTGTGAGCGTTCGGATGATTCCGTCGAACATCTTGATCCTAACTGTGCCTTTACCAACAACTTTACACGGAGCATCATTTCCCATTAAAACATATCCGCCATCGAATTTTTCATATGTGGAAAAATAATCCCGACTCCGACTTATGTGGTAAGAACACCCCGAATCTAAGATCCACTCATTATCAGACCTAACAATATTTGCAGTTGCTATAAAAATAGTTCCATCGCTCTCATCAGCAGCTAAACTAGCTTCGGCGGGTTTATTAAATTGCTGATTATTTTTCTTCTTATTTTTTAATTTAAAACAATCAGCTTTAATGTGGCCCTTTTTCTTGCAAAAATTACAGACTTTATTTTTGTACCTGGATTTCGACCTTTCTTTAGATCTGCTACTTTCAGCATCTCTACGTTCTGGTCTTCCCCGTGCAAACAGACCTTCTTCCTGGACCACTTGTTTCTTCCGTAATATCCCTGTCTAACTGTTCTTTCGATTGTAAAGCAGATTTGACACTAGCATACGATATCGTATCTTTCCCATAGATTATAGTGTCACGAAAATGCTTTAAAGACGAGGGAAGGGAACACAACAATATTATGGCCTGATCTTCGTCCGTCACTTTTACTTCTACGTTCGCCAAATCAATAATGATAGAATCGAATTTATCGAGATGCGAGAGAATAAAAGTACCTCCCGTCATTTTCATACTGTATAGCTTCTGCTTTAAATAAAGTCGATTCTCTTTAGTCTTGTAGATAGCTTTTAATGCATCCCACATACCCATGGCCGTCGTCTCCGTGGCAACTTCTTGTAAAACTTCGTAAGAGAGATTTAAGATAATAGCCGATCTGGCTTTCTTCTCCAGCTCATTAAATTGATCGTCCTTCATTTCGGTTGGTTTCTTCTTTGCGCCTTCAAGCGCCACCTCACAACCGTCTTGAATGAGTATGGCCTCCATCTTGAGACTCCACATTGCAAAGTTGACATTTCTGTCAAACTTTTCAATTGACATTTTTGTTATCGTCATGGTGGCTAAAAAATAAATCGGGTTGGCTCTGATACCAATTTGTTAGGATATGCGGAAAATACCCGATAATTATTTGGCCCGAGAAATGACGATAATAAATAAAAGAGACGAAAATAATATTTGGACAGTGACACGAGATTTACGTGGTTCGGTCAGAATGACCTACGTCGGACCGGAGGGTAGAACTTCTTATTATGTGGAGATATTACAGACACGTACACTGACGTGGTACAAAAGTAGCTACAACAATATAAGGAGTAGGCTACAGAAAATAATCAGAGGGGACGAAGATCAGTGTTGTTGTGTTGTATTTTTCCCTATGCTGAGCACCTCTATTTATAGCAGAACATATGCATCGTTTGTCATGTGAACTCTTGCGGCAAAATTGATATGAACAAAGAAAAGCATTCGACCGTCCTCTAGAATATTAGCAGCTTTCGTCTGCTTATTTTCTTTGAATTATCAGGCGCCCATAAATGAATAGGAATTGCTTTTTCTTTCTCCCACGTGAAGATGTTTGTAGTTGCTTTATATGTTGAATGGTCAATAAAAAACAAGCTCACCTAACAGACATGAAGGACAAAAAACTAATTGAGATAGGCAACTTTGATATCGTAAAGGTTATGAATAAACTCGAAAAAAAATGGTGCGCAAAGATAGAGAGCCTTGGGCCATCGAAACAAGCACCTGAACCAAAACAAGTGGAAAAACCAGCACCAAAGGTTGAGCCTGCGAAGACAAATTGGAATTACGTCATTCCTCAATATCCTAATTATTACATACCACAACATATCTTCAGATACAACCCATAAGGGTTTGCCCGTCCTTTGTACATAAACCCTTGTGAGTTTCGCGTAGTTCAGCAGTCTTCCGCTTCCAGGATAAATTCTCCCGTTTGCGCCTCATAAAAGAACTAGCAGGTTGATGGATCATTAACTGATGATAGAAAGGTTCTATATGATGAAACGAACAAAAGGAAGATAAAGAAGAATATGAAAAAGAAGATATAATTGAACAACTGTACGGGCATCATCTTTTGTGCATTGATACAGCTCTACAATAAATTGATCCTTACTTTCCATTCAAGAAAGATCAAGATAGAATCTATCAGCTCCAGATGGATAAATGATCAAATTGCACCCTTCTTTCATGTTAATACTATGATGGCTCGTATACTGTAACCCCAACGAGGATCAAATTCTTGTGGTATGTCTTGAAACCCATATATATATGACATACGATAATATCAATTGTCGCATGTTTGTGTATGCGGTTCCGTTTTTGTTTTTGTTTTCGTTGGAGAATAAATGCATATGGTGGACCCTATTATGTATTGATGGCCTACAGTTTTTGAGGCCCTAATAAGATTTACAATGTCAATTCATGTCTTTGCTTGGCTAACTTTTTTTTCTCCGGAAACAATTGCTTTAATATCATAAACAAAAGTATACGGACTAAATACGGAGCTCACGGAAAAGTCTCTCCAATAAAATCGTCTGGAAGAGAAAACAAGGCTCGCACGAGCATCAAACACCCAACAAAAACATAAATCCGACAGAAAACTAAGATTCACTATCTAAAACACGAGAACTAAAGAACATATCACAAAAAGGCTGTTAAGCCTAATTCACAACACTCTTCATATTGTTCGGCCCATCGACTAGGAATCTTGCATTCATCTCCGGAAAGGGCTCCATAGTGGGTGAATGGGTTTTGACGGCGTGTGTAGTAGTTAGGGTTTTAGGAGGATGGGGAGTCTATTGCTTGGCTAACTCCGATACCGAAAGTTTCGGACATATAGCTTCATTAATGACATGAGAATGAAACAGCAATGAATGATCGGATCCTCGACAATGCAATAAATCCACACTGATCATAGGCTAAAACCTACCAAATATGTGCAATGCTTAAGTTTGTATCTTCTTTTTACGGATAATATATTTCTCTCTTTCACCGCTACGCGTATTAATTAGTTTTTATTCCCTTTCATATGATTCAAGAGCCGCTGATGTGTTAAAAGTTCATCGATGGACTGATTTGATTTATTCCCACAACCGCTAAGAATATATTATTTAATTTTGGCATGGGCCACATTCTTCTTTTTGATGGATAATTTCCGTTCACTCAATAGTTGTTTTAACGAAATTAGAAATTGAAGAACACAATCTTAACGTGGTTTGGATATGAATTATCCTACATCCACGGAGTAATCTCTACTATTTGGTCTTTTCTTTACAAGTGAGGCAGAGTTACCACACTTCACACACAAGGAAAACCCAACAGAGAAGATGACGAAAAATTCTGTTACAAAGAACAACACACACGCGCTCTGTCATTTATATATTGGCGCCAAATCTATGTTCGTTTAAAACGGTTTTAATCACTTCAGCTAGAGCCGTCAAATGGGCCCGTGGCCCGCGGGCCGGCCCGCCCCGCCCCCAAAAAAGGGCGGGGTGGGCTGGGATATTTTAGGCCGCCCAGAGGCGGGCCTAAACGGGCCAGCCCGCGCGGGCCGCGGGCTTGGCGGGGCGGGGCGGGGCGGGCCAGCCCGCCAGTTTAAATAAATTATATTTATATTTTATATCATATATTATGTTTAAATATATTAATTTAATAGTTAATTATTCCTTAATTATACCATAATTAATAACATATGTATTTATAAATATATAATTAATACATTATTTATCCATAGTTATTATTAAATACCTTAATTAACTAAAATTAATTAATAAATTAAATTATAAAATGAAAATACAAAAAAAATAAATATTTGTTATATGCGAGCGGGCCGGGCCCGCGGCCCGCCGCGGGCCGGGCCGGTCCCTGATTTTTTAGGCCCGCCAGGTGGCGGGCGACGGGCCAACCCGGCCCGGTCCGCCATTTTGACAGCTCTAACTTCAGCTGCTAGAAATGCCGCTAGCATCAGCATCTTCGTAAGTTATCCATTTAAAAGAGTTCCGCGCGTTATAAATGTTTGCACGCTTCCTTTCACTTCAGCTCGAACCTTAAGTCTGTTCTTCATACTTCCAGTCTGATCTTCATGTTCCAACTTGCTGATTTCTTCTCTTGGTTTCAATAGATTTTTTGAGCAAAATTCATAATCTGAAAGTCCCCTTAAAACCTCGTTTGATTCTCTAGTCAAGTTTTCGTTCCCCTTCACGACTCCGTATATAATCTATTATCTTGAATTTTATAGGATTTATTCAAGCTCATTAGCCCCAAATGTCCAACAGTAACTCGTACGATAAGTTAACGTAGAAGGTGGTGAAAATGTCCAACATCCCCCCACAAGATGGATGTCACAAATTGGGACGGACGCTTGAGTACGAGTTGTTGTAACTGCGGCCCAGTGAGCACCTTTGTAAACATATCAGCCAGCTGAAAATTTGTCCGAACAGGTAGCAGTTTCGTCGCGTCGTAAACGGCCAAAAATAAAATTAACCTTACTAATACTAGTATAACGAAAGTAAGTATCGTCTCCACAGGGAAGATGGTTGATTTACTTCTTTATCAAAATTCGATCGATAATAATATAATAATAGTAATAATATAATATTAATAATAATAAAGTAGTAGTAGTAATAATAATAATAAGGGGGTTTTGTTGTGCTGTTCAAATAGACATGAAATTAAACTAAGAAAAGGCGGATGGAAAAAATAAATAAATACTAACGAATATAAATAGTTGAAGTAATCGTTCTCCACTTTGATTTATATAATTTATCACCGACTCCTAAATAACGTGCATATGTAAGCATAGTTGTCGACGAACGCCAAACAACCAATCTCTCTTAATTTCTCGATAATTACGAGACGCTCTATAATTACTTCCATAATCGAAAAATAACCTCCGGGATGCCCTGCAAGATTTAAATTCCTACAGCATTAAAAACAAAAAGATCCGATTATTGATTAACTCGCGGACGACGCTCTCGCAAGAAACGACATTGGTCCATTAAATTCAAGTCGTTTAAAACTACTAGATAACTTGCACTTACCTAAGGTAGAGAAGTTGAACATTGTTCGCTATTTATTAGAACATACAAACAATTACGAATTTGTTGGTCTAATTAGCAATGGACTCACCTAGATTAATTAAACATTTGAAAATCAAACTACGTTATCAACTAAAATAAATTCAAGCTTAAACGAATACTAACGCGTTCACGAATAAGCACAATAGTCTCACAATATTATAAATCAAGGTTTCGAATATACTTCAACAAACTTAGCTACAAAACATAATAATTAAAGTACATAGATAGATAGAAAGAAGGCTCCCTTACAATCGTCCGAACGCTACCCAACTGCTCATCCGCCAAGAATTACAGCCCAAATCTCCAAGGAATTCAGCCCAAGTCAACCTAGAAACTTCAGCCCAAATCCAACTAGCTACAACAGTGTCTCTGTAATCAAGCAAATCGTTCAGCTCTTTAAAGTACAACAGCTCTTACTCACCCGTTCTTAACTCCAAGCTCTTCTCTGCTATTTGAGCTGCTCCGTGTGTTGTTGCTGCCTCGATCTGACAAGAAAAGCTTCCCGATTTGGCCTGTGGTTGCTCCGATCTGGACGGTGTTGTGCTGCCTCGTCTATCAGCTTCGCCTCCCCCGAGCTCTCTTGTACAGAAAAAAATCTGCTTTTACTTTCTTCGTCCCATCTCGGAGGCAGCAACGTGCTTTCTAAACCTTCGCTTGCGGAACGAACTCGTAAGCTTTGCCTTTTGTGGGTATTAGTGTGGTGGAAGAGGTGAGACACGAATTTTCCTTCCTTTCTTCCATGTATGATAGCAGCTCTGTATTTATAGATGGCTATGAGATCATCTTTTCTTTCTTTCCCACACGAAACATGGAGCTGAATTCCCCTTTCTTGGACATCAAACTCAGAAATCGTGGAACTCCCGTTTATCTTTTTGGTCTGCTTGAATCTTACGTGTTTTGCATAAAGTTCCCCATGTCTCTCTCAATTATTCTTTTATTGTCTTAAAAGCTTACTTAGGGTTAGGGATTAATCCGAGACATAATGGATTGGGCCTAGTACGGAGATACGAATAATTGGGCTGTGCCTTCGGTGTTTGAATTTCAGCTCTATTAACTTGCCACATAAATGCTAGCTTGCGGATCCTAGTACCAATTTGTGATAATATGTTGTTGGGCCAAGACTTCGTATCTTTGTGTGAATCCATATTGCGCGACGGTTGATGGCAATTATCTTAATAACCAAATATTCCAGTTTTATCCATTTTTGCTATATCGATATCTATAAGTGTAATAATAGGATATTCGAAACATTTTGAGACGTAACGACAAATAAGACATGGCATAAAAATACAGTAAATTATTATGTTCAAATTCCCCCCACACTTACGCAATGCTTATCCTCAAGCATAGTCTATTAAAAGCAATAAATAAAATCATGAAAGTAATCAATTCTAAAATGAAAATATGCATAGATATCATGTAGGCAACGTCGGAAAACACATATGAGATCAATGATTATCTATACGACTTACTTTAGTAATACCAATCAAGATTCGTACTTCACAAGGATTCACTCAGTTCACTCGGTGCATAGGTAAAAACGTCAATAAATTCTCTCGGCTCATGCATTAATCTAATATATACCATAAGCTTGCAAACGGTTCGTAAATCTATTACTCTTGGTGATAAAACGGAAATTGGAGGGTTTTATTATGGGTATAGCAGGGCTAATATATGTGGATTGTAATACCCGTAAAAATTGATACGGGATTTTGATGTAATTAGTTATGTAAATTTTGTGAATTAGGTATATTGATACGGAAATTAGAAGCTTGGAGTAAAATATAGGCTATGTTAGTTTCGAATTAGTTTCGGAACTTGATAAAGTATTTAATTAAAATTAATGATGGCAAAACAAATTAAGTTGGGCCATGTTTATTATATGGGAATAAAACAAACTAAATTTGGGCTATAATTGAATTCTCTAATTTAGGCCCAAAGTTATATACATAATATATTAGATAAATTTCATTAAGCTTAGGGAAGAGAAATCGTTATCTCCCTTGTCCCATCAAACTTTCTTTTAACCATGTAGTACTTATCTACTTTTAGAAAGATCATAACATCATTTTGAGGAGGAAAACCCTAAGAGAAGAAAACAAGAAACAATATCAACAGTAAAGGAGTTCTTCAACGAAATAAGAATCTACACCAAAAAGGAGCTTGAAGGTAATAGTTACCAAGGTAAAATCTCTTAGCCTTGATATTTAAATTATTTTAGTAACTAAGATGCTACTACACGGCTATATGAAGGTTTCCGAAAATTTCTAAACTCATAAGTTTAAGAATATTGAAGAAGTCGAAACTTTATACCATATTCATGTGTAGTTAAATAGTCATAGAAACATTATAAACTGTATTAGTTCTGGATTAGTGTAGTATTGGAGGATTAGTTTTGGAGGACGATTTAATAGTACACTTTTAGGGTTTTGGGGAGCAGTGTCGTTTTCATGAGGTTTCGACATCATTAAAAGTATCGACATGGTATTATGTCTCAAAGAGTCGATATTTGCTGTAGAAGGATTTCGATATCATGATGTCGATATGTTATGTCTCGACATTTTACAATGGTTTTATCGAGATGTTTTCAATAGTAATTGATCTCGACATTTCAAGGGGTCTCGACTTCTTTAGGGTCTCGATATTTTTAGGATATTAATGTGGTTTGGAATCTCGACATTTATCTGTTTTAGATGTCTCGACATTTTACAAAGGTTTCGATATTTTCAAGAAGTAATGATTTCGACATTTGTTCTTTTCTTAAGTATAAGAGATCTCGACATTTTGTTAAGGTCTCGACATCTTCTATGAACCTCTTCGACATTTATAATTGTTTTTAGAGGGTCTCGACATTTTATAAGACTTCGATATTTAAAGGACTCGATATTTATATGTCTCGACATTTATATTGTTTAGGGTCTCGACATTTTTAAGGATTTCGACATTTCAAGTCTCGATCTTTATTTTTACAAGGAACTCGACATTTTCATTTTTAACCAAAGATCTCGGCAAGCTCGTAGATCTCGACATTTGGTATTTTGACATTATGTTTTACTTAATAAATTTTCGGTATTTTAGAATTTTGCGATTTCGAAGGTTTTCAATATTTTAGGTTTATTTATTTTTAGGAATATTATTATTTTTAGGTTTCATAAATTTTAGGGTTTCTATAATTAGGGTTAGGAACTTGAAAGCTATGTAGTTTAGCAAATATACTGATATGGTAATATTTATGTATTCTGATGATCGACTTATAGGGATTCCATCAGATCGCTTATTTAGCGATAGCGGGAGGACAGGTAGGTGGATCATCCATCTACAATACGTAAACACTATGTGGATTATATGTTTTAATTCGATGATTTATGTGATTTATATGTTTTACATACGTTTCATGTGGAATCATGTTTTCACGTTTATATGCACAGCATATGCATATCATATCACAAGGGTGAGAAATTTACACCGTATTGAGACGGTAGACTTGAGATATTGTCGAGCGGGGGTAGAATGACATGTTGTGATTTTTGTTGTTGACTCGTTGTGGAGTCGAGGTTGGTACTCGTATGACACCTGACGGCAGACAGGCGTGATCGATCTGTCTACTCGGGCGTGAACGTCCCGAGGTGCAAAACCGTCGTGATTGTATTTTTAGCGGAAGGAGCGACCTGACAGGGCAGTTGCGTGATCGTCACAACGCTGTCGGCGTAGGCTACCGCTTACGGAAGAGCGGCCTAGCAGGGCAGTTGCGTGATCGTCAAAACGCTGCTAGTGTAAGCTTCCGTATGTTATTATTATGGGCGCGCGAGGTGTCGAGTCTGACCTAGGGCCATGTGTTGTGTAATATGAGATATGATTATGGGAAAAGAAAGAGTGAACATTGCATGTGAGATATTGGGATTGGGAATGAGCTTTCACGTGCATACATGCATTTCTATTCACCTACTGGGCAAATCGCTCAGTGTTTACGTGTTGTAGGTACTGAGTCTGACGCCGACGCACGTCAAGACTGAGGCGGCTGGTGGCGGTGCTCCACGGACTTTTGAGGGCAGGGCGGTACATGGATGAAGACCTGAGGAGCGATAATAGGGTTTTTGTTTTTTGACATTTTGGGGGCTACGCCCGTTGTACAGATACTACTATGTAAAATAATATTTTATTATATTATATTAACTTTTAGGAAAAGTTTTTAATTGACGGGCCTTCCGCGGCTTACGTTGCGGAAATCCGCCACTAACCGTAATTAGAAAATGAGGGTCGTTAGAGGTTGGTATCAGAGCGTAGGCTCTAGATTCTGAAGACTGTCCATGTACTGTCGCTCAAAAGCCTGGAGAACCAGCCTGGCCTGTAAGTTAAATGCTTGACTATGTGATTAGGTGTTATATGATATGTGTGTTTATTTGAATTATTGTAGATAATAGTTGAAAAATGCCAACCCGTAGTGAAATGTGGCTGAATCCAGCCGTAGGGCTGAACCGGAGTCCCCTCCAAATGAAAGGGACTCCACTATTCTACGACTGACCGATTTACTTCAATGCCAGTCGGAACATATCAATCGCCAGTCGAGTCAAATCGACGAGCTACTCCATCATCATAGCTCGTCTGAACATCGTCCTTCCCCACAGCCACCGCGAGTAGAAATTATAGGGGAATGGTTTCGGAAAATGGATCCCCCAACCTTTGCTGATGCTACGGACCCAGCAGTGGCGGAAGCTTGGCTGCGTACTATAGAAGATATGTTCATATATAGTCGTGTGCCTGAGAATGAAAAGGTCTTGTGCGCCGTTTCCATGCTCAGAGGAAACGCCCGATTCTGGTGGGATACCGTTAAAGTCCTAGAAGATCCGTTGAATATGTCGTGGGAACGATTTAGAGAATTGTTCCACGACAAAATTTTACTGCCCATGAACAGGAACGACGGATGCTAGAATTTATGCATCTCAGGCAAGGAGGAATGCCTGTAACCCAATATATCCGTCGATTCGAGGAGTTGTCCCGTTTCGCTCCTCACATGTGGCAACAAATCTACTCAAGGTGACGAGGTTCATTACGGGCCTCAAACCTGAGCTCTATCGCGACTAAGTATCTCGGGGGCCAGACAGATGGAATTTACCCAAGTAGCAGAAAGAGCCATGATAGCTGAGCAAGCTGAGGCTCAGGTTTCCGAAGCTCAGGAGGCGAAGAAGAGGAGGGAGAGTCAGCAAGGACTGGAAGTGACGGCAAGCGCCAATTTTTCAACAAAGGTCAAGGTAGCCAAGGAAATCGCCAGGGTCAACAGAACTGGCGCCCGACGCTGAATCAGGAACCCGTAAATATTCAGAGCAGACCTCCAAACCCAGCACCCCCAATGCAAACAGTGTGGCCGTTACCACTTCGGCGCTGTTATCAACCCAGACCCAACGCAAATCCACAGTGTTTTAGATGCGGAAGAATGGGGTATTATGCAAGGAACTGTAACACGAACATGCCCCAGAACCCGACCCGAACACCAGTTCGACCTCCACAGGTTCCTGCACGGGTTTTCACGCTTACCAATGAGGAGGCCGAGGCGAACCCTTCTGTTGTGTGACAGGTACGTTAACTATCTATAACGTGCCCACTTCGGTGCTAATTGACTCTGGAGCCACACATTCATTTGTGTCGGCTAAGTATGTGACGAAGGTAGGAATATCTCCTACCTCATCTGAATGCAACTATGTAGTTACTCTACCACACGGGATCCGACGCATACCAACCAATTACTGAAAGGATGCGTCGTAGTTATTGAGGGTAGGAACTTGATTGCGACCTGATTGTAATCCCGATGAACGACTACGATGTCATCTTCGGAATGGATTGGCTTTCAAGATATGGAGCCATCATAGATTGCAACAAGAAGGTCGTTAAATTTCAACTGCCGAAGAAGAAGCATTCACTTTTTGGGTAAATCAGATAAGAATAGTATTCCAAGAATATCGGCTCTAAAGGCTCAACGACTCTTGAGGTCAGGTTGTGAGTCTTATCTCGTATATGCAGTGAAGGCGGAGGACATACCTCAGCCGGAACTAAAAGATGTACCTGTAGTTAACGAATACTCTGATGTATTTCCCGACGATCTCCCGGGGTTACCCCCTGATCGAGAAATACAGTTCAAGATAGATCTGATGCCAGGATCAGCCCCAATTTCTAAAAGCCCCTTACCGTTTAGCACCGAACGAGTAAAAGAGTTGAAGGAAGGAACAGCTGGAGGACCTACTATCTAAAGGGTTTATCCAGCCGAGTTTCTCGCCGTGGGGCGCACCCGTTCTTTTTGTGCGAAAAAAAGATGGGGTCGATGCGACTCTGCATCGACTACAGGGAGTTGAATAAGATCACGATAAAAAATAAATACCCCTTTGCCAAGGATCGATGATCTGTTCGATCAATTGCAAGGAGCTTCGGTATTCTCGAAAATTGACCTCCGTTCGGGATACCATCAGTTAAAGATCAGGGAGGCAGATGTTCCGAAAACTGCGTTCAGTACGAGGTACGGCCATTACGAGTTTCTGGTCATGCCTTTGGACTGACAAACGCCCCAGCTGCTTTTATGGACTTGATGAACCAGTCTTCAAAAACTACCCGATCGGTTCGTATCTTTTCTTTATCGTCGATATTTTGATCTATTCTAAGACAAGAGACGTAACACGAAACCCATCTACGAACCGTCTTAGGAATCCCGCGAGAAAAACAGCTCTACGCCAAATTCAGGAAATGTGAATTTTGGCTTGAGCAAGTAGCCTTCTTGGGGCACGTGATTTTCTGGGAATGGAATCTCTGTGGACCCGAGTAAGATCGAAGCTGTAAATAACTGGCCACAACCTACTACGCCTACCGAAGTCCGTAGTTTTCTGGGACTTGCGGGATATTACCGTAAGTTTTATAGCAGACTTCTCCAGTATTGCCTCTACACTGACCAATCTAACGCGAAAGAACGTTCCGTTCAAGTGGACCGAAGCATGCGAACAGAGTTTTCAAGAATTGAAGAAACGTCTTACTCTGCCCCAATATTGACAATACATCAGGGGCCGGAGGATTGCAGTATACAGCGATGCTTCGAAGAATGGCTTGGGATGTGTGCTGATGCAGAACGTGAAAGGTGATTGCCTATGCTTCGCGACAACCAAAGGAATACGAGAAGAACTACCAAACCCATGACCTCGAATTAGCAGCGGTGGTCTTCGCTCTGAAGATCTGGAGATATTATCTCTACGGAGAGAAATGTGAGATCTTCACAGACCATAAGAGTTTGAAGTATTTCTTCACCCAGAAAGGAACTGAATATGCGACAGCGAAGATGGGGAGCTCGTCAAGGACTACGATTGCGTCATCAGCTATCATCCGGGTAAGGCAAACGTAGTCGCAGATGCGCTAAGTCGAAAAGCGGTGAATGCAGAGTTACATCAGTTGGAATAGAGGTACCAATTATGTGAGACCATGGAGCCAAGAAAAAAAAACAACAAAGTAATTCAGGCCCATAAGCCCATGATACAAGCCCAAACATATAGTACATATAGATACGAGGAGAGAAAAAAGAGACCACACACGATCGAAGTCGTGTCAGTGCACATCATTTTTGAAGAAAACGACCACGCCATAACGCGGAGACAAGGGAGAAAAAGAGCAGACATCTTTACGGCTTAGCAGTCAAGAAAACAAAAGTAGCTGCCGACAATCTTACAGCTCGAGCACACACGCGATTTTCAAGGCTTGAACTGCGGAATAAAACGAGGAAGATGAGCAGAATTGGGAGGGGCTACGACATTTAGGTTATAAATTGAGAACTAAGTGCTAACTGCAAAGGGAGGCGCACTCTGAACAAAAGAAAAATCAGCGCAAAGAGAGGCGCCGAGAGGTTGAGGGCAGCTGCAATTTTGGAGGTTCCGTGCGAGGTTGAGCAGCTTGAGAGGGCGTGTTGGGCTGAAAAAGATTTGATGGACTGCTGCAATTTGGAAAGGAGTGAAGGTAGGTGGACAACACGTGCACAATTGGGTAGTTGTATACTTGGGAGTTTCGATCTGTTATAGAAAGGGGACCTTTTTGCTTGAGGTCAGCTGTGTGTGGTTCATCTATGAACGGGCAGCAGCACCTCAGTAGGGGAACTCGAGCAAGCGAAACTTACCCAGGAGGGAGGTGACGATTCGCCCACCACCCGTTCGACGAAAGTTCTGTGAGGGCGTAATTTCTATCTTTCCTTTTACTTTTTTTTTTAATCGATAACTTGCTATTGCCGTAAAATCACAAAAGTACAAACGTGCTAAACAGCACACAGAGCCGTTTGGTCGCATTGCGCCAAATGGAGACCAGTCCTCAAAAAGAGGAAACACAACCCACAACAGGAACAACACTCCACAAAGGAAGAAAAAACTCCACAAGGGACACAAAACAGACAGAAAAAAAATCCATAATCTACGACCAAGAACTAAAGAATCTATAACAGAAAAAGCTATTAAGCTAAATCTACGATACTCTTCACTTTCAGTTGGTCTTCAACTTAGGGTTTTATTTTCATCGGACTGAGGCTCCACAAGGAGGAAAGGCTCCCGACCCGAGGGTCGAGAGAGAAGAGGTCCGAAAACGAGGAACTCAAAACTAGAGACGGCGAGGTGGCGATTGACAGCGGTGTGGGTGGAGGACGGCCGGCGGGTCGGGTCGGCTGCTGGCGGAGATCGGGCCGACGTTGGAAGAGGGGGAAGCGATGGAGAGGAGAATGAAGGCGGTGGGGGAGGACGGCCGGCGGGTCGGGACGCTTGCTGGCGAAGGCCGGGCCGACATCGGAGGAGGGTGAAGTGATGGAGGAGGTGGCTGACCTTGGCGGCGACGGGGTGCGGCAGGCGGGTGGGCGGTGACGGCAGGCGGCGGGCAGCCATGGCAGGCGGGTGAAGAAGCTTTTTTTTTTATAGCAAGAAAAAAAAAACAAAAAAACGAATACGGCTCCCCCAACCTCCGTTAATGGAGGCGGGGGAGGAGGTAGGAAGGAGTGAGGTGTTTGTTGGAGGTGTGGTGGGTGGTGGGGATGGATGGCGGCGGCTGTATTGGGGTTAAAAAAAGGTAGGGTTTCTTAGAGAGAGTGGTTCTGCCTTCTCTCTACATATGAAACGCAATAAATTCAAAGGTGATTCATAGGGTCTCTCTATCTTTCCTTTTATTGTGTTGTTTTATTTATGTCTTTATTTAAATCTTCGTTGCTTTCGCTAATTAATATTTAGCGTAAGTCGTTTTTGGTTAAGGTCTTATTAGGT
The DNA here is from genome assembly GCA_027422505.1 of Craterostigma plantagineum. Taxonomy (NCBI): domain Eukaryota; kingdom Viridiplantae; phylum Streptophyta; class Magnoliopsida; order Lamiales; family Linderniaceae; genus Craterostigma; species Craterostigma plantagineum. The sequence continues at coordinate 270,757 of JAPQWV010000533.1, forward strand.
CGGAATTCGTATTACTGTTATCGTGCTTTATTTAATCGTATGTGATAAGTTATGTGTTCGTCGCTGATCTTAATGCCTGTGCATGATTGATCGCCATATGCTCATTTTATTGATTGGTTTATGAGACCGAGAGGTGATTAGATCGATTAGAATTAAAGTGTCAAACACCACGACGTAAACCGACCAGAGATGCTATTTGGTTTCGTTCGTGTGGTTTTCGAGATTGACATCGTTTACCGCTAGATCTAAGAGACCTACGAAACTGTCGCATAGCTGGCGAAGGTGTCACGGCCGTGACACCTTGTGCAAGAGGTCGTGACTGTTGACAGAGGCCATGGTTTTTGGCCCCGACTTGGTCACGACCGTGATCATCATGTCCCAGGCGTGAAGGCCGTCAGGGACTTGTTCACGGTCGTGACGACGGGCAGAAGCTTGGCTAAGCTCGTCACGGCCGTGAATGTCTTTGCGAGAGGCCGTGAACCGACAGTTTTTTGTCAAAACTTGTCCAAATCAAATCCAAATTCGTTCCTTGTTCTTTTGTTAGGCTTGTGGGACAATACCTAGTCACTAGATGATATAACACAAAGGAAACAAACAAGGTATGAGTCATATATGATATGATTTGGATTAATTACGATTAAAGTCAATTTCAAAGGCTGAAAGTTGATTTAATCTTTATTACTTTGAATAAGTTCGTCCATAAGTTTAATCCAAGCTTTCTTACACTAAACGTAGAGTTTAGAGAGTGGTGAGAGCATTTAGGTTGTTGAGAAAACCCTAAGTGCTTGTCAGTTTTAGAAATCACACACACAGACTATAACACGTCTCTTCTAGAATATCTTCCCCTCCTCTCTAGCCATCCTTGGGAGGAGGTGGAATTTGGATACGTCCCGGATCGGCGGATCGGCGTGACGATCTTGCCAAGGCGTTGGAGCTCGGAGAGGTCATGGTGTTGCTTGGAACGGACTACGACAACCGGAACAGCAAGGCGAGAGCTGGGATCTTCGCTACGTGGGTAAGCTTCGAAAAACCTTATTGTGTGCCATGCATATTTTCTTTTTATAACCAAGCGATCTGGGGCTCCTTACGGGGAATCGGGGAAAAATCTTAAACTTCGCTGCACCTGGGTTTCGATCTTTGGACACCCGGGGTTCCACTACAGTGGTATCAGAGCCATGCTTGGTTTTAATAAATGACATAAATGAACCGAAATGATCTTGATTGTGCAAATCACCGAGTTGCTCAAGCGTCATAGCACGAGCCGCTCTCGGTTTGAGTTTGCAAACCGAGCGCTCGCATGGTCGGAGCACCGTCTCATTGCGAGTGGTCCGGCGTATTGCAGCGCCGTATTGAGAAAGCGTAGCGGTTGTCTCCTTGCGGATTATAACTTCACGCTTGGAGGTGAGTTATAGGATGTACTTTGTATAGGTAGCATAGATCTAGTGGTCTTTAGTAGATCCACGTAAAACGCGTTAGACGTGGTTTGAACGAAAAAATTCAGCGGAGACCTAAGACGAGAATAGTGAGGCTCGTTAGCTCGGGGCGAAGCCTCGATGCAACGTCTTCCGATTTGAGTTTGAGGGATTCGCCGAAAGCTAAAAAAACGAGCGGCTGCCCCTTGTCGTGCATTATACTACGTATTACTTTTACTGGGACCGTGTTGTTCAATAGATCCGGTTTAATTCCGGTGATGGCGAAGTCCGACTTTGGTGGAATAGCGATAAGGGCCGGTAGTTTAATTTTTGGGCTCCTAGGATTTTAGAAGCCTCGATGGGCTAATATGAATATGGCCCAATTCGTTCCATGATGGATCTATAAGGTTTGGCCCAAAATATAGTACGATGGGCTTAACTAGACTAGGCCAAGTTAAGTAACCTAAATGGGCCTATTGGCCCAATACAAGCTCAAGTTTCGTTAGGGTTTCTTGCAGCGTTTGTTGTCTCATCCGTGTTTATGTTGTTTATGTATGATACGTTAAAAGGCGTCAGTGTGGACTTAGGATCTATTTCCGGGTGATATGTTAATGGTGACAAGGTCCCCCCGGTTTGTATTTTATTTGATAATATACAGGTTGTCCGGAACAGCTCATTGTCCCCGTTTTGTACTTTATTAATTTTTAGAAAATTAGTTTAAGTATGGTGGCCGTACAAGTACGAGGCGGAAATACAAAGGAAAGTCGTTCGAGCACTTGGAGGTTGCTCGAAGACATGGCGTTACCCCGAAGATGAAGAGATGTATTTATTGTAAAATAAATGTAGTAGAGTAGAAATAGTCTGTGCTGATCGTCTTGTAGGCAAACTAGGTTTAACGCGATTCCGTGCATGTTTGTTTGACGTTACGTGCATTAATTATGTGCTTGCATGTGAGACGTATTCTCCCTGGTTGGACAAAATAGTAAGTGAGTAAAGGGACTTGGTTCCTGTCTTCTATCAAGCTCGAAACTATTGCGCTTGAGTGTCGTGTGCGGTTTGTTCCGAGTTATCGGCGCCAATCATCTCGCTCTTTGTCGTAGTTGGTGGTCGGGTGCGTTGAGACATATAAAGTTAAGCTCGTTATTGAAATGACTTGGGTGTTTGTGCGTTTTGTTTCGAGTTATCGGCGCCAAACATTTCGATTTTGTCGTGGATATTTCGGGTGACTGTCAAACGCCGCTCTCCGAAACATATTCACGCCTTATAAAGTGTTATCCTACGGGCGGGAATTTCTTAATGTTAGGATTGAGCCAGACGTTGATAGGTCGCACTTAGACTGGTTATTTTCCAATTATTCCTGTTAGGGTGAGGGTTCCTGACCGGAGACAAAGTTGTTGAAACACTCATAAGATGGGCTCGTGTGGGACATGGTGCCATCTATGGGTTCATGAGGGCCACGACGCCGTCCGATTAATGGGCCAACAAACTGTTAGGTTGAGGCTTATTTCTTCGGAGCGGGACCTCAACCCCACTATGAAATCATCAACGAGGTTTCCGAAATCCCTACCGGGAGAATTAGATTTTGAATAAAAATAGGGGAGTTAGGCCAAGTGAAAAGTCCTTATCAATGCCTGTCGAATAATACGTTCAACCCGATAATTCTTATGTCTTTTGCATTATATTTATTTCTTTTAAGATCAACAAACCCATTACAAATGTATACTGCTTTATTGTTCGGTGGGCTTGAATAATATGGATTTGATCCAAATCTAAGGATGGTCCTAATATGGATTTTTCAAAAATGTATATTCTCATAAAATGGATCGTTTATAATAATTTGCAGCTTGCCATTGTGGCATAAGCTGGCATAAAGTTTTACTCTATAAATAGGGCTATAGAAGGAGCAATCTTGGATAGCTCAATATTTGATGTTCATTAAGCCTATCGGTCTAATACGCATATAGAATAAAAGAACGTATTAGAAGGGTCCATTGGGTTGGACAAATATTTCCAAGGGCGGGGCATTGGAAATAAAACTTACCTAAAATTTGAGTTTAAGGTCCTTTTATTTAGAATAATATGATTTTGAAACTAATTAGTCTTGAACAACGCACTGGATTCTAGATAAGTTGAGATGGTACTCACTTATGAGTTTAGAATCTACTAAATTCCAGTGGGAGTTTCAGCACTGAGTGATTAATCAATGTTAATGCAGACAAAGTGTCCAAATAATTACATTGGATCAATATTTCTCTGTTTAAATTTGGCCACAGTTTTCAGTTACATAATTGCCTTTAAACTACTATCAAATACATTATTTTGAACAAATGTATGCGATTTTATTTTTTAAATAAATTCGCTGGCAATTAATAAATGTATTGTCCAAATTTAATACTGTGAAATATATTATCAACAAACGCAACTTTGAGTTGATAAAGAAGATTATTGTCTCTTTGATTTGGTCACGCCGAAGTTAGTGATTCAAGTATTGGATAAACACGACATTGTTAAGTCGTGAGAATCTCGTAACCTCAGCAAAAAGTTGACAATCACCCTTCACAGGGAACTAATAAAAGAGTCATAAATCTTCTGGGTTTGACCCGCACTAACATTTGTGGACAGAATATTGTATTCGCCCAAGGTATTTTGTTAATTTGTACTTCACAAATAGTCAATCTTCTTAGAGATTAGTGTATGTGTTAAGTTACAAGTTATAACTCCTTGATGAGATCAAGAAAATTAAATTAAACTGCGAGATAAGAGAAGCTTTTTTATTTGATCAAAGTGGCTCGAGTTTGAAATGAGTTCTTTGGAGATAATGTCATCTTTTCACAGTTAACTAAGAACGCTGTTAATGATGTCTATAGACGAGAAGTTAGACTTCATGCACGCGGGCCATCATAGTCGATAGTCATGCATGCGCTTCAACAGTTGTTAGATATCAAACAATATTGGATAAAGTTTGATCTTTCCTGAACTACGTTGTTCCCATATGGTATGGGTTTGCGTATGAAACGCAATGTACGTTCTATACAGAATTCCTATGAGGTTAATTAATTCTGCACCTTACGAAATTTGGAATTAGTAAGAAACTGAGCTCAAATCATATAGGGGTTGCCCCATTTGAGTGATAAAGCTTGGCAAAGTTGTGTGTATAATAAACAAGAATATTAATGTCGTTATTGTCTTTGGACTCAGAAAACTTCTCATTCCACGATATTTTTGGAAAATATCGAAGCCTTAGAGGCTCACGGTTCTTGAAAAATTGTTTATTCGAGAAAGAAAAGTGGGAGTGGTAACACTGGGAGTGTTGACAGAAACACCTAAAAGATATTTTAGTGCTAGATTGCACTTAAAGAAAGTCCTTGATACACCTTTAGTTGCGAGTGTCGGGTAGTAGAGTGTCTCACAGCCTGAGAGATGTTGTATAGTACACACCGAGCATGGGGGTTGCTGCGATGAAGGGATATGTTATTACAATCCCACTACCCTTGACCAAGCAATAATGGTTTAACTTGCTGAGACGACTTATTCTGTGGGAGTAGATGAACTCTATGCACAACAACCATATCATGATTAGGTCTAATAGACTGGTTGAAATATACGAAGCGGGGCTTGTAAGGGCTGAGTCATAAATGATAGGCTTTGACTATGAGGAAACCTTTTCGATTGTTGCAATTAAGTTCGTTAATCTTATTAGCAGAGTTGCATGCTTTTATGAGATCAGCAGACGGATGTGAAAATCGTATTTATCTGGGAGATAAATAAAGATAGCCCAACGATTTTACATCGCAAGAAGATGCTCATAAGTGTGCAAAGTTGTAGAAAAAGAGTTGTAAAGACTTAGTAAAGCCTCCAGGAGTTAGTGTCTTTGGTTTGATGAAATAGTTTGAAACTATGGATTCATAAGTACAAAGATAGCCTTATGTATCGCAATAAAAACAGTGGGAGTTTAATCTTCGTATTGTACGAAAGATGTTTTCCTTAAGAAAGGAAACAATATCGAAATACTCCGAATGGTAAAAGCGGGGCATTTGACCGATTTCTCCATAAACGACTTGAGATAGGGGACCTACACTCGGGGAACAACCTATTTGGAGATATGGTCTAGTACAGAATGGTATCTCAGGCCCTTTACTTGAAAAGACGATGTCAATTACAAGAAAAGGGTTCTTACCCACGATTTAGTTTTCTATGTTCTCGATGCGAGACAGATAACAAAGCTAAATCGAGTCCCATATACAGTTATAATAAGTGGCCTTGTATATGCGGAGTTTGACTCGCGTTTGTTTTGATAAAAGATAAATATGCTGAGAGCATTTATCAAAATTTAGGCTACCTAGGTAAGAAAATAGTCCATGATGATGGTTTATGTGAATGGAGAAAAATGAGTGTATAGTTAGACTTATTTTCGACGTGGTTGATCGAAAATCCACTTAGGGTTTGGTCTATATAGTTTAATGGTAGAACAGTACCTTGAAATAGTTTCGAAGAAGCACTCACTGTTGGTACATGGGAATCGTGAGCTCGAATCCCAAGTCAACCATGCGCATGAGCGCAGATAATTACCATGGAGGTAAGAGATCAGTTTGGATATTGAAGTCTTCTTGGAAGAACTTCAAATAGTTCCAGGCATTGTGAATCAACTGCTGCCATGCGGAATTCACTTTAGCCAATGAACATTGGTCTCACAATTAATCCAGACGAAAAGAAAGAAAGAAATACAACATGTTGCATGTATCGTTGAAAATTGGATGCTTAGCCGTGCAGAAGGTAGCGCTGCGGAAACGTGGCCATCCCGTTCACTGTGCCTTTTATATACGCAGTGCTGAATAACGTCTTTAGAAGACAAGTATTAGATATACACACCATATGGCAGCGAGTACAAGTGGGAGATTGTTGGGGATATGCCCTCGGAATGCCATTCGATGATGTAATGAATAGGGCATGTCTATTCACACTTTAATATTTGGTTGTATTCAAATATTTATTTATGGAATTTATAAAAGGCATATTATTTATTTACCTACCCAGTCTTACTAGGCATCCGGTGAGACGGTAAATAAATAAATCTCATATATACGAGTTTAGGCACCGATTCTCATGGGATGAGAGAGGGGGGCACCGGTGAGCTATTATTCTCGAATGTTAAATTAGTCCATAAATCTTAGATTTCAGTAGGGTGACTGAATGTCAATCATGACTTATTTGTTGAATCGGGGATTAACTTATATTGGACACGACTCGTAATGGAAGATCACATGGCTAATTACTCGCTGAGTGTCAATGATCGAGCGATTGACTATATTAGTGTGCGTGGACCTTAGACCGAAGGGTCATTGACAGAGTTGGCTTTGGGGTCCTGACTTGTCACTAGTTTGCTAGGCCCGCCTTGTTCGAGGTTGAACATGGGTCAGCGGCGACATGCAGTCTTGACAACGAAGTGCAACTGCTGAGCATTGACAGTCGTGAGGGATTCACAACCTCGCAAGTAACCGAGGTATATGTCCTCTACATATTCCGTATTCGTGGACGAGGAATTACAGAATCTTTGCAAAGTATAAAAACTAACTCGCGTGGGACGTGGAGTGTAATTTAGTAATTTCGTCGTCACGGATTAGTCATAGTGTCAGGTTAGTGAGTTTGACATTACAATGACTCTCACTCGATCAGGGCATATGTGAAGGGTCTATACGTAGTACGACGATCTATAGTCGGTTCGTAAAATAGGAAGATCGCACTCAACACGGGATCTATTCGGTACCGTGGGATTGGCTAGGCGCTTACCGAATTCTTGGATTCCTCCCTTGCCGGGTTGAGACGAACCAAGAGAGTCGGGCTTAAAAAAGATCACTGAGACAGTATCTGATAAAGTGAGATGTGTTATTATTTAACGAGCTTGGAGTCATTAATAAAATGTTAAATATAAGTTTTAGAAACTATATTTACATGGCCTTAGATTCCCAAAATGAAATAATTAAAAATGGAGAGTATAGGGTTCACAACCACGAGCAAGGCTCGTCACGGTTATGAAGCCCGCCTGAAAATTAGCAGCAGATTCAAAATTCATATTTCCCAATCTAGACCTCGGATTGAGAATCCCTTTGGTCAGAATCAAGACTGGTGAGTCTTCTTTCTGTGGTTGAAACTTCAGCTCCATCAGACATCGTTTACCTCTAGATCTAAGACACCTACGAATCTACCGCATAGCTAGCGAAGGTGTCACGACCGTGACACCTTGTGCAAGAGGCCGTGAAGATTGACAGAGGCTATGGTTTTTGGCCCCGACTTGGTCACGGCCGTGACCATCATGTCCCAGGCCGTGAAGGCCGTCAGGGACTTGTTCACGGCCGTGACGACGGGCAGAAGCTTGGCTAAGCTCGTCACGGCCGTGAATGTCTTTGCGAGAGGCCGTGAACCGACAGTTTTTTTGTCAAAACTTGTCCAAATCAAATCCAAATTCGTTCCTTGTTCTTTTGTTAGACTTGTGGGACAGTGCCTAGTCATTAAATGATATAATACAAAGGAAATAAACAAGGTATGAGTCATATATGATATGATCTGGATTAATTATGATTAAAGTCAATTTCAAAGGGTGAAAGTTGATTTAATCTTTATTACTTTGAATAATTTCGTCCATAGTTCTCTCACTAAAACGTAGAGTTTAGAGAGTGGTGAGAGCATTTAGGTTGATATTTGAGAAAAACCTAAGTGTTTGTGAGTTTTAGAAATCACACACACACACTAAACACATCTCTTCTAAAATATGTTCCCCTCCTCTCTAGCCATCCTTGGGAGGGGTGGAATTTGGATACATCCCGAGATCAGCGTAAAGATCTTGCCAAGGCGCTGGAGCTCGGAGAGGTCACGGTGTAGCTTGGAACGGACTACGACAACCGAAACAGCAAGGCGAGAGCTGGGATCTTCGCTACGAGGGTAAGCTTCGAAAAACCCTTATAGCGTGTCATGGATATTTTCTTTTATAAACCAAGCGATCCGGGGCTCCTTACGGGGAATCCGGGAAAAATTTTCCGCTGCACCCGGGATTCGATCTTCGGACTCCCGGGTTCCCAACACCCTCCTGCCGTTGAAAAGCATAATTTATTCTTTGCTGCGTCTATCCCCACTGTTGCGGACCCATTAGTTGACATTCGGGGCTCGATCAGTTCTTTTTTATGTATGTATTTTAGATCAGAAGTTCTTTTTTATATATATTTTCTATTTAGATAAATAATTAGGAAAATTTACCTAATAAAATATAGTTTTGTATATTAAACTGAGAATATTTTTGGAAAATTTACCTAATAAAATGTAAGTTTGTATGTTAAATTAGGATATTTTAGGTTACTGAGAAAATATATAATTTGCGTTTGCAGATCATATCATATTCGGTACAACAAAAAAAAAAGAACAGTTAATTGGTGGTGCAAAAAGACATTATTTGGGCCATATATTAAGGGAATTTTACATAAGAATACCCATTAATATAAAAACTAGCAATCAATACCTTGTCAATATTCATTTATATGCAGGTACCCGTCAGAATAATTTTTTTTGCATATTGGTACCTGCCCACCGCAAGGTACATCATATAATACATTTAGGTACCATAGAGAAACGTATAGTGGCACGTAATACTGCTAGAAATTGTACCACCATATAGCCTGCCGCAAGGTACCATATGGAACGTATATAGGTAGAATATAAATGTGTAACGTGGTATACAATACACATATAAAATGGTACATCAAGGCCGGAAAAATGGTACGCACAGTTGAACGGGTACTTATCCAAAATATTTTCTGGCAATGGGTACTGACTTGTAAATTTTTATACAATTGAGTTTTTCTATAGATTCACCATTATACAATTTTCTCGCCACCTCCGCCGCCTTCGCCGGATCTTCCACGCCGCCTATGTTGCACCGCCTCCACCTAACCCCTCTGCCACGCCGTGTCCGCCCCTTTGTCGCGCCTCCTCCGCCCGCCGCCTCTCCACCTTCGCCCGCCGCCTCACGCCACCACAGTTCATCGCCTCCCGCCACCATTCACTCGTGAGTCTCCCACGTGGAGCTCGTTTCTCCCGACCTTTGGGTCGGAGCTCTTTCCTTCCTTTGTGGAGCCATTTCTTCCTTTGTGGGTGCCCCTTTCAATGAAGAAGAAGGCGTCGATCGTTTGACAAAGAAAGTGTAGAATATTGTGGATTCTAATAACCTTGTTTGTGGTAGGTTCTATAGTTCTTTAGTCCAAGTTTGGAATTTTCTCGTTTTCTGTAGGCTTTTTTCACTTTTGTTGGGTGTGTTTGTGCTCCTATGTGAGCCTTTATTTTCTACCAGAATATGATGTCACCGGACCCTTTGGGCTCGTATACTTTTGTTATCAGTACAAACTATCATTTCAAAAAAAAAAAAGAGAAAAAGAACTTTAAAGAAAAAAAATTTAATAATGGTAAAAAGTTAAGAATCGACCTCTTGATTATTATAGAAGAGCTTGACCACTACGCCATCATATAAATGTCTGTTTCCAAGTATAAAGTTATATATCTTCTTTAGCTCCTTATATAAGCTAATTAGCACCGACTTAGACTTGGCTCGGTTTATGGCTATGATTCAATTCAATGTTTGAATCCGATCTGGCGCGGAGCCTAGGTGTCTGCAAAGCCATTCAAATATTTGACTTGGTCCAACCTCGAACAGCGTGCGCATAAATCTTTTCTTGCATGATATGCTCCACGTTAGGGGTATTCTTTCGGTACCTACCGTACTGAACCGAACCGAACCGAAATTTCTGTATACCCCTAGTCATACCGAATACCGAACCGAATTTCTCGGTTCGGTTTTCGGTTTTTACCGAAATTTTTCGGTAAATTCGGTAGCGAAATTTAAATAATAGTAATAAAAAATTCGATAATAATTAAATTAATTCATATATTAATATAATATATATTTTATTTTCAATATTAATATAATAAAATATATTTTAATTTTTAAAATTTCGGTAATTTGGTATACCGAATTTACCGAAATTCAAAATCAGTACCGAACCGAATTTACCGAATTACTGAATTTTTTTTTGAAGAACCGAATACCGAACAGAATTTGCGGTTCGGTTCGGTTTTGTACCGAAATTTCGGTATTTCGGTAAATTCGGTCGGTATACCGAACAACGAACAGCCTACTCCACGTGCTACGGGGTTTTAATAAAATAATTAAAAAAATATAAATCAAAATCAAAACCATAAAATAGAGATTTTCTTATCCTATTTATACGAGATAGTAATTCGTAATAACTGTATACGAGTTACTGTCCACGGTGGCCCGCACAATGACATGACATGTCAAGTAACTCGTAATTATTGGTTACGAGTGCGTCTCTTTATTAATTATATAATCCACTAATCATAAAATCATCATTATTTCATGTGATTTACATAATAAAAATCACATATAATTTATTGTTTGTTTCGCGGCGATTAAAATGATATGCATAAATTATATTTTTCGAATATTGGAAATATTTAATAAGGCAATCTCAATCGAAAAAGGGATACACAACAAATATGTAGTTCAATCCATTATATATAGTTATATATTTCGAATATATTACATAAATAGTTTATCCGAAGAAAGTACAAAAGAAGTGATCTGAATGAACAAGTACCTAACATGTATACTGTAATACCCGTAAAATTTAAACGGGATTATTTTTGTGATGTTCGGAATTAATGAAGCTACGTTTCGAACAAAATTCGATTTTTCGGAAGCGAGCCGAAAGATAACAATTGGGAGCGGGAGATAATTTAGATGTGCCGCAAAGCTTAAAAGGCCCAAGGAATAAAAGGATTGAAAATATATGGAAGGGTCCAATAAGAATAAAAGGGCTCCCAAGTAGAGAAGATATTTCTTCAAGCATGAGAAAATGATGTGGAGCTTTATCACCACCTTGTCATTTGATATGTGAGAAGAAAGCCCTTACTTGTAACAACCTAAAACTCACGTAAAAGGGGAAGGGAGAAAAAAAATAGAAAAAGGAAATAATATGGCCCAAGTCAATGTTAACATTGGCCCAAGTACCTTAGAGATAAACATGAGCTTTGCTTAACCCCAAGGAAACCACGTTAGTACCCTATCACTTCCTTGATACTTAGCCTAAAAACACTTCTTAGTGATCAGAGAAGGAACGTGAAAGCCAAACAAAGAAAGAAAAAGGAGGTGTCGAACCAAAATACAGGGAGGAGAAACGAAACAAAGGGGCAGAATTTTGGCAAGCTCGAGTGATCTTCAACCTAGTAATTATCCAAACTAAGCTAAGGAGGTAAGAATCCTACTTATAACGTATAAATCTTCTATAAGCTTAGGTGTTTAATATTTTACGTTGGTTGGTGAATTAGTTGGGGTTTGGAGCAATATTAGGTGAACTTCTATTCTACAACATCTAAATACATTATGTTTAAGATATCTTGGTATGTTACGTGGTTTACATAGGTGATTCACAGATGCCTATACAAAGTCTATGATATTAGATGTGCTTGAAAGCCTAAACCTTGGGTCTAGATAGGTGTTTCATATATATGCTAAGGTTGGTATGTGCGATAGGAAGTTTTCTATTAGAGCTTGTTAGCACTTGAGGGTCTTTTTTTACTACTGTTAATAAGGATGCTTTGGGCCAGTGTTAAAGTTTCTATAAATTAGGGTTTTTCGAGTTTCAGCTCCTACTTAGGGTTTCAAGTTTGTAGTTCATATCTAGGGGTATTTATTGATGAGTTGCGCGTGAGAATTTCAGTGTTTTTAAGGTGTACTACTATTGGGGATTAGCATAATTTCTTAAGATGATCTTAATGATAGGTTAGTTGACGTTTTCTTTAAAAGGGTTTGATGTTTTTATATGAATTTCTGGGTTTGGAATGAATTTCGAAGGAGATTTTGATAATATATGAAGGTTTAAAGGTTTCGACCGATTCTGAATTTCGGGCAACTTCGAAAATCAGGGGCCGTTTTACTTTGCAAATCTTGAGAGAAAATAGGTTTCCAAATGAATAGGGACATCGGCCGAATGAGTTCGGGTCGCGAAAGTGTTTCGCGGGCCCAAAGGATTTTTGGTGTGAGTAACACAAGTGTTTCGCGGGCCAAACTTCGATATCTCGCGGGCTTAAGTCTTTCGCGGGCCGACTAGGGTGATTTCTGGGAGACGCGTCGCTGGCCGACTTTGAGTTTCGTGGGCCGACTGACTTTTGCGGGGTGATTCCTGTGAGGGCAATCGAGCGATTCACGACTTCAATCGAGCTTCGCGCGTCCAGTCAGGCGATTCGCGTAATCGGCGAAAGCTTCGCGGAGTTGGACGTTGACCCGAAGTGCACGGGTTGACCAATTTTAATGTGGAATCGGGCGATTCGCGAACTTGGCGAGTGATTTCATAAATTCGCAAGTTGACCAATTTTTAAAAGTGGGATCGGGCGATTCAGGTTTGGGCTTTGACCGAATTTGGGTGCGTTGTTTTATGTTTGGACTTTTGTCCTCAGGCCCAGCCATTATAAATAATATTATTTTCGGCCCAAATCAGTTTTAAAATAAAATATTTTCGTATGTTGACTAGTATTTTCAGGTCAATCCATAATTTAAACTTCAAAGATTATTTTGGAATTTAAGACCTTCTGCCTAGCTTGATATTTTATGGGTTAAACTTGACTTAGCGAACTCTTTTAAACGGTTACCTTTCAAATGTAGTTTTAAGCATGATAATTTTAGATAGTCAATTAACTTAGCTAGTACACTGACGATTATAACTTTTTATGCTTAAGGGTCGACTAATTAGGATTTCACAAGGCAGTAGGTGCATTTAGCCTGGACGACAGGTAAGTGGGAACTTCAACTACAACACATAAATTGCTTATGTGCGCTAAACGTATGTGACTTTCTGCTTCAGTGATTTTATGTGGTGTGAATTATTTGTGATATGCCACTGCATGGTTAGTAAAGCAATTTATTCTATTATTCGCATGGCATGCTCATGTACACGCACGTTTCATTTGGGGGATTTCGGGGTGTGAGCGTGCACCGTGTCTATCGCCTGAGAGCGATAATATTTGCCGATATAGGCATCTGATGTCGGCTCACAGTTGAGTCAGGGCTACTTCTATGGCACCATAACTTTGTGGGCCGTCGTCGCTTATTATATATATTTGGGTTGCGGCCCTGTTTATTTTATTTGGGCAGATGCCCTGTTGGCGATAAGGGGGTGACCTGGAGGGTGCAACCTGAGGGAATAAGCGACACAGGGGGTAACCCTGATGTAGGCAACCTCAGCGTGGGCTACCAGCGTGAGTGACCGCCTGGCAGAGGGGACGACCTGGGAAACGGCGACCTAGGGGAAACGTGTGCATCCTAGCGTAGGCCACCCGGCGTGGGTCGCTGCCATATTTATCCTTATTGGATTTGAGCTCATTTATGGTGCATAGTAAGATTGGTCGAGGGTCCTAAGTGAAAGTAATATGAGTATTATATGCATTGGCGTGGATTCGGGGTATTGGGCACTTGCATGGCATGCATCGTTTCTACTTACCATTGTTTTAAAATGTGTTGGATCGCCCGCGTCGCGCGCGATCGCTTGTTTCTCCGTCAAAACGCTCCAACACGTTTTTAATTTCGAGTTTTATTTTGTTTTATTTTTTTTCTTGTTTTGACGGATATTCCGTCGAAAATTGTTGATTTCTTGTTTAGCGACGGATAATCCATCGGAACTTCCGTCGCAAACGAATTTAAGCTCTGACATAAATGCATTGTAGATCGTTGCACTGACATAATTTAAGTCAAATGCGACAATAATATTTGTTTTATTCCTTTTTTATTTAAGACTTATTTAAGACTTCTACGGAGCAATTAAAGCGTCTTTATTTTGAGTAATTTATATAAAAAAATGCATAAGCATATCCAGTTTATTCCTTGTTTCATACGATCATAATGACATGCATATCATATATTTTTCGATACCAATATAATTTTCGATAGTTATAAGAATCATTTTAATAGCTTATTTTAGTTGTATTTATATTAAGCGGTAACTAGAATGATTATTTAATTGATATAAGTCCTATTTTATTGTTAGGATTGACAATATAATTCATATATATTTAAAGTTTAGATTTAATCAATTATTTGTACCTTATTTATTATTTCATTGAATTTCTAAAGAAAATATAGATTATTTAGTCTCATAAATACAATAATGATATAAAAAGTGACCATATTTATATTTATCATATATTACATATAATTTATTTTATTATATTTAGATTATCCGAAATACTCACGCAATGCGCTACGCTATTTACGCTACGCGCTACCGACACTAAAACGCGACACACTACGCTATGCGCTTTTTAAAACATTGCTACTTACTGAGCTTTATAGCTCATCCCATGTTTTATGTGTTGTAGGTACGATAGAGTCGGACGTTGAGAAACGTCACGACTAAGGCAGGCTGATGGCGGTACTCCGTGGTCTTTTGAGGGCAAGGTTGTACATGGATGACGACCTGTGGAGTGATGTTAGGATGTTTTGGTTATCGTAAATATTTTTGGGGGCTCCAGCCTTTGTATATTACGACTACCGTTTTGATGTAAAATATATATATTAGGAAAAAGTTTTTGTAAATTGGGTCTTCCGCGGCTTACGTTGCGGAAATCCGGCACTAACCTTAGTTAGAAAGTGAGGGGCGCCACAGGTGGTATAAGAGCTTAGGATATTGATTCTGCAGACTGTCCATGTACGGCCGCTCAAAAGTCTGGAGGATCAGCCTTGCCTGTAAGTTTTACGTTTGATATGATTATGTGCTTTTAATAACGTGCCTATTTGTTTGACTAATTGTAGTATGACCAGCGAATCTAGAGAGTTTATGGGTGAGTCAAGTCGTGAGTCGCACCTAAGTCCCCTACGAACGAACGAGACTCGACACTGTTATACCTTATTGAATTGATCCAACAACAGTCAGATCAGATCGGTGAGCTTAAAGACCAAGTTAGTGAACTGAAAGATCTAATCTATAACCTCATCAATGAGCGAAGTTCATCTGAACCCCGTAGATCCACACATACGGAGATTACAGGAAAGAAATTCCCAGAACTGAATTCTCCAACCCCTGCGATTGTTGCTAATCCTACTAGGAATGAGATCCAAACCTCGCAGACTCATAAAGGAAAGAGAAAAGCAGAAGGTGGGCCAGAACAAGAAGGTAACAAGAAGCTCCAATTTTTCAGGGACCCCAGCAACGTTCAGATTGGCAACAAAATTGGCAACCAAGGCAAAACCCAAGGGAGACTAACCATGCCGCTCACGTTCCAAACCTTAAACCTCAATGCCAATTGTGCGGACGCTATCATATAGGGATCTGTTATGGTTTAGGACCTAGACCCAACCCCAACCCTCGATGCTCTCGATGTGGAGGAAGGCACCCTCTAGAAATTGTCGGGCGTACATCCCTTTAGAACCAGATCAAACATCAGCACAACCCTCCCCAACCCCTGCATGGATATTCAACTTAAACCTGGAGGAACTTCCCACGGAAATGACGGGTACGTTAATAGTTTATAACATACTTACGATCCCAATGCGAGCTTGCAATGAGCCACGCATTTAAATGTGTGACCAATATTGTGTGCTAAAGGTGGAAATACCTTCTAACCTTCCGAATATAGTGATGTATTAACCTTCCACATGGAGGTCCAATACAAAATAAAATACTCCATTATTATTATTGGTAGCAGCCTGAGTATCGGTCTACACCGTAATTTTGACAGATATGCTTTCAAAATGTGAAACCATATCTGATTTCCCTAGGAATGATAATAAGCTTCAATTGCTCAAGAGGAGAAATATCCGTCTTGCAGGTATGACTAGCCAAAGTAAAATTTTCAAACATCTGGTCTAAAGATTTAGTAATTTCTAAGGACAAGTTGCGAATCTTTTCTCGCATCTGTGGATAGACAGAGGAATTACCTCAGTCTTGACCGAAATGGTGCGAGTAGCTATCAGAAGCGCCGATGTATTTTCCGATAATATTTCGAGATTACTCTCTGATCGATTTATGATCAAGGACATATTCCTTCTTTTTGGAATATTCTTTCTTTTTGGAGTATAATGATGAAGCCACATTCTGCTAGTCGTAGGATTTTCCTTCCCGTATTGAAATATAGGATAAACCACAATTCAGCTATCAATGAATATTTCTTGCCCAAACATCGTAGATCAGGAGGTATTATTAGAAGGAAGAAAGAGATATAGTGTTTGGGGTGCTTTAGCAATAGGTCATCATTGTCAACCAATACAGGAAGAGATCGTTGTTGTCCATTATATAATTATGAACCGTCGTGGTAAACAAAGGCAAATCAATTTTTGCCTTTAGTACACTACAAAAGAGACGATGACTGTCAAGATCAAGAATGTATCCTGTTCTCTCCCCGCTGAAAATTTATAGGAATCTTAGATGAATTTGTGTATCAAGAAACAATCAAGGTAGAATAAATCATGGCTGAAATACCACTTTATCGAGCCACTCATCTCATGATGATCTTGTTGCTTGTGCCTTCTATACTTGTTATCCGATTCTCATCCTAGAACAACTGAGGTTTTTGAATGCGAGTTCGAAGACAAGAAAAGATCAATCTAAGAATTTTACTTGCTTCAAGATAATATCTGGAGTTTTCTTCACCCCAAACACTAATGATAATTAGCACTTACTTCATGTCCTATTACCCTTTATTCCCTAAAGCGATTCCAAAATTCCCCACTGATTTTTTATTGCTTAGACAAAGATAACCTTCGGTCTGAAATCAACGACTTCGATCCTTTATCCTCAAATCAGAATTGCGAAACTTGGAATAATTAATCTATTTCGTAAGAATTCGTTCTTTTCATTTTCCCTAGTAAGGATCACCTTTACGAGCAATTAGGTGATTTCTATCACTTAATCGAGCCAACCCAATTCCCTACCGATCGTTACCCCGAATTATTCGGTTGGCGGAATTTCGGAGGCGAAATTCTTTTAAGGGGGATGATGCAATACCCGTAAAATTTAGACGGGATTATTTCGGAATTAAGCTACGTTTCGAACAAAATTTTTCGGAAGCAAGCCGAAAGATAACAATTGGGAGCGGGAGTTAAATAATTTAGGTGTGCCGAAAAGCTTAGAAGGCCCAAGAAATAAAAAGGATTGAAAATATATGGATGGGGCCAATAAGAATAAAAGGGCTCCCAAGTAGAGAAGAAATTTCTTCAAGCATGAGAAAATGATCTGGAGCTTTATCACCACCTTGTCATTTGATATGTGAGAAGAAAACCCTTACTTGTAACAACCTAAAACTCACGTAAAAAGGGGAAGGGATAAAACAAAATAGAAAAAGGAAATAATATGGCCAAGTCAATGTTAACATTGGCCCAAGTACCTTAGAGATAAACATGAGCTTTACTTAACCACAAGGAAACCACGTTAGTACCCTATCTAGGGATGGCAACGGGTAGGGTATGGCTGAACCCGGGACCCGGCCCGAATATTTATTAGCGGACCCGACTACGGTGATTTCTGTGAGAGGCGTTGCGGGCCGACTTTGAGTTTCGCGGGCCGACAAACTTTTGCGGGGTGATTCCTGTGAGAGCAATCGAGCAATTCACGAGTTCAATCGAGCTTCGCGCGTCCAGTCAGGCGATTCGCGTAATCGGCGAAAGCTTCGCGGAATTGGACGTTGACCCGAAAGTGCACGGTTTGACCAATTTTAATGTGGAATCGGGCGATTCGCGAGCTTGGCGAGTGATTTCGTAAATTCGGGCATTGATCCGATCGTTTCGCAAGTTGACCAATTTTTAAAAGTGGGATCGGGCGATTCAGGTTTGGGCTTTGACCTAATTTGGGTGTGTTGACCGACAGTTTTAAGTTTGGACTTTTGTCCTATTTCAGGCCCAGCCATTATTAATAAAATTATTTTCGGCTCAAATCAGTTTTAAAATAAAATATTTTCGTATGTTGACTAATATTTTCAGGTCAATCCATAATTTAAAGTTCAAAGATTATTTTGAATTTAAGACCTTCTGCCTAGCTTGATATTTTATGGGTTAAACTTGACTTAGCGAACTCTTTATAAACGGTTGCCTTTCAAATGTAGTTTTAAGCATGATAATTTTAGATAGTCAATTAACTTAGCTAGTACACTGACGATTATAACTTTTTATGCTTAAGGGTCGACTAATATGGATTTCACAAGGCAGTAGGTGCATTTAGCCTGGACGACAGGTAAGTGGGAACTTCAACTACAACACATAAATTGCTTATGTGCGCTATACGTATGTGACTTTCTGCTTCAGTGATTTTATGTGGTGTGAATTATTTGTGATATGCAACTGCATGGTTAGTAAAGCAATTTATTCTATTATTCGCATGGCATGCTCATGTGCACGCACGTTTCATTTGGGGGATTTCGGGGTGTGAGCGTGCACCGTGTCTATCGCCTGAGAGCGATGATATTTGCCGATATAGGCATCTGATGTCGGCTCATAGTTGAGTCAGGGCTACTTCTATGGCACCATGACGGCGTGGGCCGTCGTCGCTTATTATATATATTTGGGTTCCGGCCCTGTTTATTTTATTTGGGCAGATGCCCTGTTGGCGGTAGGGGGTGACCTGGAGGGTGCGACCTGAGGGAATAAGCGACACATGGGGTAACCATGATGTAGGCAACCTCAGCGTGGGCTACCAGCGTGAGCGACCGCCCGGCAGAGGGGACGACCTGGGAAACGGCGACCTAGGGGAAACGTGTGCATCCTAGCGTAGGCCACCCGGCGTGGGTCGCTGCCATATTTATCCTTATTGGATTTGAGCTCATTTATCGTGCAAGATTAGCCGAGGGTCCTGAGTGAAAGTAATATGAGTATTATATGCATTGGCGTGTATTCCTCTGCGGGGTATTGGGCACTTGCATGGCATGCATCGTTTCTACTTACTGAGCTTTATAGCTCATCCCATGTTTTATGTGTTGTAGGTCGATAGAGTCGGACGTTGAGAAACGTCACGACTAAGGCAGGCTGATGGCGGTACTCCGTGGTCTTTTGAGGGCAAGGTTGTACATGGATGACGACCTGTGGAGTGATGTTAGGATGTTTTGGTTATCGTAAATATTTTTGGGGCCTACAGCCTTTGTATATTACGACTACCGTTTTGACGTAAAATATATATATTACGAAAAAGTTTTTGTAAATTGGGTCTTCCGCGGCTTACGTTGCGGAAATCCGCCACTAACCTTGGTTAGAAAGTGAGGGGCGCCACATATACAATGTCTTATCTTCTTATTTATTTTCTAAATTGTGGAGATGACGTGTTTCTCCATCTGCCTGAAAAAGCGGTACACAATAAACTGTAGTTCAATTCATTATATATATTTATATATTTCGATTGCTATTGCCATAATAATTCCTAACTTTATAAAAATAATTAAATATTTTCGATATTCGAAAAATATAAGAAATGCAAATCATTTTAATCGTCGCGAAACAAACAATAAATTATATGTGTTTGTTGATGTAAATCACATGAGATAATGATGATTTTATAATTTGGTGGATTATATACTTAATAAATATAAAATAAGTTAAAATACAAAAAATAAAAAAAAATAAAAAAAAAAAAGAAAAGAGATGTAGTAACTCGTACAATAATTACGAGTTACTTGAAATGCCATGCATTGCCACCTTGGACTAGGGCTGAAATATTGGGCGGGTCGGCCCGCCCGGCCCGAATATAGCGGGCTGCCCGATTTTTATCGGGTCGGGTCGGGCTGGCCCGAAATTTAATGGGCCTAATATTCTTCGGCCCAAACCCATTATGTCATGGGCCGGGCCAGCCCGTCGGGCTAACGGGCCTAATTTTTTAGTTTTTTTTCTTATTTTTTATTTCAAAATCTTTTATTTTTTTCAAAAATACTTATATTTTATACTATTATTATACCCAATATTGCAAATATATAGTTATAAAAATTTTATATCCCATAAATTTATCAAAAATATTATTTTTTACATATCAAATTGAATTATATAATATTATAATTGAATTTTATAAACATTATATATAGAATTTTAAAAAAAAACACATACAACTAACGGGCCGGGTTTGGCCCGCAGCCCGTCGGGTTTTTTGGCCCGTGGCCCGTTAGCCCGCCGGGCCTAATGGGCCGGGCCAATGGGCCCGATTATTTATCGGGCTGATGAAATTTAGGCCCAAACCCGAAATTTATCGGGCCGGGCCGGGCTAGCCCATGGCCGCGGCCCAAACTTTCAGCTCTACCTTGGACAAATAACTCGTATACAGTTATTACGAGTTACTAACTCGTATAAATAGGATATGCAAATCTCTATTTTATTAATGATTTTTGATTTCATAATTATTTTGTTAATGGTTTATATTTTTTAATTATTTTATTTAAAAAACCTAATGATACGGCCTAATGATTATTTTTTTTTTTCACTCAAGTTATTTTTGCTCCAATGTCTGCAAAATAAGAAATGCAAACATAAACGTAACATATTCAGTATATTATGACAAATAACGGCAGGGAATACACTTTTATGGGATAAATAAAAATAACGTAAAATCCTAACTTATCAGTGATGATTATCGTAGATTTTAGCAGCTTATTTGCAATTGGTTCTTTAGTTCTTCATGTTCACACCGTGTATCATGTTTTCTATCTGTTTTTTCTTTTTTTTTCTGCGTCATGCTTTTTGTGAGCCTTCATTCCCCATGTACTTTTGTTAATGATTTCGTTCCAGAAAACGAAAACTAACTATATGCCTAGTCACTTATAATCTAATTCTTTCTTTTTGTTTTTCAATTGTGTGCAAAGTGCACAGGGAAAGTTCTGAATTTTAATTTTAATACTACAATAAATTCTGTAAGAAAATTGGTAATTCGGTAGGTTTCGGTTTATCGAACTACTAAGCCATACTGAACTGAATTTTATGTTCGCCATTCGATTCGTAACGAAGTGTCGGCTTTTCGGTCGATACGGTCAGTATACCAAATAATGAACACCCATACTGTTTTCCAAGTACTGTTCAGACGGATTATTGCACCCCAAACCCCAAATTGTTATTATTATTATTTATTATTATTATTAGGGTAAGCTTCACTTAAATCCCTGTTGTGCAAACTTTCTATCACATAACTCTCTTGTCAGAAAAATATATCACTTAACTCCCCGATTTACTGTACCAATTTCTTCAGTCACGATGTATCTTTCTATGTTTGTATTGTGTACCACAATTGATACAGTGTACCTAAATGTGTGGTGTACGTACGGCGGATCGGGTACATTTTTGAAAAAAATAGGTACGATGTAACAATACATTTATGTACTATATCGACGTATTGTGGTACACAATACAAACATAGAAAGGTACAGCGTGACTTAAGAATATAGTACAAATAGTAAATAGGGAGTTAAGTGATATATTTTTCTGATTAGGGAGTTAAAGTGACAGAAATTTTGAAAATAGGAATTTAAGTGAAGGTATCCTTATTATTATGAACCCTAATTTATTATAATGGAAAGATAGGGATATACACTACTATGTTTTCTTTACCAAAACATGAGCACGTCGTTGAATATAAAGGCCAAGTCCACGTTGTTGAACTGTGACTGTTATTCCTTTTCCAGCTTTATTTTCCACACAAAACAAAAATGAAATATACCACTTCAGTTCTTCAATCAAACTTTGACCATTCATTCGTCACTTTCTCTGTGTTTTGTCTTCACCTCGTACTTATTATATATAGGCCTCTCTCAAACTCAGCTCAAACATCTCATCTCTCGAAAAAGCTTGATTGAATTGAAATCTCTCCCTCTCTCTAAATGTCTTGTTGGAGATGTCTCAGGTCAATACAAATTAACTCCATATATGTATATATATATATATATATATATATACGTTACTTTATATGCAAATGCGATTTATGATCGGAGTGTTAATGTTGAAATTGCAGAAACTTGTGGCGAAGATACCTATCCAGGGTGACAAGGAGAGAAGAGACGTCATGCATTTAGCACGGACTACTGTGGTAATATATATATATATGTGCGTGTGTGTAATAAAATCTGATTCTTGATGTGTGTTTCTTATTTTTGTGTGACAGTACGATTAATTATTTGTTATCCGTTGTATTTGTTAATCTTGAATAGGTATAGTGTCTGTTGCAATAGACATTGTTAGGATATGCGGAAAATACCCGATAATTATTTTGCCCGAGAAATGACGATAATAAATAAAAGAGACGAAAATAATATTTGGACAGTGACACGAGATTTACGTGGTTCGGTCAGAATGACCTACGTCCACGGGCCGGAGGGTAGAACTTCTTTAGTTATGTGGAGATATTACAGACACGTACACTGACGTGGTACAAAAGTAGCTACAACAATATAAGGAGTAGGCTACAGAAAATAATCAGAGGAGACGAAGATCGTTGTGTTGTATTTTTCCCTTTGCTGAGCACCTCTATTTATAGCAGAACATATGCATCGTTTCTCATGTGAACTCTTGCGGCAAAATTGATATGAACAGAAGAAAAGCATTCGACCGTCCTGTAGAATACTAGCAGCTTTCGTCTGCTTATTTTCTTTGAATTATCAGGCGCCCATAAATGAATAGGAATTGCTTTTTTTCCTTTCTCCCACGTGAAGATGTTTGTAGTTGCTTTATATGTTGAATGGTCAATAAAAAACAAGCTCACCTAACAAATCTCCACCTTGAGCTTGATTCTACAAATCACTCCACCTCAAGTTAGAATACTTTTATCTCCCTCCGACCATAGCCCCCACGGGCTAGTTCACCAACTTTAAAACACCAATCAAGTCCAAGCAATGCTTGAACTTGGAAACTGGAAGAGCCTTCGTAAACATATCCGCAGGATTATCCTTCGTGTTGATCTTCTTGATAAACACCTTCTTATCTGCAATGATCTCACGAATAAATTGATGCTTAACATCAATATGCTTAGTCCTTTCGTGATACATCTGATCCTTGGTCAAATGAATCGCACTTTGACTATCGCAAAAAATAGTAATAACTCCCTGACACTGAGTTAATTCACCGAACAACCCTGTCAACCATAATGCTTCCTTAATCGCATCAGTAACCGCCATATATTCTGCTTCAGTAGTAGATAACGCCACTACATGCTGTAGAGTTGCTTTCCAGCTAACTGCACAGCCTCCAATACAAATACATATCCAGTAAGAGACCGTCGTTTATCGAGATCACCTGCGTAGTCTGAATCAACGAAGCCAACGAGAGTATCACTGTTTCTGCCAAACTCCAAACAAAAGCTTAGAGTACCCTTCAAGTATCTGAGAATCCACTTCACTGCTTGCCAGTGTTCTTTTTCTGGATTAGCCATATACCTGCTAACAACACTAACAGCCTGTGAAATATCAGGACGTGTACATACCATTGCATACATAATACTGCCAACTGCACTCAAGTAAGGAACTCGTGCCATGTACGCTTCTTCCTCATCTGAAGATGGTGACTGAGCAGCGCTTAGCCTAAAATGGCTAGCAAGACGAGTGCTGACTGGTTTGGCATCGTTCATGCCAAATCTCTCCAAAACCTTTCTGAGGCAACTTTCTTGGGTCAGGTATAACTTACCAACTCCTCTATCACGTCTAATCTCCAGCTCCCAAATTTCAAATTCACCACTCAATAAGGCCTTCAACTGGTGAATTTCCGCAAGATTCTTAGCCGCAATGAGCATATCATCAACATATAACAACAGATAAATGAACGAACTGTCATTTAACTTCCGGAAGTAAACACAACTATCATACTTGCTCCTGGAGAAACCATGACCCAACATGAAAGAATCAAACCGTTTATACCACTGTCTTGGAGACTGTTTTAATCCGTATAAGGATTTCTTCAACAAACAAACTTGGTCTTCTTTTCCTTCAACTATGAAGCCTTCGGGTTGCTTCATATTAATCTGTTCATCTAAATCGCCATGTAAGAACGATGTCTTGACGTCAAGTTGTTCTAACTCCAAATCATACATGGCAACGAATGCAAGTAATACACGAATAGAGCTATGTCTATCAACAGGTGAGAAAACCTCATTAAAATCAATACCTTGTACCTGACTATAGCCTTTCGCGACTAATCGTGCCTTATACCTTGCATCGTCAGAACCAGATAAACCTTCTTTCTTCTTGAAGACCCACTTACATCCGACTATTTTCTTTTTCTTCGGCGGCGGCACAAGAATCCAAGTACCATTCTTGTGCAGAGACTCCATTTTTTCATTCATCGCTACCAGCCACTTATCAGAATTATCATCGCTTATTGCCTCTGAATAGGTAGAAGGTTTGCCGCCTCCACCTGTTTCTTGCGCCACTAATAAAGCGTATGAAACTAAATTCACGTACCGCTGTGGTAGTCGAATCTCTCGTCTCTCCCTATCTCTGGCTATTAATATTCCTGCTCGGTGCTTTCATTTTCAACAGGATCTAAATCAGGCTCTGTCTCATCCTCTTGATCTGTTGAACTCGAAGCAGGATCATCTGAAGGATCTTTGTTGATCTCGAGCTCCACCTCGCTGTGTACACTATCATTCTTTTCTTGACTAGAAGAATTAGTAGACTCTTTTGACGGATGTAACATAGAAGACTCGTCCAATGTAACATCTCTGCTAATTATAAATTTGGGTGACTTGGGATCAGGATTATATAATCTATATCCTTCACCCCTGAAGCGTAACCGAGAAAAATACATTTATTAGCTCTAGGCTCTAATTTTCCCTCGTTTACGTGCATATAAGCTGGGCACCTAAATATTCTTAAGTTGGAGTAATCGGCAGGAGTACCTGACCAAACTTCCTCAGGAGTCTTGAAATTGATCGGTGAACACGGTGAGCGGTTGACAATATAACATGGTGCAGCGATAGCTTCAGCCCAAAAATCATTTGTCAACCCAGCGTTGGAGATCATACATCGAGCTCTCTCTAGAAGTGTTCAGTTCATGCGCTTAGCAACACCATTTTGTTGAGGCGTCATTCGAACAGTGTGATGTCGAGCAATTCCTTCATTTTTGCAAAATTCGTTGAACTCGCTTCCACAAAATTCTAAGCCTTTATCTGTCGTAACCGCTTGATCTGTTGTCTGCTTTTCAATCAAAGCTTTCCATTGTTTAAATGTTAAGAAAACACCACTATTCTGCTTAAGAAAATAGACCCAAACTTTTCTCAAAAAATCATCGATGAAAGTCAACATGTATCTTGCACCACCTTTGGACGAAACACGAGAAGGACCCCATACATCAGAATGAATATAGTCCAAAGTACCTTTCGTCTTGTGGACAGCTGGCGAATTGAAGCTGACTCGTTTCTGCTTTCCAAAAATACAGTGTTCGCAAAAGTCCATCTTACCAGTACTTTGACCGCAAAGTAGGCCCCGCTTGCTTAAAATCGTCAAGCCTTTTTCTCCCATGTGTCCAAGTCGCATATGCCATAACTTCGTGGTATCAACCTCCGGGGATGTCGAAACTGCAGCGGAACCTGTAACAGTAGTTCCCTGCAAAATATATAAATTTCCAGACCCGCAAGCTTTCATCACGACAAGAGCACCTCTGGTAATTTTCAAAACTCCACATTCACATGAGAACCTGCACCCTTTGAGATTCAAGTGTGCCTAAAGAGATAAGATTTCTCTTCATATCTGGAACATGTCTGACTTCTGTGAGCGTTCGGATGATTCCGTCGAACATCTTGATCCTAACTGTGCCTTTACCAACAACTTTACACGGAGCATCATTTCCCATTAAAACATATCCGCCATCGAATTTTTCATATGTGGAAAAATAATCCCGACTCCGACTTATGTGGTAAGAACACCCCGAATCTAAGATCCACTCATTATCAGACCTAACAATATTTGCAGTTGCTATAAAAATAGTTCCATCGCTCTCATCAGCAGCTAAACTAGCTTCGGCGGGTTTATTAAATTGCTGATTATTTTTCTTCTTATTTTTTAATTTAAAACAATCAGCTTTAATGTGGCCCTTTTTCTTGCAAAAATTACAGACTTTATTTTTGTACCTGGATTTCGACCTTTCTTTAGATCTGCTACTTTCAGCATCTCTACGTTCTGGTCTTCCCCGTGCAAACAGACCTTCTTCCTGGCTACCACTTGTTTCTTCCGTAATATCCCTGTCTAACTGTTCTTTCGATTGTAAAGCAGATTTGACACTAGCATACGATATCGTATCTTTCCCATAGATTATAGTGTCACGAAAATGCTTTAAAGACGAGGGAAGGGAACACAACAATATTATGGCCTGATCTTCGTCCGTCACTTTTACTTCTACGTTCGCCAAATCAATAATGATAGAATCGAATTTATCGAGATGCGAGAGAATAAAAGTACCTCCCGTCATTTTCATACTGTATAGCTTCTGCTTTAAATAAAGTCGATTCTCTTTAGTCTTCATGTAGATAGCTTTTAATGCATCCCACATACCCATGGCCGTCGTCTCCGTGGCAACTTCTTGTAAAACTTCGTAAGAGAGATTTAAGATAATAGCCGATCTGGCTTTCTTCTCCAGCTCATTAAATTGATCGTCCTTCATTTCGGTTGGTTTCTTCTTTGCGCCTTCAAGCGCCACCTCACAACCGTCTTGAATGAGTATGGCCTCCATCTTGAGACTCCACATTGCAAAGTTGACATTTCTGTCAAACTTTTCAATTGACATTTTTGTTATCGTCATGGTGGCTAAAAAATAAATCGGGTTGGCTCTGATACCAATTTGTTAGGATATGCGGAAAATACCCGATAATTATTTGGCCCGAGAAATGACGATAATAAATAAAAGAGACGAAAATAATATTTGGACAGTGACACGAGATTTACATGGTTCGGTCAGAATGACCTACGTCCACGGGCCGGAGGGTAGAACTTCTTATTATGTGGAGATATTACAGACACGTACACTGACGTGGTACAAAAGTAGCTACAACAATATAAAGTAGGCTACAGAAAATAATCAGAGGGGACGAAGATCAGTGTTGTTGTGTTGTATTTTTCCCTATGCTGAGCACCTCTATTTATAGCAGAACATATGCATCGTTTGTCATGTGAACTCTTGCGGCAAAATTGATATGAACAAAGAAAAGCATTCGACCGTCCTCTAGAATATTAGCAGCTTTCGTCTGCTTATTTTCTTTGAATTATCAGGCGCCCATAAATGAATAGGAATTGCTTTTTCCTTTCTCCCACGTGAAGATGTTTGTAGTTGCTTTATATGTTGAATGGTCAATAAAAAACAAGCTCACCTAACAGACATGAAGGACAAAAAACTAATTGAGATAGGCAACTTTGATATCGTAAAGGTTATGAATAAACTCGAAAAAAAATGGTGCGCAAAGATAGAGAGCCTTGGGCCATCGAAACAAGCACCTGAACCAAAACAAGTGGAAAAACCAGCACCAAAGGTTGAGCCTGCGAAGACAAATTGGAATTACGTCATTCCTCAATATCCTAATTATTACATACCACATACATTACTGTAACCCCAACGAGGATCCAAATTCATTTGTGGTATGATCCATATATATATAGGGATCCAAATTCTTGTGGTATGTCTTGAAACCATATATATAACATATATATATATATATATGACATACGATAATATCAATCTGTCGCCCATGTTTGTCGTATGCGGTTCCGTTTTTGTTTTTGTTTTCGTTGGAGAATAAATGCATATGGTGGACCCTATTATGTATTGATGGCCTACAGTTTCTTGAGGCCCTAATAAGATTTACAATGTCAATTCATGTCTTTGCTTGGCTAACTTTTTTTTTCTCCGGAAACAATTGCTTTAATATCATAAACAAAAGTATACGGACTAAATAGCCCGGAATGTCTCTCCAATAAAATCGTCTGGAAGAGAAAACAAGGCTCGCACGAGCATCAAACACCCAACAAAAACATAAATCCGACAGAAAACTAAGATTCACTATCTAAAACACGAGAACTAAAGAACATATCACAAAAAAGGCTGTTAAGCCTAATTCACAACACTCTTCATATTGTTCGGCCCATCGACTAGGAATCTTGCATTCATCGGAAAGGGCTCCATAGTGGGTGAATGGGTTTTGACGGCGTGTGTAGTAGTTAGGGTTTTAGGAGGATGGGGAGTCTATTGCTTGGCTAACTCCGATACCGAAAGTTTCGGACATATAGCTTCATTAATGACATGAGAATGAAACAGCAATGAATGATCGGATCCTCGACAATGCAATAAATCCACACTGATCATAGGCTAAAACCTACCAAATATGTGCAATGCTTAAGTTTGTATCTTCTTTTTACGGATAATATATTTCTCTCTTTCACCGCTACGCGTATTAATTAGTTTTTATTCCCTTTCATATGATTCAAGAGCCGCTGATGTGTTAAAAGTTCATCGATGGACTGATTTGATTTATTCCCACAACCGCTAAGAATATATTATTTAATTTTGGCATGGGCCACATTCTTCTTTTTGATGGATAATTTCCGTTCACTCAATAGTTGTTTTAACGAAACTTAGAAATTGAAGAACACAATCTTAACGTGGTTTGGATATGAATTATCCTACATCCACGGAGTAATCTCTACTATTTGGTCTTTTCTTTACAAGTGAGGCAGAGTTACCACACTTCACACACAAGGAAAACCCAACAGAGAAGATGACGAAAAATTCTGTTACAAAGAACAACACACACGCGCTCTGTCATTTATATATTGGCGCCAAATCTATGTTCGTTTAAAACGGTTTTAATCACTTCAGCTAGAGCCGTCAAATGGGCCCGTGGCCCGCGGGCCGGCCCGCCCCGCCCCCAAAAAAGGGCGGGTGGGCTGGGATATTTTAGGCCCGCCCAGAGGCGGGCCTAAACGGGCCAGCCCGCGCGGGCCGCGGGCTTGGCGGGGCGGGGCGGGGCGGGCCAGCCCGCCAGTTTAAATAAATTATATTTATATTTTATATCATATATTATGTTTAAATATATTAATTTAATAGTTAATTATTCCTTAATTATACCATAATTAATAACATATGTATTTATAAATATATAATTAATACATTATTTATCCATAGTTTATTATTAAATACCTTAATTAACTAAAATTAATTAATAAATTAAATTATAAAATGAAAATACAAAAAAAATAAATATTTGTTATATGCGGGCGGGCCGGGCCCGCGGCCCGCCGCGGGCCGGGCCGGTCCCTGATTTTTTAGGCCCGCCAGGTGGCGGGCGACGGGCCAACCCGGCCCGGTCCGCCATTTTGACAGCTCTAACTTCAGCTGCTAGAAATGCCGCTAGCATCAGCATCTTCGTAAGTTATCCATTTAAAAGAGTTCCGCGCGTTATAAATGTTTGCACGCTTCCTTTCACTTCAGCTCGAACCTTAAGTCTGTTCTTCATACTTCCAGTCTGATCTTCATGTTCCAACTTGCTGATTTCTTCTCTTGGTTTCAATAGATTTTTTGAGCAAAATTCATAATCTGAAAGTCCCCTTAAAACCTCGTTTTGATTCTCTAGTCAAGTTTTCGTTCCCCTTCACGACTCCGTATATAATCTATTATCTTGAATTTTATAGGATTTATTCAAGCTCATTAGCCCCAAATGTCCAACAGTAACTCGTACGATAAGTTAACGTAGAAGGTGGTGAAAATGTCCAACATCCCCCCACAAGATGGATGTCACAAATTTGGGACGGACGCTTGAGTACGAGTTGTTGTAACTGCGGCCCAGTGAGCACCTTTGTAAACATATCAGCCAGCTGAAAATTTGTCCGAACAGGTAGCAGTTTCGTCGCGTCGTAAACGGCCAAAAATAAAATTAACCTTACTAATACTAGTATAACGAAAGTAAGTATCGTCTCCACAGGGAAGATGGTTGATTTACTTCTTTATCAAAATTCGATCGATAATAATATAATAATAGTAATAATATAATATTAATAATAATAAAGTAGTAGTAGTAATAATAATAATAAGGGGGGTTTTGTTGTGCTGTTCAAATAGACATGAAATTAAACTAAGAAAAGGCGGATGGAAAAAATAAATAAATACTAACGAATATAAATAGTTGAAGTAATCGTTCTCCACTTTGATTTATATAATTTATCACCGACTCCTAAATAACGTGCATATGTAAGCATAGTTGTCGACGAACGCCAAACAACCAATCTCTTCTTAATTTCTCGATAATTACGAGACGCTCTATAATTACTTCCATAATCGAAAAATAACCTCCGGGATGCCCTGCAAGATTTAAATTCCTACAGCATTAAAAACAAAAAGATCCGATTATTGATTAACTCGCGGACGACGCTCTCGCAAGAAACGACATTGGTCCATTAAATTCAAGTCGTTTAAACTACTAGATAACTTGCACTTACCTAAGGTAGAGAAGTTGAACATTGTTCGCTATTTATTAGAACATACAAACAATTACGATTTGTTGGTCTAATTAGCAATGGACTCACCTAGATTAATTAAACATTTGAAAATCAAACTACGTTATCAACTAAAATAAATTCAAGCTTAAACGAATACTAACGCGTTCACGAATAAGCACAATAGTCTCACAATATTATAAATCAAGGTTTCGAATATACTTCAACAAACTTAGCTACAAAACATAATAATTAAAGTACATAGATAGATAGAAAGAAGGCTCCCTTACAATCGTCCGAACGCTACCCAACTGCTCATCCGCCAAGAATTACAGCCCAAATCCTCCAAGGAATTCAGCCCAAGTCAACCTAGAAACTTCAGCCCAAATCCAACTAGCTACAACAGTGTTCTCTGTAATCAAGCAATCGTTCAGCTCTTTAAAGTACAACAGCTCTTACTCACCCGTTCTTAACTCCAAGCTCTTCTCTGCTATTTGAGCTGCTCCGTGTGTTGTTGCTGCCTCGATCTGACAAGAAAAGCTTCCCGATTTGGCCTGTGGTTGCTCCGATCTGGACGGTGTTGTGCTGCCTCGTCTATCAGCTTCGCCTCCCCCGAGCTCTCTTGTACAGAAAAAAATCTGCTTTTACTTTCTTCGTCCCATCTCGGAGGCAGCAACGTGCTTTCTAAACCTTCGCTTGCGGAACGAACTCGTAAGCTTTGCCTTTTGTGGGTATTAGTGTGGTGGAAGAGGTGAGACACGAATTTTCCTTCCTTTCTTCCATGTATGATAGCAGCTCTGTATTTATAGATGGCTATGAGATCATCTTTTCTTTCTTTCCCACACGAAACATGGAGCTGAATTCCCCTTTCTTGGACATCAAACTCAGAAATCGTGGAACTCCCGTTTATCTTTTTGGTCTGCTTGAATCTTACGTGTTTTGCATAAAGTTCCCCATGTCTCTCTCAATTATTCTTTTATTGTCTTAAAAGCTTACTTAGGGTTAGGGATTAATCCGAGACATAATGGATTGGGCCTAGTACGGAGATACGAATAATTGGGCTGTGCCTTCGGTGTTTGAATTTCAGCTCTATTAACTTGCCACATAAATGCTAGCTTGCGGATCCTAGTACCAATTTGTGATAATATGTTGTTGGGCCAAGACTTCGTATCTTTGTGTGAATCCATATTGCGCGACGGTTGATGGCAATTATCTTAATAACCAAATATTCCAGTTTTATCCATTTTGCTCCGATATCTGTAAGTGTAATAATAGGATATTCGAAACATTTTGAGACGTAACGACAAATAAGACATGGCATAAAAATACAGTAAATTATTATGTTATCAAATTCCCCCACAGTTACGCAATGCTTATCCTCAAGCATAGTCTATTAAAAGCAATAAATATAAATCATGAAAGTAATCAATTCTAAAATGAAAATATGCATAGATATCATGTAGGCAACGTCGGAAAACACATATGAGATCAATGATTATCTATACGACTTACTTTAGTAATACCAATCAAGATTCGTACTTCACAAGGATTCACTCAGTTCACTCGGTGCATAGGTAAAAACGTCAATAAATTCTCTCGGCTCATGCATTAATCTAATATATACCATAAGCTTGCAAACGGTTCGTAAATCTATTACTCTTGGTGATAAAACGGAAATTGGAGGGTTTTATTATGGGTATAGCAGGGCTAATATATGTGGATTGTAATACCCGTAAAAATTGATACGGGATTTTGATGTAATTAGTTATGTAAATTTTGTGAATTAGGTATATTGATACGGAAATTAGAAGCTTGGAGTAAAATATAGGCTATGTTAGTTTCGAATTAGTTTCGGAACTTGATAAAGTATTTAATTAAAATTAATGATGGCAAAACAAATTAAGTTGGGCCATGTTTATTATATGGGAATAAAACAAACTAAATTTGGGCTATAATTGAATTCTCTAATTTAGGCCCAAAGTTATATACATAATATATTAGATAAATTTCATTAAGCTTAGGGAAGAGAAATCGTTATCTCCCCTTGTCCCATCAAACTTTCTTTTAACCATGTAGTACTTATCTACTTTTAGAAAGATCATAACGTCATTTTGAGGAGGAAAACCCCTAAGAGAAGAAAACAAGAAACAATATCAACAGTAAAGGAGTTCTTCAACGAAATTAAGAATCTAACACCAAAAAGGAGCTTGAAGGTAATAGTTACCAAAGGTAAAATCTCTTTAGCCTTGATATTTAAATTATTTTAGTAACTAAGATGCTACTACACGGCTATATGAAGGTTTCCGAAAATTTCTAAACTCATAAGTTTAAGAATATTGAAGAAGTCGAAACTTTATACCATATTCATGTGTAGTTAAATAGCCATAGAAACGTTATAAACTGTATTAGTTCTGGATTAGTGTAGTATTGGAGGATTAGTTTTGGAGGACGATTTAATAGTACACTTTTAGGGTTTTGGGGAGCAGTGTCGTTTTCATGAGGTTTCGACATCATTAAAAGTATCGACATGGTATTATGTCTCAAAGAGTCGATATTTGCTGTAGAAGGATTTCGATATCATGATGTCGATATGTTATGTCTCGACATTTTACAATGGTTTTATCGAGATGTTTTCAATAGTAATTGATCTCGACATTTCAAGGGGTCTCGACTTCTTTAGGGTCTCGATATTTTTAGGATATTAATGTGGTTTGGAATCTCGACATTTATCTTTGTTTTAGATGTCTCGACATTTTACAAAGGTTTCGATATTTTCAAGAAGTAATGATTTCGACATTTGTTCTTTTCTTAAGTATAAGAGATCTCGACATTTTGTTAAGGTCTCGACATCTTCTATGAACCTCTTCGACATTTATAATTGTTTTTAGAGGGTCTCGACATTTTATAAGACTTCGATATTTAAAGGACTCGATATTTATATGTCTCGACATTTATATTGTTTAGGGTCTCGACATTTTTAAGGATTTCGACATTTCAAGTCTCGATCTTTATTTTTACAAGGAACTCGACATTTTCATTTTTAACCAAAGATCTCGGCAAGCTCGTAGATCTCGACATTTGGTATTTTGACATTATGTTTTACTTAATAAATTTTCGGTATTTTAGAATTTTGCGATTTCGAAGGTTTTCAATATTTTAGGTTTATTTATTTTTAGGAATATTATTATTTTTAGGTTTTCATAAATTTTAGGGTTTTCTATAATTAGGGTTAGGAACTTGAAAGCTTATGTAGTTTAGCAAATATACTGATATGGTAATATTTATGTATTCTGATGATCGACTTATAGGGATTCCATCAGATCGCTTATTTAGCGATAGCGGGAGGACAGGTAGGTGGATCATCCATCTACAATACGTAAACACTATGTGGATTATATGTTTTAATTCGATGATTTATGTGATTTATATGTTTTACATACGTTTCATGTGGAATCATGTTTTCACGTTTATATGCACAGCATATGCATATCATATCACAAGGGTGAGAAATTTACACCGTATTGAGACGGTAGACTTGAGATATTGTCGAGCGGGGTAGAATGACATGTTTGTGATTTTTGTTGTTGACTCGTTGTGGAGTCGAGGTTGGTACTCGTATGACACCTGACGGCAGACAGGCGTGATCGATCTGTCTACTCGGGCGTGAACGTCCCGAGGTGCAAAACCGTCGTGATTGTATTTTTAGCGGAAGGAGCGACCTGACAGGGCAGTTGCGTGATCGTCACAACGCTGTCGGCGTAGGCTACCGCTTACGGAAGAGCGGCCTAGCAGGGCAGTTGCGTGATCGTCAAAACGCTGCTAGTGTAAGCTTCCGTATGTTATTATTATGGGCGCGCGAGGTGTCGAGTCTGACCTAGGGCCATGTGTTGTGTAATATGAGATATGATTATGGGAAAAGAAAGAGTGAACATTGCATGTGAGATATTGGGATTGGGAATGAGCTTTCACGTGCATACATGCATTTCTATTCACCTACTGGGCAAATCGCTCAGTGTTTACGTGTTGTAGGTACTGAGTCTGACGCCGACGCACGTCAAGACTGAGGCGGCTGGTGGCGGTGCTCCACGGACTTTTGAGGGCAGGGCGGTACATGGATGAAGACCTGAGGAGCGATAATAGGGTTTTTGTTCTTTTGACATTTTGGGGGCTACGCCCGTTGTACAGATACTACTATGTAAAATAATATTTTATTATATTATATTAACTTTTAGGAAAAAGTTTTTAATTGACGGGCCTTCCGCGGCTTACGTTGCGGAAATCCGCCACTAACCGTAATTAGAAAATGAGGGTCGTTAGAGGTGGTATCAGAGCGTAGGCTCTAGATTCTGAAGACTGTCCATGTACTGTCGCTCAAAAGCCTGGAGAACCAGCCTGGCCTGTAAGTTAAATGCTTGACTATGTGATTAGGTGTTATATGATATGTGTTTTATTTGAATTATTGTAGATAATAGTTGAAAAATGCCAACCCGTAGTGAACATGTGGCTGAATCCAGCCGTAGGGCTGAACCGGAGTCCCCTCCAAATGAAAGGGACTCCACTATTCTACGACTGACCGATTTACTTCAATGCCAGTCGGAACATATCAATCGCCAGTCGAGTCAAATCGACGAGCTACTCCATCATCATAGCTCGTCTGAACATCGTCCTTCCCCACAGCCACCGCGAGTAGAAATTATAGGGGAATGGTTTCGGAAAATGGATCCCCCAACCTTTGCTGATGCTACGGACCCAGCAGTGGCGGAAGATTGGCTGCGTACTATAGAAGATATGTTCATATATAGTCGTGTGCCTGAGAATGAAAAGGTCTTGTGCGCCGTTTCCATGCTCAGAGGAAACGCCCGATTCTGGTGGGATACCGTTAAAGTCCTAGAAGATCCGTTGAATATGTCGTGGGAACGATTTAGAGAATTGTTCCACGACAAATATTTTACTGCCCATGAACAGGAACGACGGATGCTAGAATTTATGCATCTCAGGCAAGGAGGAATGCCTGTAACCCAATATATCCGTCGATTCGAGGAGTTGTCCCGTTTCGCTCCTCACATGGTGGCAACAAATCTACTCAAGGTGACGAGGTTCATTACGGGCCTCAAACCTGAGCTCTATCGCGACTTAAGTATCTCGGGGGCCAGACAGATGGAATTTACCCAAGTAGCAGAAAGAGCCATGATAGCTGAGCAAGCTGAGGCTCAGGTTTCCGAAGCTCAGGAGGCGAAGAAGAGGAGGGAGAGTCAGCAAGGACCTGGAAGTGACCGCAAGCGCCAATTTTTCAACAAAGGTCAAGGTAGCCAAGGAAATCGCCAGGGTCAACAGAACTGGCGCCCGACGCTGAATCAGGAACCCGTAAATATTCAGAGCAGACCTCCAAACCCAGCACCCCAATGCAAACAGTGTGGCCGTTACCACTTCGGCGCCTGTTATCAACCCAGACCCAACGCAAATCCACAGTGTTTTAGATGCGGAAGAATGGGGTATTATGCAAGGAACTGTAACGCGAACATGCCCCAGAACCCGACCCGAACACCAGTTCGACCTCCACAGGTTCCTGCACGGGTTTTCACGCTTACCAATGAGGAGGCCGAGGCGAACCCTTCTGTTGTGACAGGTACGTTAACTATCTATAACGTGCCCACTTCGGTGCTAATTGACTCTGGAGCCACACATTCATTTGTGTCGGCTAAGTATGTGACGAAGGTAGGAATATCTCCTACCTCATCTGAATGCAACTATGTAGTTACTCTACCACACGGGGATCCGACGCATACCAACCAATTACTGAAAGGATGCGTCGTAGTTATTGAGGGTAGGAACTTGATTGCCGACCTGATTGTAATCCCGATGAACG
This sequence comes from Craterostigma plantagineum, assembly GCA_027422505.1. Classification (NCBI taxonomy): domain Eukaryota; kingdom Viridiplantae; phylum Streptophyta; class Magnoliopsida; order Lamiales; family Linderniaceae; genus Craterostigma; species Craterostigma plantagineum. Next base: position 307,504 of record JAPQWV010000533.1, read on the forward strand.
ACTACGATGTCATCTTCGGAATGGATTGGCTTTCAAGATATGGAGCCATCATAGATTGCAACAAGAAGGTCGTTAAATTTCAACTGCCCGAAGAAGAAGCATTCACTTTTTCGGGTAAATCAGATAAGAATAGTATTCCAAGAATATCGGCTCTAAAGGCTCAACGACTCTTGAGGTCAGGTTGTGAGTCTTATCTCGTATATGCAGTGAAGGCGGAGGACATACCTCAGCCGGAACTAAAAGATGTACCTGTAGTTAACGAATACTCTGATGTATTTCCCGACGATCTCCCGGGGTTACCCCCTGATCGAGAAATACAGTTCAAGATAGATCTGATGCCAGGATCAGCCCCAATTTCTAAAGCCCCTTACCGTTTAGCACCGAACGAGTTAAAAGAGTTGAAGGAACAGCTGGAGGACCTACTATCTAAAGGGTTTATCCAGCCGAGTTTCTCGCCGTGGGGCGCACCCGTTCTTTTTGTGCGAAAAAAAGATGGGTCGATGCGACTCTGCATCGACTACAGGGAGTTGAATAAGATCACGATAAAAAATAAATACCCCTTTGCCAAGGATCGATGATCTGTTCGATCAATTGCAAGGAGCTTCGGTATTCTCGAAAATTGACCTCCGTTCGGGATACCATCAGTTAAAGATCAGGGAGGCAGATGTTCCGAAAACTGCGTTCAGTACGAGGTACGGCCATTACGAGTTTCTGGTCATGCCTTTTGGACTGACAAACGCCCCAGCTGCTTTTATGGACTTGATGAACCGAGTCTTCAAAAACTACCTCGATCGGTTCGTTATCGTCTTTATCGACGATATTTTGATCTATTCTAAGACAAGAGACGTAACACGAAACCCATCTACGAACCGTCTTAGGAATCCCGCGAGAAAAACAGCTCTACGCCAAATTCAGGAAATGTGAATTTTGGCTTGAGCAAGTAGCCTTCTTGGGGCACGTGATTTCTGGGAATGGAATCTCTGTGGACCCGAGTAAGATCGAAGCTGTAAATAACTGGCCACAACCTACTACGCCTACCGAAGTCCGTAGTTTTCTGGGACTTGCGGGATATTACCGTAAGTTTATAGCAGACTTCTCCAGTATTGCCTCTACACTGACCAATCTAACGAGAAAGAACGTTCCGTTCAAGTGGACCGAAGCATGCGAACAGAGTTTTCAAGAATTGAAGAAACGTCTTACCTCTGCCCCAATATTGACAATACCATCAGGGGCCGGAGGATTTGCAGTATACAGCGATGCTTCGAAGAATGGCTTGGGATGTGTGCTGATGCAGAACGGAAAGGTGATTGCCTATGCTTCGCGACAACCAAAGGAATACGAGAAGAACTACCCAACCCATGACCTCGAATTAGCAGCGGTGGTCTTCGCTCTGAAGATCTGGAGATATTATCTCTACGGAGAGAAATGTGAGATCTTCACAGACCATAAGAGTTTGAAGTATTTCTTCACCCAGAAGGAACTGAATATGCGACAGCGAAGATGGCTGGAGCTCGTCAAGGACTACGATTGCGTCATCAGCTATCATCCGGGTAAGGCAAACGTAGTCGCAGATGCGCTAAGTCGAAAAGCGGTGAATGCAGAGTTACATCAGCTTGGAATAGAGGTAGTTAATTTGGGCGAAGTTGAGGCAAGACTAGCAGCGCTAACTCTCCAACCCAAGCTGCTAGAACAGATCAAGAAGACACAAGAAGAAGACGAACTCTACCTAAAAATGAAGGAGGCACTACCCGAAGATTTTAACATCCGAGAGGATGGAGCTTTGCTATACAAGAACCGTCTTTATATACCTAACCATGAGGAGCTGCGATAAACGATAATGAAGGAAGCACACACGACCACATATTCGGTACACCCAGGAGCCAGAAAGATGTATCAAGATTTACGAATAATGTACTGGTGGCCGGGAATGAAGAAAGACGTCGCTGCATTCGTGAACCGATGTATGACTTGCCAATTGATTAAAGCGGAACACCAGCGACCCGGTGGAACCCTACAGCCTCTACCCATTCCAGAATGGAAGTGGGATCATATCACGATGGATTTCGTCGTTGGTTTACCCACAACGACGAAAGGCCACGATGCTATTTGGGTTATTGTTGATCGCCTGACCAAATCGGCTCATTTCCTTCCAATTAGTTCCACTTTTTCCATGGAACGCTATGCGGAGTTATATATTCAGGAAATCATCCGCCTCCATGGAATTCCAATTTCTATAGTCTCGGATCGAGATTCGAGATTTTTGTCGAACTTTTGGCAGAGCCTGCAGAAAGCAATGGGTACCAAGCTATCGTTCAGTACTGCTTACCATCCCCAGACCAGACCGATGGGCAGTCTGAACGAACGATTCAGACTCTCGAGGATATGTTACGGGCATGTGTGCTCGATTTCAAAGGAAACTGGAGTAAGTATTTGCCGCTCATAGAATTTTCATACAACAACAGTTTTCATGCTACAATCGGAATGGCGCCATACGAGGCTTTATACGGGCGTAAGTGCCGTTCTCCAATCCATTGGGACGAAATCGACGAACGAGCCCTATTAGGACCGGATATGATTCGAGAAATGACAGAAGCTGTCATAAAAATTCGAGCAAGGATGCGAACCGCACAGAGTCGTTAGAAAAGTTACGCAGATCATCGACGACGATCTTTGGAATTCGCAGAAGACCATCAAGTATTTTAAAGATTTCCCCAATGAAAGGAGTAAAACGCTTCGGACGAAAGGGGAAATTAAGTCCAAGATAGATAGGCCCATTCAGAATTATCAAACGAGTCGGCGAAGTTGCGTACCAATTAGAACTGCCAGCTTCATTAATGCAAGTTCACGACGTATTTCACGTATCAACATTACGAAAATACGTCGCGGACCCAAGTCATGTGATCCAGAATGAGTTTTTTTATCAACAGCTCAAGCCCGACTTGAGTTACGAAGAGAAGCCTGTTGAAATTCTGATGTACGAGTCGAAACGACTACGGAATAAAACTATTCCGTTAGTCAAGGTCTTGTGGCGAAATCAATCAATTGAGGAAGCCACCTGGGAGCGTGAGGATGAAATGAGAGTTCGTTATCCCGAGTTATTCCAGTCGGCGTAATTTCGGGGACGAAATTCTCTTAAGGGGAGGAGGATGTAATACCCGTAAAAATTGATACGGGATTTTGATGTAATTAGTTATGTAAATTTTGTGAATTAGGTATATTGATACGGAAATTAGAAGCTTGGAGTAAAATATAGGCTATGTTAGTTTCGAATTAGTTTCGGAACTTGATAAAGTATTTAATTAAAATTAATGATGGCAAAACAAATTAAGTTGGGCCATGTTTATTATATGGGAATAAAACAAACTAAATTTGGGCTATAATTGAATTCTCTAATTTAGGCCCAAAGTTATATACATAATATATTAGATAAATTTCATTAAGCTTAGGGAAGAGAAATCGTTATCTCCCCTTGTCCCATCAAACTTTCTTTTAACCATGTAGTACTTATCTACTTTTAGAAAGATCATAACGTCATTTTGAGGAGGAAAACCCCTAAGAGAAGAAAACAAGAAACAATATCAACAGTAAAGGAGTTCTTCAACGAAATTAAGAATCTAACACCCAAAAGGAGCTTGAAGGTAATAGTTACCAAAGGTAAAATCTCTTTAACCTTGATATTTAAATTATTTTAGTAACTAAGATGCTACTACACGGCATTATGAAGGTTTCCGAAAATTTCTAAACTCATAAGTTTAAGAATATTGAAGAAGTCGAAACTTTATACCATATTCATGTGTAGTTAAATAGCCATAGAAACGTTATAAACTGTATTAGTTCTGGATTAGTGTAGTATTGGAGGATTAGTTTTGGAGGACGATTTAATAGTACAGTTTTAGGGTTTTGGGGAGCAGTGTCGTTTTCATGAGGTTTCGACATCATTAAAAGTATCGACATGGTATTATGTCTCAAAGATGTCGATATTTGCTGTAGAAGGATTTCGATATCATGATGTCGATATGTTATGTCTCGACATTTTACAATGGTTTTATCGAGATGTTTTCAATAGTAATCGATCTCGACATTTCAAGGGGTCTCGACTTCTTTAGGGTCTCGATATTTTTAGGATATTAATGTGGTTTGGAATCTCGACATTTATCTTTGTTTTAGATGTCTCGACATTTTACAAAGGTTTCGATATTTTCAAGAAGTAATGATTTCGACATTTGTTCTTTTCTTAACTATAAGAGATCTCGACATTTTGTTAAGGTCTCGACATCTTCTATGAACCTCTTCGACATTTATAATTGTTTTTAGAGGGTCTCGACATTTTATAAGACTTCGATATTTAAAGGACTCGATATTTATATGTCTCGACATTTATATTGTTTAGGGTCTCGACATTTTTAAGGATTTCGACATTTCAAGTCTCGATCTTTATTTTTACAAGGAACTCGACATTTTCATTTTTAACCAAAGATCTCGGCAAGCTCGTAGATCTCGACATTTGGTATTTTGACATTATGTTTTACTTAATAAATTTTCGGTATTTTAGAATTTTGCGATTTCGAAGGTTTTCAATATTTTAGGTTTATTTATTTTTAGGAATATTATTATTTTTAGGTTTTCATAAATTTTAGGGTTTTCTATAATTAGGGTTAGGAACTTGAAAGCTTATGTAGTTTAGCAAATATACTGATATGGTAATATTTATGTATTCTGATGATCGACTTATAGGGATTCCATCAGACCGCTTATTTAGCGATAGCGGGAGGACAGGTAGGTGGATCATCCATCTACAATACGTAAACACTATGTGGATTATATGTTTTAATTCGATGATTTATGTGATTTATATGTTTTACATACGTTTCATGTGGAATCATGTTTTCACGTTTATATGCACAGCATATGCATATCATATCACAAGGGTGAGAAATTTACACCGTATTGAGACGGTAGACTTGAGATATTGTCGAGCGGGGTAGAATGACATGTTTGTGATTTTTGTTGTTGACTCGTTGAGGAGTCGAGGTTGGTACTCGTATGACACCTGACGGCAGACAGGCGTGATCGATCTGTCTACTCGGGCGTGAACGTCCCGAGGTGCAAAACCGTCGTGATTGTATTTTTAGCGGAAGGAGCGACCTGACAGGGCAGTTGCGTGATCGTCAAAACGCTGTCGGCGTAGGCTACCGCTTACGGAAGAGCGGCCTAGCAGGGCAGTTGCGTGATCGTCAAAACGCTGCTAGTGTAAGCTTCCGTATGTTATTATTATGGGCGCGCGAGGTGTCGAGTCTGACCTAGGGCCCTGTGTTGTGTAATATGAGATATGATTATGGAAAAAGAAAGAGTGAACATTGCATGTGAGATATTGGGATTGGGAATGAGCTTTCACGTGCATACATGCATTTCTATTCACCTACTGGGCAAATCGCTCAGTGTTTACGTGTTGTAGGTACTGAGTCTGACGCCGACGCGCGTCAAGACTGAGGCGGCTGGTGGCGGTGCTCCACGGACTTTTGAGGGCAGGGCGGTACATGGATGAAGACCTGTGGAGCGATAATAGGGTTTTTGTTCTTTTGACATTTTTGGGGCTACGCCCGTTGTACAGATACTACTATGTAAAATAATATTTTATTATATTATATTAACTTTTAGGAAAAAGTTTTTAATTGACGGGCCTTCCGCGGCTTACGTTGCGGAAATCCGCCACTAACCGTAATTAGAAAATGAGGGTCGTTACAGGTGGTATCAGAGCGTAGGCTCTAGATTCTGAAGACTGTCCATGTACTGTCGCTCAAAAGCCTGGAGAACCAGCCTGGCCTGTAAGTTAAATGCTTGACTATGTGATTAGGTGTTATCTGATATGTGTTTTATTTGAATTATTGTAGATTATAGTTGAAAAATGCCAAGAACCCGTAGTGAACATGTGGCTGAATCCAGCCGTAGGGCTGAACCGGAGTCCCCTCCAAATGAAAGGGACTCCACTATTCTACGACTGACCGATTTACTTCAATGCCAGTCGGAACATATCAATCGCCAGTCGAGTCAAATCGACGAGCTACTCCATCATCATAGCTCGTCTGAACATCGTCCTTCCCCACAGCCACCGCGAGTAGAAATTATAGGGGAATGGTTTCGGAAAATGGATCCCCCAACCTTTGCTGATGCTACGGACCCAGCAGTGGCGGAAGATTGGCTGCGTACTATAGAAGATATGTTCATATATAGTCGTGTGCCTGAGAATGAAAAGGTCTTGTGCGCCGTTTCCATGCTCAGAGGAAACGCCCGATTCTGGTGGGATACCGTTAAAGTCCTAGAAGATCCGTTGAATATGTCGTGGGAACGATTTAGAGAATTGTTCCACGACAAATATTTTACTGCCCATGAACAGGAACGACGGATGCTAGAATTTATGCATCTCAGGCAAGGAGGAATGCCTGTAACCCAATATATCCGTCGATTCGAGGAGTTGTCCCGTTTCGCTCCTCACATGGTGGCAACAAATCTACTCAAGGTGACGAGGTTCATTACGGGCCTCAAACCTGAGCTCTATCGCGACTTAAGTATCTCGGGGGCCAGACAGATGGAATTTACCCAAGTAGCAGAAAGAGCCATGATAGCTGAGCAAGCTGAGGCTCAGGTTTCCGAAGCTCAGGAGGCGAAGAAGAGGAGGGAGAGTCAGCAAGGACCTGGAAGTGACCGCAAGCGCCAATTTTTCAACAAAGGTCAAGGTAGCCAAGGAAATCGCCAGGGTCAACAGAACTGGCGCCCGACGCTGAATCAGGAACCCGTAAATATTCAGAGCAGACCTCCAAACCCAGCACCCCAATGCAAACAGTGTGGCCGTTACCACTTCGGCGCCTGTTATCAACCCAGACCCAACGCAAATCCACAGTGTTTCAGATGCGGAAGAATGGGGCATTATGCAAGGAACTGTAACACGAACATGCCCCAGAACCCGACCCGAACACCAGTTCGACCTCCACCGGTTCCTGCACGGGTTTTCACGCTTACCAATGAGGAGGCCGAGGCGAACCCTTCTGTTGTGACGGGTACGTTAACTATCTATAACGTGCCCACTTCGGTGCTAATTGACTCTGGAGCCACACATTCATTTGTGTCGGCTAAGTATGTGATGAAGGTAGGAATATCTCAACTATGTAGTTACTCTACCACACGGGGATCCGACGCATACCAACCAATAACTGAAAGGATGCGTCGTAGTTATTGAGGGTAGGAACTTGATTGCCGACCTGATTGTAATCCCGATGAACGACTACGATGTCATCTTCGGAATGGATTGGCTTTCAAGATATGGAGCCATCATAGATTGCAACAAGAAGGTCGTTAAATTTCAACTGCCCGAAGAAGAAGCATTCACTTTTTCGGGTAAATCAGATAAGAATAGTATTCCAAGAATATCGGCTCTAAAGGCTCAACGACTCTTGAGGTCAGGTTGTGAGTCTTATCTCGTATATGCAGTGAAGGCGGAGGACATACCTCAGCCGGAACTAAAAGATGTACCTGTAGTTAACGAATACTCTGATGTATTTCCCGACGATCTCCCGGGGTTACCCCCTGATCGAGAAATACAGTTCAAGATAGATCTGATGCCAGGATCAGCCCCAATTTCTAAAGCCCCTTACCGTTTAGCACCGAACGAGTTAAAAGAGTTGAAGGAACAGCTGGAGGACCTACTATCTAAAGGGTTTATCCAGCCGAGTTTCTCGCCGTGGGGCGCACCCGTTCTTTTTGTGCGAAAAAAAGATGGGTCGATGCGACTCTGCATCGACTACAGGGAGTTGAATAAGATCACGATCAAAAATAAATACCCCTTTGCCAAGGATTGATGATCTGTTCGATCAATTGCAAGGAGCTTCGGTATTCTCGAAAATTGACCTCCGTTCGGGATACCATCAGTCAAAGATCAGGAAAGCAGATGTTCCGAAACTGCGTTCAGTACGAGGTACGGCCATTACGAGTTTCTGGTCATGCCTTTTGGACTGACAAACGCCCCAGCTGCTTTTATGGACTTGATGAACCGAGTCTTCAAAAACTACCTCGATCGGTTCGTTATCGTCTTTATCGACGATATTTTGATCTATTCTAAGACAAGAGACGAACACGAAACCCATCTACGAACCGTCTTAGGAATCCTGCGAGAAAAACAGCTCTACGCCAAATTCAGGAAATGTGAATTTTGGCTTGAGCAAGTAGCCTTCTTGGGGCACGTGATTTTTGGGAATGGAATCTCTGTGGACCCGAGTAAGATCGAAGCTGTAAATAACTGGCCACGACCTACTACGCCTACCGAAGTCCGTAGTTTTCTGGGACTTGCGGGATAGTACCGTAAGTTTATAGCAGACTTCTCCAGTATTGCCTCTACACTGACCAATCTAACGAGGAAGAACGTTCCGTTCAAGTGGACCGAAGCATGCGAACAGAGTTTTCAAGAATTGAAGAAACGTCTTACCTCTGCCCCATTGACAATACCATCAGGGGCCGGAGGATTTGCAGTATACAGCGATGCTTCGAAGAATGGCTTGGGATGTGTGCTGATGCAGAACGGAAAGGTGATTGCCTATGCTTCGCGACAACCAAAGGAATACGAGAAGAACTACCCAACCCATGACCTCGAATTAGCAGCGGTGGTCTTCACTCTGAAGATCTGGAGACATTATCTCTACGGAGAGAAATGTGAGATCTTCACAGACCATAAGAGTTTGAAGTATTTCTTCACCCAGAAGGAACTGAATATGCGACAGCGAAGATGGCTGGAGCTCGTCAAGGACTACGATTGCGTCATCAGCTATCATCCAGGTAAGGCAAACGTAGTCGCAGATGCGCTAAGTCGAAAAGCGGTGAATGCAGAGTTACATCAGCTTGGAATAGAGGTAGTTAATTTGGGCGAAGTTGAGGCAAGACTAGCAGCGCTAACTCTCCAACCCAAGCTGCTAGAACAGATCAAGAAGACACAAGAAGAAGACGAACTCTACCTAAAAATGAAGGAGGCACTACCCGAAGATTTTAACATCCGAGAGGATGGAGCTTTGCTATACAAGAACCGTCTTTATATACCTAACCATGAGGAGCTGCGACAAACGATAATGAAGGAAGCACACACGACCACATATTCGGTACACCCAGGAGCCACAAAGATGTATCAAGATTTACGAATAATGTACTGGTGGCCGGGAATGAAGAAAGACGTCGCTGCATTCGTGAACCGATGTATGACTTGCCAATTGATTAAAGCGGAACACCAGCGACCCGGTGGAACCCTACAGCCTCTACCCATTCCAGAATGGAAGTGGGATCATATCACGATGGATTTCGTCGTTGGTTTATGATCGCGCGCGTGTACGTTTTAAATAAATGTCCGTGCAAGTACGTCAAGTAATAATTAAAAAGAATATGTTATAACTATCACCACGCGCGATAGGCAGTGTACCTATCGTTTGTAAAATAGCTATAGCGAGTATTCGAGTATCGAACACGAGGAATAATCCCGATTACTAGTAATAACCTATCAATTCAATATCTAGCCTAACAAATGATTTAGATTTTTAAGTTTGAACTAAGTCACAACAACTTAACTAACACAGAAAAATGATCAAAACACAACTAAAGATTTAAGAGTAACTGAATAAAAGGAATGTGCTTGGGATTTCGAATCCCGCTAGATATCGTCGATGAAGTTGTAATACCGTTACCACATGATAATGACTATGTCACGATAATTCCTACTCGTTTCCAACTTAGCTTTCGCCCTAAATGGTCACGAGAATATATAGTAGTTTATCTAATGTGAGGGTCGACTATTTGCTTTCGCCCTATAGTCGACGCCTAACGTTTGCGATAGAACGAACCGTCATTTAGCTTTCGCCCTTAACGGTCTATAAAACATCACACCAACACATCGACATGCCAAATGTGATTCTCAAAACAATACATAGACATATTGAATCGAATAAAAGCTGTCATAAACGATACAAAGCCATATCATGTGTTCACGAGTATTTTACGTCCAAACTACGACGCTATCTAGCGTTCTTCTCATCCCAAACACACAAAATGATTAGGTACTCATAATGAAGGACGAAGCCACGAGATGTATACGAAACAAAGCAGAGAAATACATAGATTCTTCCCTATTTAGCGAGCTCAAGCTTATCCCTCGTACTTTGCTCGATCCTCCGGTGTAAATGAGCTTCAAATCTTCACTTTAGCACCTAGAGATCATTTGAGATTGATCTCTAGGGTTCTTCAGTCGTCCTTGAGGTGTTTTGGTGATTAGAAATGAGTTGTGGCGGCTTAGATCCTTTTAGGGCTTCAAATTGCGGCTTAAGTAGAAAACAGGGTGAACATGGCTTCAAACACGGCCATGTATCATTCGGGCTTAGGGTTTAAGGCCCAACACTGTTAGTCAACACGGCCATGTGTCCGGACGTGTTAAAGAGCCGCAAGTGTGTTTTCTTTTCTGCTGACAAACATGACCGTGTTAAAGGCCGTGTTGGGAGGCCGAAGCTAGAGTTCTCCTTCCTTCTGCTAGACATGGCCATGTTGAAGGCCGTGTTGATTGAAAAATTGTAATTTCTGCTCCATGTTTACGCGGTTCGTCTCAAAAATCGCCTCATATACCTTTGACATCAAAATATGTAAAAATTAAGACTAAATGCACGAGACAACTCACATAAACAAAATATTCAACATGAAAATGATGGAGATAAACGAATGAAAATGCGTTTATCAAACCTCCCCACACTTGAGCTTTTGCTTGTCCTCAAGCAATTTAGGCTAACAAATTAAAACATGTAATACATGTCCTTTGCACATCATCGTTCAAACAGAAAAACATGAAACGGAATTAATCAAGAAATTCGAAACATGACACAATGACTACCTCGAAACAACAGGAACTTCTTTAGCAATATTAATCAAGATCCGTACTATGCAGGAATTCACTCGAATAACTCGGGGTATAGGCTAAATGTCGGTGAATTCCCTCAATTCATGCAATAGTCTAATCCCTACTATAAACTCGCAAGTGGATCATACATCTACTACTCTCGGTGATAAGGCGTGAATCAGAAGGTCTTTTTCGGGTTATAGTAGGCTCAACTGACTATAATGGAGAGTAAACTTCAATCGAAAATATCAAAGCGGTCATGTCGGTGTCATGCCACTATTCGATAGCGCGCGGCATACGTCGTGGTTAGCTCTTGCCGTCTTGGATTTTTTTCTATGTTTTTTTTTTGCCTATGCTAAGCCCTTCTTCTCTCTGACTTTTTTTTTTAACATGAGAGATTATCGAAGGAAGGGTTCTTAACATCTTTTCCACGTATCTAAGCTCCTCTTCTCGTGTCGCTAAGCCCCTCTTCTCTCTGTCCCTTTGCGGGTGAGAGATTATCGATGGAGGAGTTCTTAACGCCAGATTATCTAAAGGAGATATATATTTTAAACAACGGCCGGGCTACGCTTTTCGACATTGGCACTCAACCTCCACTTTTTCTATTAGTCGGGTAAGATGATATCTGAAAGTTTCGTAGGTCAGCGGCTTATAATTCCCCGGGGTTTCTCAAATAAAAAGGCTCAGGCTCAAAGTGGCTAACTACGGTGATCAGACGTGGTCAGAAACTTTGGCTATGGACTTATCTCCTAATGCCTCCCTCATTTTCACGCAGTCTCACCTTAGTAATTTTCAACATGCACCACGAGAAAGTTTAAGAGAGAATTAAACTATGCACTTTACACAAGCAAAGAGGTGAGCAAAAAGCTCTTCAGCTCACAAATCTCACAAACTGGGTCATGAATACGAATCTTTCATAGTATCACCAAACTCGTTCATGTCGGAAGAAATCAATCATTGTTCATGTCCTAATTTTCTCACATAATTCCCTAGCATGCATCTATTTTTAAGATAATGAACAACTAATTATGCCAAACATTAAAAGAACATGCATTTTCTCAACGGATCACGCACATTTGAAACAAAAAAATTCTGTTCACGCAAAATTATCGCAAAATTCCCCCTCCCCACACTTGAGGAAAACGTTGTCCCCAACGGAAAATTATAAGCACAGAAGGAGTGGAAAATTATTGAAAAGCGTGAACTTCCCTGATTATACGAGGTGAGCATGATGGCGAAGTGTGACGAGGTTGAAGCATGAATGCTAAGTCCTCCTCCCCATACTTGAAGTTGTGATTGGGTGGTTGATTCCAAGTAAATATGTTGCATGCAAGCTTTGCATACTTATGTTGTTTGCCCTTCCTTTTTTTTCTTTTTTTTTCTTTAATTATTATTATTATTTTTATTTTTATTTTTTTGCAATAAAGAAAAACAACATGACCATGTCAGCGGCCGTGACATTATACAAGACCAACATGGCCATTTGTATGGCCGTGTGGATATCAATTTTTTGGTTTTTGTTTTTGTGTTTTTTTTTTGTTTTATTTTTTTTATTTTTTAAGTATTATTATTATTATTTAATATATATTTTAACTATGATTGACACGCAATCGACGAATTTTTCGAGAACGATTGGCGCGAAGAAAAATCTGATAATCGACAAGGGAATATCACTTTCTCACGCGGCGTTAGATCTCCAAGTCAAAAATTCGTCTATATCATTTATTTGATTTGTTGGATTCGATAATGATGTTTTTTTTGTGCCTTTCATGCCTATAAATAGACATTGAGAATAACACAATAGCATCATCTACCATAAGTCACACGTCTTCAGCAATCTTATTTTCGATATTTTGATTTAGCTAGTCATTATGAATTGGGGACAACAGCAAGGCCGTGAGAATGAGAGTGAAGAATACGTGAGGTTTCGACGCAACTTAGATATGCTGTCACTCTACTTCGCTCTTCTTGTGGGTTTGTTCGCAGTGTTACTAGCTTTCGTGTGTTGGGTTCTCACAAGGTGCACTTGTGAGTAACCCGCCCTTATGAAGCAAAATAAACTATTGTTTTGTCTTTTATGTTATTCGCAGTTTAATTTATTTTGTGTTGGACCTTCACACGTTGTAATGGTATTGTAACCATCTTTTATGTAGTAAAACTATGTTCCTATCTCATCTCTCGTTTCTGCGTTGTACCCATCTTCAATATTCGCAATAAATTTATTATTAATTAAATATTACTGTTAATATTATTATTGTTGTTTTATTTAATTTAATTTATATAGTTTTAGATTAATTTTTTTATTTATAATGCCTAAACATAAATAGAAATACCTGAGTTGCCTCCCAAGAAGCGGTTCTTTAACGTCTTGAGCCGGACGTAGTCGAGTGAGTCTTCAAGGTGGTTTGGAAAAACGGTTGGAAGGGACTGTCATCGGTGGTTTTGGACCGCCCTTGGGAGAATCGCAACTGAAATGACTGAAATGGTTGGGCTGCCGCTCAAACTCTAAAAGCGGTGGTCCGTCGATCAAACGCATCTCCTTGTTCTCCTCTTTGCTTCCCTCGCCTATCCCCGTGTCTTTCTTCTCGATAACCTGTGATAAACGTGAAAAAGACATAGAAGAATTTTGATCAATAAAATCAGGATAGGAATAATTATTTTCATGCTTGCTGATATCATTCTTAGTTTGCGCCATGCAAAATGTTACTTCCTCTCCATCTATATTAAACGTCAAGGTGCCGTTTTTAACATCTATCATTGTCTCTCCAATGGCTAAAAATGGTCTCCCTAAGATCAAATGAACATTTTCATCTTCCTTCATATCAAGAATAATAAAATCCACTGGAATAATAAACTTATTAACCTTGACTAACACATCTTCTATAATACCCTTAGGATACGTAATAGATCTATCCGCTAGTTGTATACTCATCCTAATGGGTTTGGGTGCACCTAAACCAAGCTTCTTAAACATAGAATAAGGCATCAAATTAATACTAGCACCTAAATCAACAAATGCCTTATGAATATATAAATTTCCTATAAGACAAGGTATAGTGAAACTCCCTGGATCAGTTAGCTTCTTCGGGATATTCATTTGCACGACGGCAGAGCACTCCCCTCGAAGACAATTAGCAGCAACATCTTCGAGCTTGCGTTTGTTCGTGAGTAAGTCCTTGAGGTATTTCACACATCGAGGTATCTGTGCAAGGACTTCGACGAGCGGTAAGTTAATATGTAGTTGTTTGAAAAGTGAAAGAAATTTACCGAACTCGTCGTCAACAATATATTTCTTTGGTTGACACGCCTTGACAGACGGCGTAGTCACGACCTTGTCGACTTTCTCTTCCTCGACACGATTTACCGACTTCACTTCCTTCTTGGCGCACTGTTCCTCTAGGTACGTACCAAATCGATCGTCAGTCATCGCCCTTGTTAACCTAGCCGGATATGGAATCTGCAGTGTGTAGGAATTGACTGGTGATCTTGGAGCAATCCCCTCCTCCTTTTCTTTTCCATGCGCAGTCTCCTTCTTTTCGGGTTCGACCTTCTCCTTTTCAGGTGCGGCCTCCCCGAGCTGGATATGGAATCTTAGGCTGGTACGGCTTCACGAATGGTCGCATTTCCTTTGTCAGCCTTGACCTTCTGGACATCGTTGGCTTTGCTTTCCTCCGCTTTTAGCTCGTCGTGGCTCTCGAAATCCTCTATCTTCTTTGAATTCTGCTTGGCGGGTACTTCTTGCAATTCTCTCTCGCTTATCAGGGTTACCGCGTTGCAATACTCCTTAGGGTTTGGCTCGGTGTAGCTCGGGAGTGAACCTTGAGGTCGTTCAGCCAATTGCTTTGCTATTTGGCCAACTTGCAACTCCAATTTTCGTACAGACGCATCTGTATTTTGAGCTCGGAGATCAATGGATTGGAATTGTTCTTCCATCTTTGTTAATCGACTCTCATGGGCTTGAGTAGTCTTGTCGAAGTTTGAGAGGAGTCTCTCCATCATACCCTTCATATCCCTCATATCATTTAATCCTGAACCCTGAGCCGTATTCTGATAGTTATTGCTTGATCCTCCGGCTTGAAATCCCGGTGGTGGCCCTTGTTGGAAACCGGATTGCCTTTGCACTTGATGGCCTTGATTTCCGCACGAAAGATTCGGATGTGCTCGAGGTTGGAAGCTTCTCTGTCCTTGATAATTTCCCATGTAGTCAACGTGTTCCACCGGTGGTATGGCTTGACATTCCGACGTCTCGTGGGCTGCACCACAATTACCACAATGCGGTATGTAAGGTATCTGCTGCGGTGGTGCGGCGGTCATCGGTGTCATTACAGCATTAACGGTCGGTGGTTGGGTAACTTTTGGTAGTAGCGCATTGATCATCGTCTGAAGTTGAGTTTGTGTCGTGGCAACTTGTTGTTGAAGAGCGTCCAACTTAGCATTCATCGCCGTGTCCTCACTTACTTCGAACACTCCAGGCACCCTCATTCTTGTGTTGCCTCGCATGAAGCTGTTCCTTGTATAATCTTCAATTAGGTTCCAAGCTTCTGTGGCACTGAGCTTCACAAGTCCTCCATTGGCGGCCCCATCTAGCATATGGGCCGTTTGATCATTGAGTGCTTCATGGAATCGATTAACGATTGAGGCCTTTGTCATTCCATGCTGCGGACATCTCTTTAGTAAGGCTTTGTACCTCTCCCAAACTTCGTAGAGGTTCTCCGTGTCCTTTTGGTGAAAGAGTGAAATCTCAGTTTTTAACCGAAGTACCTTTGATTGCGGGAAAAAGTATCCAAGGAAAGCTCCTCGTAGCTCGTCCCAAGTAGTGATAGACCTAGGTGGTAATAGCTCCAACCACTCCTTTGCTTTGTCTTTGAGAGAAAATGGAAATAGCATAAGCTTGATGGTGTCGTTTGGAACTCCATTGATCTTGATAGTGTCCGTAATTGTTAAAAATGCCTTTATGTGTTTGTACGGATCATCTTTAGACCTTCCTTCAAATTGAGCCGTCTGAAATATCATTTGAAGCCATGAATGCTTCAATTCGAAGTTGTTGTTCTCGAAAGGTGGTATCACAATTGCCGATTCCGTACCACCAAGTGTGTCGTGCTTGAGCAAATCTTGCAGTGATTGCTCCTCGTTATTAACTTCTTGATCTGTCATTTCCTTTGCTGTTCCTGAACTATCAATCGACGTCTCGATGTGAGAAGTGTTTGTCGTGTCCTGAGAACCTGTGTCTTGAGAATAATCAACTAGCTGGACAGAATTGTCGGACGAAGAACTTCCAATTACTTCCTGCCTTAGTCTTCGTCGTAACGTACGCTCGAAATCCGGAGATGCTTCAATGAGTGGAGGCGATGGATGATTTCGGGTCATTCACCGTAAAAGTACACCTTGAAGACCAACGAATCTCGTTAGTTAATTAACAAGTCACAACCGGAAAAATAATCGCAAATCAAAGAAATTCTGATAAACTAGAATAACATAACAAATAAGTGAATGGCTAAATTACCGAACTTAGGTTTTCCTAATATCAAATTATTCCCCGGCAACGGCGCCAAAAACTTGATCGCGCGCATGTACGTTTTAAATAAATGTCCGTGCAAGTACGTCAAGTAATAATTAAAACGAATATGTTATAACTATCACCACGCGCGATAGGCAGTGTACCTATCGTTTGTAAAATAGCTATAGCGAGTATTCGAGTATCGAACACGAGGAATAATCTCGATTACTAGTAATAACCTATCAATTCAATATCTAGCCTAACAAATGATTTAGATTTTTAAGTTTGAACTAAGTCACAACAACTTAACTAACACAGAAAAATGATCAAAACACAACTAAAGATTTAAGAGTAACTGAATAAAAGGAATGTGCTTGGGATTTCGAATCCCGCTAGATATCGTCGATGAAGTTGTAATACCGTTACCACATGATAATGACTATGTCACGATAATTCCTACTCGTTTCCAACTTAGCTTTCGCCCTAAATGGTCACGAGAATATATAGTAGTTTATCTAATGTGAGGGTCGACTATTTGCTTTCGCCCTATAGTCGACGCCTAACGTTTACGATAGAACGAACCGTCATTTAGCTTTCGCCCTTAACGGTCTATAAAACATCATACCAACACATAGACATGCCAAATGTGATTCTCAAAACAATACATAGACATATTGAATCGAATAAAAGCTGTCATAAACGATACAAAGCCATATCATGTGTTCACGAGTATTTTACGTCCAAACTACGACGCTATCTAGCGTTCTTCTCATCCCAAACACACAAAATGATTAGGTACTCATAATGAAGGAAGAAGCCACGAGATGTATACGAAACAAAGCAGAGAAATACATAGATTCTTCCCTATTTAGCGAGCTCAAGCTTATCCCTCGTACTTTGCTCGATCCTCCGGTGTAAATGAGCTTCAAATCTTCACTTTAGCACCTAGAGATCATTTGAGATTGATCTCTAGGGTTCTTCAGTCGTCCTTGAGGTGTTTTGGTGATTAGAAATGAGTTGTGGCGGCTTAGATCCTTTTAGGGCTTCAAATTGCGGCTTAAGTAGAAAACAGGGTGAACATGGCTTCAAACACGGCCATGTATCATTCGGGCTTAGGGTTTAAGGCCCAACACTGTTAGTCAACACGGCCATGTGTCCGGCCGTGTTAAAGAGCCGCAAGTGTGTTTTCTTTTCTGCTGACAAACATGACCGTGTTAAAGGCAGTGTTGGGAGGCCGAAGCTAGAGTTCTCCTTCCTTCTGCTAGACATGGCCATGTTGAAGGCCGTGTTGATTGAAAAATTGTAATTTCTGCTCCATGTTTACGCGGTTCGTCTCAAAAATCGCCTCATATACCTTTGACATCAAAATATGTAAAAATTAAGACTAAATGCACGAGACAACTCACATAAACAAAATATTCAACATGAAAATGATGGAGATAAACGAATGAAAATGCGTTTATCAGTTTACCCACAACGACGAAAGGCCACGATGCTATTTGGGTTAGTGTTGATCGCCTGACCAAATCGGCTCATTTCCTTCCAATTAGTTCCACTTTTTCCATGGAATGCTATGCGGAATTATATATTCAGGAAATCATCCGCCTCCATGGAATTCCAATTTCTATAGTCTCGGATCGAGATTCGAGATTTTTGTCGAACTTTTGGCAGAGCCTGCAGAAAGCAATGGGTACCAAGCTATCGTTCAGTACTGCTTACCATCCCCAGACCAGACCGATGGGCAGTCTGAACGAACGATTCAGACTCTCGAGGATATGTTACGGGCATGTGTGCTCGATTTCAAAGGAAACTGGAGTAAGTATTTGCCGCTCATAGAATTTTCATACAACAACAGTTTTCATGCTACAATCGGAATGGCGCCATACGAGGCTTTATACGGGCGTAAGTGCCGTTCTCCAATCCATTGGGACGAAATCGACGAACGAGCCCTTTTAGGACCGGATATGATTCGAGAAATGACAGAAGCTGTCATAAAAATTCGAGCAAGGATGCGAACCGCACAGAGTCGTTAGAAAAGTTACGCAGATCATCGACGACGATCTTTGGAATTCGCAGAAGACGATCAAGTATTTTTAAAGATTTCCCCAATGAAAGGAGTAAAACGCTTCGGACGAAAGGGGAAATTAAGTCCAAGATACATAGGCCCATTCAGAATTATCAAACGAGTCGGCGAAGTTGCGTACCAATTAGAACTGCCAGCTTCATTAATGCAAGTTCACGACGTATTTCACGTATCAACATTACGAAAATACGTCACGGACCCAAGTCATGTGATCCAGAATGAGTTTCTTTATCAACAGCTCAAGCCCGACTTGAGTTACGAAGAGAAGCCTGTTGAAATTCTGATGTACGAGTCGAAACGACTACGGAATAAAACTATTCCGTTAGTCAAGGTCTTGTGGCGAAATCAATCAATTGAGGAAGCCACCTGGGAGCGTGAGGATGAAATGAGAGTTCGTTATCCCGAGTTATTCCAGTCGGCGTAATTTCGGGGACGAAATTCTCTTAAGGGGAGGAGGATGTAATACCCGTAAAAATTGATACGGGATTTTGATGTAATTAGTTATGTAAATTTTGTGAATTAGGTATATTGATACGGAAATTAGAAGGTTGGAGTAAAATATAGGCTATGTTAGTTTCGAATTAGTTTCGGAACTTGATAAAGTATTTAATTAAAATTAATGATGGCAAAACCAATTAAGTTGGGCCATGTTTATTATATGGGAATAAAACAAACTAAATTTGGGCTATAATTGAATTCTCTAATTTAGGCCCAAAGTTATATACATAATATATTAGATAAATTTCATTAAGCTTAGGGAAGAGAAATCGTTATCTCCCCTTGTCCCATCAAACTTTCTTTTAACCATGTAGTACTTATCTACTTTTAGAAAGATCATAACGTCATTTTGAGGAGGAAAACCCCTAAGAAAAGAAAACAAGAAACAATATCAGCAGTAAAGGAGTTCTTCAACGAAATTAAGAATCTAACACCAAAAAGGAGCTTGAAGGTAATAGTTACCAAAGGTAAAATCTCTTTAACCTTGATATTTAAATTATTTTAGTAACTAAGATGCTACTACACGGCTATATGAAGGTTTCCGAAAATTTATAAACTCATAAGTTTAAGAATATTGAAGAAGTCGAAACTTTATACCATATTCATGTGTAGTTAAATAGCCATAGAAACGTTATAAACTGTATTAGTTCTGGATTAGTGTAGTATTGGAGGATTAGTTTTGGAGGATGATTTAATAGTACAGTTTTAGGGTTTTGGGGAGCAGTGTCGTTTTCATGAGGTTTCGACATCATTAAAAGTATCGACATGGTATTATGTCTCAAAGATGTCGATATTTGCTGTAGAAGGATTTCGATATCATGATGTCGATATGTTATGTCTCGACATTTTACAATGGTTTTATCGAGATGTTTTCAATAGTAATTGATCTCGACATTTCAAGGGGTCTCGACTTCTTTAGGGTCTCGATATTTTTAGGATATTAATGTGGTTTGGAATCTCGACATTTATCTTTGTTTTAGATGTCTCGACATTTTACAAAGGTTTCGATATTTTCAAGAAGTAATGATTTCGTCATTTGTTCTTTTCTTAACTATAAGAGATCTCGACATTTTGTTAAGGTCTCGACATCTTCTATGAACCTCTTCGACATTTATAATTGTTTTTAGAGGGTCTCGACATTTTATAAGACTTCGATATTTAAAGGACTCGATATTTATATGTCTCGACATTTATATTGTTTAGGGTCTCGACATTTTTAAGGATTTCGACATTTCAAGTCTCGATCTTTATTTTTACAAGGAACTCGACATTTTCATTTTTAACCAAAGATCTCGGCAAGCTCGTAGATCTCGACATTTGGTATTTTGACATTATGTTTTACTTAATAAATTTTTGGTATTTTAGAATTTTGCGATTTCGAAGGTTTTCAATATTTTAGGTTTATTTATTTTTAGGAATATTATTATTTTTAGGTTTTCATAAATTTTAGGGTTTTCTATAATTAGGGTTAGGAACTTGAAAGCTTATGTAGTTTAGCAAATATACTGATATGGTAATATTTATGTATTCTGATGATCGACTTATAGGGATTCCATCAGACCGCTTATTTAGCGATAGCGGGAGGACAGGTAGGTGGATCATCCATCTACAATACGTAAACACTATGTGGATTATATGTTTTAATTCGATGATTTATGTGATTTATATGTTTTACATACGTTTCATGTGGAATCATGTTTTCACGTTTATATGCACAGCACATGCATATCATATCACAAGGGTGAGAAATTTACACCGTATTGAGACGGTAGACTTGAGATATTGTCGAGCGGGGTAGAATGACATGTTTGTGATTTTTGTTGTTGACTCGTTGAGGAGTCGAGGTTGGTACTCGTATGACACCTGACGGCAGACAGGCGTGATCGATCTGTCTACTCGGGCGTGAACGTCCCGAGGTGCAAAACCGTCGTGATTGTATTTTTAGCGGAAGGAGCGACCTGACAGGGCAGTTGCGTGATCGTCAAAACGCTGTCGGCGTAGGCTACCGCTTACGGAAGAGCGGCCTAGCAGGGCAGTTGCGTGATCGTCAAAACGCTGCTAGTGTAAGCTTCCGTATGTTATTATTATGGGCGCGCGAGGTGTCGAGTCTGACCTAGGGCCCTGTGTTGTATAATATGAGATATGATTATGGGAAAAGAAAGAGTGAACATTGCATGTGAGATATTGGGATTGGGAATGAGCTTTCACGTGCATACATGCATTTCTATTCACCTACTGGGCAAATCGCTCAGTGTTTACGTGTTGTAGGTACTGAGTCTGACGCCGACGCGCGTCAAGACTGA
Source organism: Craterostigma plantagineum (assembly GCA_027422505.1). Classification (NCBI taxonomy): domain Eukaryota; kingdom Viridiplantae; phylum Streptophyta; class Magnoliopsida; order Lamiales; family Linderniaceae; genus Craterostigma; species Craterostigma plantagineum. The sequence goes on from JAPQWV010000533.1 coordinate 328,797, forward strand.
GGCGGCTGGTGGCGGTGCTCCACGGACTTTTGAGGGCAGGGCGGTACATGGATGAAGACCTGTGGAGCGATAATAGGGTTTTTGTTCTTTTGACATTTTTGGGGCTACGCCCGTTGTACAGATACTACTATGTAAAATAATATTTTATTATATTATATTAACTTTTAAGAAAAGTTTTTAATTGACGGGCCTTCCGCGGCTTACGTTGCGGAAATCCGCCACTAACCGTAATTAGAAAATGAGGGTCGTTACATGGATTAGGCAAGTATTAAGCAATAAAAGGATATGAACAGTAGTCGTGTCGGGATCACGCCATCGTCTCGAACGCACCGAGTCTTTTTTTCTTTTTTTTGACTTGATCGTTATTTCCCTAAGCCCTTCTTCTTTCGTTCTCATGACGACATGTATATTTTTTATTATAATTTTTCGAGACATGGAAAGATTATCGGAGGAATGGTTCTTAGGATTTTTTTCGACGGTGCTAAGCTCCTCTTCTCTCAACTCTTTGCGAGTTAAAGATTATCAATGGACGAGTTATTAACTTCTTTCAACGCTCAACTTGGTATAGTCCGGCTGCGCTTTTCAACTCCAGCATTCAACCTCCACTACCACTTTGCTCGATTGGGTATATTTCTGAAGGATTATTTTGGTTGATCGTTCAAGAAGGAAAAGGCTAAGGCTCAAAGTGGCTAACCACGGTGATCAGTCATGGTTGGGAACTGTGGCTATGAACTTAATTCCTACGCCTTCCATATTTCACGCAATCTCACTTAAGCAATTTCAAAACGTAATACGCAAGCAAGTTCTAGAGAGAAATAAATTAAGCATGATTCACACAACCAAAGAAATGAGCAAAAAGCTCTAGGCTCAAAATCTCTGCGTACGATATCCTTTAGATATCACTAAGTTCATCATGCAAGAAAGACATCGACTACGCATGTGTATCCTAATTACTCACATTAATCTAACATAAAATCAATCTTTTAATGATAAGAAACAAAATTTTGAAAAATTTTACCCTTCTTTTTTTTTATGTAATTCGTCAAATCATGCACATATATAATAATAACATTCGCATCAATTTTCGCATAAGTTTCCTCCCCCACACTAAAATTTTACGTTGTCCTCAACGTAATAATCATTGTAACTCATGGAAGAAGAAATAATAATAGTTTAGCGAACTTCCCTGAATAGCGCGATGTACATGTTTTTTCAAAAGCCGTCTCCCAAGACTTAGGACTTGATTCGCAGCAACACATGGACATGTAAGCTCTTTACGCACGGACCTCACCCGAACTAACTTAGAACCTGTAGGCAATTATAGCTAAACGAAACGTCATAGTGAATTTAGCACACAGAAATATAAGAAACAAAACTGACTTTTTTATTTTTTTATTTTATAATAGATATGCATCAATAATAATTGGGTTGCCTCCCAAGAAGCGCTTCTCTTTAACGTTTTTTAGCCAGACATAACCCGGAAAATTTTCTAATGCGGTTGAAAACCATAGTGCGCCCTCAACGTAAATATGGAATGGTAGTTGTTGTTCATGTCGCTTAACGAAAAGTCATGTTCCGCCTTTCAATATTCTGCTTTCGTCTTCTCTTCTTCTAGATCAAACATTAGCATACCTGTCGAGAAGATCAACACTAGACAAAGAAAATCAAATTAGAAGTAGAAGAAAATCGATTTAGACACCACCGTCCCCGGCAACGGCGCCAAAATTTGGTCGCGTCATAAATGGCCAAAAATAAAATTAACCTTACTAATACTAGTATAGCGAAAGTAAGGACCGTCTCCACAGGGAAGATGGTTGATTTACTTCTATATCAAAATTCGATCCATAATAATAATAGTAATAATAGTAATAATATAATATTAATAATAATAATAGTAGTAGTAGTAATAATAATAATAATAATAAGGGGTGTTGTTGTGCTGTTCAAATATACATGAAATTAAACTAAGAAAAGACGATGGAAAAAAAATAAATAAATACTAACGAATATAAATAGTTGAAGTAATCGTTCTCCACCTTGATTTATATAATTTATCATCGACTCCTAAATAACGTGCATACGTATGCATAATCGGCTATAGTTGTCGACGAACGTGTAACAACCAATCTCTTCTTAATTTCTCGATAATTAAGAGACGCTCTATAATTACTTCTCTAATCGAAAAATAACCTCCGGAACGCCCTGCAAGATTTAAAGTTCCGACAGCATTAAAAACAAAAGAGGCCCGATTATTGATTAACTCGCTCGGACGACGCTCTCGCGAGTAACGACGTTGGTCCGTTAAATTCGAATCGTTTAAATTACAGTATAACTTGCACTTACCTAAGATAGAGAAGTTGTACGTTGTTCGCCACTTATTAGAACATACACACAATTACGGATTTGTTGGTCTAGTTAGCAATGGACTCACCTAGATTAATTAAACATTTGCAACTATTTAATCAAACAACGTTCATCAACTAAAATAAATTCAAGCTTAAACGAATACTAACGCATTCACGAATAAGCACAATATTATAAATCAAAGTTTCGAATATACTTCAACTATAAAGTTAGCTAAGAAACATAATAATTGAAGTACATAGACAGAAAGAAGGCTCGCCTACAACCGTCCGAACGCTACCGAACTGCTCATCCGCCAAGAATTACAGCCCAAATCCGCCAAGGAATTCAGCACAAGTCAACCAAGAAACTTCAGCCCAAATCCAACTAGCTACAACAGTGTTCTCTGCAATCAAGCAATCGTTCAGCTCTTTAAAGTACAACAGCTCTTTCTCACACGTTCTTAACTCCAAGCTCTTCTCTGCTATTTGAGCTGCTCCGTGTGTTGTTGCTGCCTCGATCTGACAAGAAAAGCTTCCCGATTTGGCCTGTGGTTGCTCCGATCTGGACGGTGTTGTGCTGCCTCCAGGGGCGGACCCACGTAGGGGCTTGGGGGGGCCCTTGACCCCCCAGCCGCTTTGGTGCTAAGTATATTATATGTCTTACATGTTAACGAAAATTGCAGTAGTCTAGTGGTTATTGGAGTTGTATGAAGGTTCTTCCATCTTAACGACCTGAGTTCGAGTCTTCCCTAGGCTATTTTCTTTTATTTTCAGATTAGTTAGTATGAGCTGGATTAATGTGGGCTGGGCTGAATATTCTTGACCCCCCAGCCATCTAGAGCTGGGTCCGCCCCTGGCTGCCTCGTGTATCAGCTTCGCCTCCCCCGAGCTCTCTTGTACAGAAAAAAAATATGCTTTTACTTTCTTCGTCCCATCTCGGAGGCAGCAACGTGCTTTCTAAACCTTCGCTTGCGGAACGAACTGTGCTCGTAAGCTTTGCCTTTTGTGGGCATTAGTGTGGTGGAAGAGGTGAGACACGAATTTTCCTTCCTTTCTTCCATGTATGATAGCAGCTCTGTATTTATAGATGGCTATGAGATCATCTTTTCTTTCTTTCCCACACGAAACATGAGGTGAATTCCCGTTTCTTGGACATCAAACTTAGAAATCGTGGAACTTCACTTTATCTTTTTGGTCTGCTTGAATCTTACGTGTTTTGCATAAAGTTCCCCATCTCTCTCTCAATTATTCTTTTATTGTCTTAAAGCTTACTTAGGGATTAATCTGAGACAATGGATTGGGCCTTACGGAGATACGAATAATTGAGCTGTGCCTTTGGTGTTTGAATTTCAGCCGTAGTTAACTTGCCACATACTTGCTAGCTTGCGGATCCTAGTACCAATTTTTGTGACAATATGTTGTTGGGCCAAGACTTCGTATCTTTGTGTGAATCCATATCCCGCGACGGTTGATGGCAATTCTCTTAATAACCAAATATTCCAGTTTTATCCATTTTGCTCCGATATCTGTAATATATCAAATATAAGTGTAATAATAGGATATTTGAAACCTTTTGAGACGTAACGGCCAATAAGACATGGCATAAAAATACAGTAAATTATTATGTTATCACAGTTTGATTGATGCATTGAGAACATGGTGTCTTATGAAGTGGCAGTCGATTTCTATATGCTTCGACCTCTCGTGAAACTTGGGGTTGGAAACCAATTTTAGTGCTGAAAGATTGTCACAATATATGACTGGTACTTGAAGTTCTCCCAGTTTCAGTTTTGCTAGCAACTGTTTTATCCAAAGCACTTCAGACACAACAGCACCTAACGCTCTATACTCTGCCTCGGTGGAATATCTCGACACAGTCGTCTGTTTCTTTGCTTTCCAGGTGATGACGGAGTTTCCTAGAAAAGTACAATATCCATTGACGGACTTCCTAGTGTCGCTACGCGCTGCCCAATCCGCATCAGAGAAGGCTCTGAGAGTAATATCTTGATCTGAAGACATAAGTAGTCCCTAGCCCGGAGTTCCCTTCAGATAGCGTAGCAAATGATGGGCAGCTCTTAAATGGCTTGTTCTAGGTGCTGCCATAAACTGACTGAGCTTATGTACTGCATAAGTTATATCAGGTCTAGTGAAAGTTAGGTACAATAGCCGGCCTACCAACCTTCTGTATAGGAGAGGGTCTGAGAGCATATCACCTTCTTCTGCTACAATCTGTTCACTAGCATTCATTGGTGTAGATAATGGCTTTGCATCTATATAACCCGAGTTCTCAAGCAACTGCAAAGTATATTGTCTTTGACTGAGATAAATCCCTGCTTTATCTCTAACAACCTCAATTCCAAGAAAGAACATGAGTTCACCTAAGTCTTTCACCTTGAAAGCCTACCTTAGGAAGTCTCTCGTCGGTTGAATCTACTTGTTTGAGGGTCCTGCCAAGATTATATCATCCACATAGACCAATAGGACTACCAATTGATCCCCTCTGCCCTTTAAAAATAAGGTATGATCTGAGTGAGTTCGCATGAACCCGTAGCCTTTAACTGCCTCTGTAAACTTCTTTATCCATTGTCTCGTGGCCTGGTTAAGTCCATACAATGACTTACGCAATCTGCAAACCATTCTACCTGATTCACCTATCTGATATCTTTTGTAGAAACCTTGTGGCAAATCCATATTGACTTCCTCGGTGAGTTATCCGTTCAAGAAGGCATTGTTGACATCTAACTGCACAAGGTTCCATCCTAACTTGGCAGCTAAAGACATAACTATCTTGATGGTGTTTGGTTTGGCTACGGGTGCAAATGTATCAATGTAATCCACCCCCTCTCGTTGATCAGATCCTTTTGCTATCAACCGGGCTTTATATTTCTCAACCTTCCCATCTGCATTAAGTTTCAGTTTATAGACCCACAGATTGCCAATTGCTTTCTTTCCAACAGGTAAAGGAACAATGGACCATGTGGCTGTGTCCTCAAGGGCCTGGAGTTCATCATTCATGTCATGCATCCGGTTTGCTGACTTGGAGGCCTGGAAGAAAATCTTGGGCTCTTCTACCAGGTTGAGAGCACTCATGAATGCCTGGAAGTGAGGAGAAAAATTCTGATATGTGAGCATGTTTGTAATGGGATACAACACTTCCCTTTCTCTCAAACTTTTACAGTGAAAATCCTGTAGGTACTGAGGCCTTCTTGGTTGCCTTTATGATCTTCTAAGTGCACCATGGGCCTGCTGTTGGCTATGCAACTCACCTTCCAAAGGTTGCTGTGAGGATTCATTTCCTTCTTGACTAAACTGAGGTAACTCCCCCTGTTGAAAAACTGACTCTTCTTGTGTATGTGCTGGAGAATTCGGAGGCTCAGCAGGCTGCTCAAGGTTCCCTGGCATGATTTGCTGGGATGGCTTTGCTGCCTTGTCACTGTCATGATCCATGTAGTAAGGTTTCGACAACACATGTGAGGGAAAAGGATCCATAGGTTCTTGTGAGGCAGCCAGCCTTTCTGAAGGGAAAACAGCCTCCGTGAACTTAACATCACGAGAGATAATGACCTCCCTTGTGTTCAAGTCAAGCAGCTTATAGCCCTTGTCCCCATTTGGATACCCAATGAAAACACATACTCTTGCCGGTGGATCAAATTTCCTCCTTCCTGTAAGAGTTGAGCAAAAACACAAGCAACCAAATACTCGAAGAGAGGTATATTCAACAGGTCCTTGGTATATCAGTTGATAAAGACTTTTATTTCCTAAACTAACAGAAGGTGTCCTATTAATCAAATAAGCTGCTGTCATCACACAATCTGACCAGCATTCTATTGGAATACTTGACTAAAATACAAACTTCGAGCCACATTTAATAGATTTTGGTGTTTCCTTTCTACCACAGAATTTTATTGTGGTGTTTGTACACAAGAAAGATGATGTATGATTCCCTTTGTTTTTGTACAAATCAGACAGATTAAGTTCTCTTGCATTGTAAGTTCTTATGGTCTTTACCTTGCACTCAAATTGTGTTTCAACTAGAGCTAAAAAGAAAGGACTCACCAAGCTAACCTCAGATTTGTTTTTGATATGAAGATCCAAGTAAATCTAGAAATAACATCTACAATGGCTACAAAAAATCTATGTTCCGAGTAAGGTGTATGGAAGGGTCCCCACACATCACAATGTATTAGATCAAACATGGTACATGGACTCTTTTTATTATTAGGTGGCCAAGGGACATATTTTACAGAATGCATGAGAAGTTTGGTCAGAATGCTTCAAAGAAGTTTTCAACACATTCAACACCTTATTTGAGGGATGTCCCAACCTCTTCTGCCACAAGTCACTCGACAAGTTATTCAAGAAAACAGACATTGAACTGGAAACAGAACTGGAAAAATAGTGTGGCTGAAACAAGTATAAACCAGCTATTAGATCACCCCTGCCAATCACACGGTGAGAAGAGTCTTGTATAAAGAAGCCATTAGTCTAAAAAACAACCTTGAAACCATTATCATTGACCAAGGAGCTTAGTGAGATTAAGTTGAAGTGGAATTGAGGCACATATAAAACATTAGTTAACTCAATGTGCTGATTTAGTTTAAACTTTCCTGCTTGGTTAACCTTTATAAAGGAATTATCTGGCAGAATAAATTTGTTCCCTCAACCCTATGTAGCTCATGTAGTAAATTACTATAAACGTGCCTAGTTGCCCCTGAATCAATCAACCAATATATGGAATCTGTTATATCATGTAAGTTGAAAGAGAAACAGGTACCTGCTGTTTTGTCACTTGACTGCATCTGGTCTGAGTTGTTCTGCTGTGGATTTGCCCACTGCTGGTTCAGCAGTTCCCTCAAACTGTGCAGTTGAAAGGGTGTAAGTTGGAGAGGGGACCATGGGATTTTCTGTTGCTGTAGGTGTGGCTGAGACACAGGGTTGTGCTGCCCATCTTTCTGCATGATTTACACTGAGGCTTGATTGATTCTTGACCCCTTGGACCTATCATTCTGCTTGAAACCTGGAGGGCATCCATGCACTTGATAGCACACCTCTATTTAATGTCCTTTCTTGCCACAATGGGTGCAGACTGCTTTACTAAATTTTCTTTGAAGCACCATAACCCGTCTTGGCTGGTTCTTCTCCCCTTTTGCTGCAAGCATTGCCATTCCACTTGTGAATTCTTCAGCAGCTCGTGCATGACCAGGTACCATAGACCTCTGTCTCTCTTCCTGTACCAACAAGGTAAATACCTTATTAAATGAAGGCAAGGGATCCATCAAATGATGTGCCCCCGAACCTGCGCATAAGACTCATTCAGTCCCATTAAAAACATCAAAACATAATCTTCATTCTGGTGTAAAAGAATACTGGCCGATATCTCTCTTGAGTTCAAGATCCAAGAAATAACGACATTGTTATGTCTTTTCCAAGCATTGATCTTGTCTTGATCGGAAGTAGCAGATAGCACAAGATCCCCATTTACGAACCCCTCCTTGTTCCTACCAGTCAGGGCGATCAACATTACTCTGCTCCACGTGGCATACTTGTCACCTCTTACTTGTTCGTGAACCAATAACTTGCCAGACGTGTCGCCAGCATTCAAGAAGAAAGGATGGTTGAGAAATGAGGCAACTGCAGAGCCATTGATTGAGTGATTTGCAGAGCTATTGTTTGACTGCGTTGATGGTGGCTGCCCTTGAGCTGAAGATGAATCTTCTTCCATCGAATTCAACCTAATTGATTAGCGAATCACAGCTTGTCGTGATAATGAATCTCTCTGATACCATAACGAAACTTAAATTGAAGAAAACAATCTTAACGTGGTTTGGATATGAATTATCCTACATCCACGGAGTAATCTCTACTATTTGGTCTTTTCTTTACAAGTGAGGCAGAGTTCCCACACTTCACACACAAGGAAAACCAACAGAGAAGATGATGAAAAATTCTGTTACAAAGAACAACACACACGCGCTCTATCACTTATGTATTGGCGCCAAATCTATGTTCGTTTAAAACGGCTTTAATCACTTCAGCTGCTAGAAACGCCTCTAGCATCAGCATCTTCGTAAGTTATCCATTTAAAAGAGTTCCGCGCGTTATAAAACGTTTGCACGCTTCTTGACTTCCTTCCACTTCAGCTCGAACCTTAAGTCTGTTCTTCATACTTCAAGTATGATCTTCATGTTCCAACTTGCTAATTTCTTCTCTTGGTTTGAATAGATTTTTTGAGCAAAATTCATAATCTGAAAGCCCTTAAAACCTCGTTTTGATTCTCTAGTCAAGTTTTTGTTCCCCTTCACGACTCCGTATATAATCTATTATCTTGAATTTTATTGGATTTATTCAAGCTCATTAGCCCCACATGTCCAACAGTAACTCGTACGATAAGTTAACGTACAAGGTGGTGAAAAAACTCGGCTTAATAGCCTTTTTGTGGTAGGTTCTATAGCTCTTCGGTCCAAGTTTGGATTTTCTCATTTTCTGTCGGCTTTATTCTTTTTTACTTTTGTTGGGTGTGTTTGTGCTCCTATGTGAGATCCTTTGGGCTATTTAGTCCATGTACTTTTGTTCATTTATGCAAGCTATCGTTTTGGAAAACAAAAGAAAGATTTGGAGGTGAAGTTGACTTTCGACTATCGTCAGAACGCATAATATATTTTAAATGCGTTGCGTTGTCGAAAGTTAGCTCTTCATCTTAAGCGTTTATTTTTTATTCTCCAGACTTGAGGGTGGAGTCTTTGAACTGTTTCGTGTCAGTGTTCTTCAACCCTTACAGTTAAATAATCTGCATTCATCTTTAATGTCTTGTGCTTTCGATTTGAATTAATGTAAGTAATTCAAGTCCTGATTTAAAAAAGCAGCCGTTAGAAATTTGTTACCCAAAAGGTAACTTCTCTCTCTCTCTAGGGTTTGTCTCGCGCAACTCTCTCGCCACACAAAAGAAAAGATGGTTTTCTCTCCCATCCTCCATCAATGGAGGTGGGGGAGGTTTCTTGTTTTCTCCTTTCATTTTTCTGGTTTTCCTTTCTCCCTTTTAGCACCTCAGCTCGCCGCCGTCTCCGGCTCCCCCCGCCCAGCCGCCTCCTCCACCGCTCTGCTCCACCTTCGCCAGCTCCGACCGCCTCCTCTGCCAGCCCGTCCGCCTCTTCCTCCGCTCCACCTCCGCCAGTCCCGGCCGCCTCCTCCGCCAGCCCCGCCAGCCTCCTCCAGCCGCACCTTCGCAGCCACCAACATCTCCACCCGGACGCTGGCTCGCAGGCAGCGTGTCCTGGACATCCCACCACCACTCGGCAGTTTCTGTCGGGCGAGTTCTCCTTGGGGAAGACACTCTTTTTGGAGTTTCTTCCCTTTGTAGGAGTCTATCTCTTCCCTAGTGGGAGTTTTTTCTCCCTTCGTGGAGTTTTTCTCTCCCCATCGTGGGAGTCCCCTTTGGGGCTTTTTCTTTCTTCCCTTTTTGTGGAGTTTGGAACGGACATTGTGCTATCATCGACTTTTACGCAATAGAAATAGTCAAATATGTTGTAATATTTTGAATATTGCTCTATTGTACCCATGTCCAATTGGATTAATGAATGAAATCCCCACTTAAAAAAAAAGTCCTGATTTATCATCCGTTGCCTCAATCTTAGTAGTCTACGGTTAAATAAGTAACGTAATATTTCTTAACTGATTTAGACTTCTTGGTTGGTTATTGTCAAGTCGATTTTAAGCGGTTTGATCCTTCCAATTTGTTCTTATCGGTTACAAATTTAATCAATATTATTTCAGCTATCATTATTTAATATTGTCGGTGGTGTCTTTGTTGGGAATGGGTGGTGGGCCCGCGGTGGTCAGTGGGCCCCGCAGCGGAACAGTTCCCGGTTTGGATCGGTACGACGGTCGAGAGAAGTGGGACCCAAGGGGTAAATTTGGTGGGACCCGCACAGTAACTACCACGGTAAAAATAAAATTACCGTAAGGTAAGAAAGAACACCAGAATTTAACGTGGAAAACCCTCTGTTAACGAAGAGGGAAAAACCGCGGCCGAGTCGGCAAAATCTTCACTATAGTAAAAATTACAACCCTCGAATTTTTACTATCTCACTTTCACCACTCGTATTTACCTCACACCTCTCTGTGGATGTGGAACCCTATCAGTTTCTACCCGAACTGATAACCTCACAACTCACTCGAACTACTTCTCTCTATATGTAGTAAAACTCGAATGAGCTTGTGATGATAATAACTGAAGAATCCTCAGCCTATTTATAGATGTCTTCAGCTCTTGTGGACCGCTCAAAACGGGTGGCCAGGAATGCGCCGGTCGCCCTTTTAATATAAACCGTTCATTATTATAATAAAATATTATAATAATATTTTTTTTCTTTATCAATGATGGTGGACGGCCGCATATGGCTGGATCCCATCAATTCTCCCTCTCCAGCCTTATTCATTATTTGCGGGAGAGATTTCCTATCGCCTCAGCGACAGTCCATGCCAGCAACCCCCGCGCAGAACTCTATTTTCTCCTTGGGAGTAACCTTCGTCAGAATGTCCGCAACATTCTTGTCCGTGTGGATCTTCAGCAGCTTGAACGCTTTCTTTTCAATGGCTAGTCTGAGCCAGTGATAACGAACGTCGATGTGTTTCGTCCTCGAGTGATACATAGTATTCTTGCTCAAGTCCAAAGCACTTTGACTATCGCAAAATATTATGTACTCCTCCTGCTGAATGCCCAACTCCTGAAGGAATCTCTTCAACCAGAGCATCTCCTTGCCAGCTTCCGTTGCTGCAACATACTCCGCTTCAGTAGTTGATAAAGAAACACATTTCTGTAACCTCGACTGCCATGAGATAGCTCCCCCTGAGAATGTAAATATGTATCCCGACGTTGACTTTCTGCTGTCGAGATCGCCGGCCATATCAGCATCCGTATAGCCCGTAAGAAAACATTTACCACTTCCAAATGTTAGGCATAATTTGGAAGTTCCTCTCAGGTACCTCATGATCTACTTCACTGCTTCCCAATGTAACTTCCCGGGATTTGATAGAAATCGACTCACAACGCCAACTGCGTGAGCGATATCTGGCCTCGTACACACCATAGCGTACATCAAACTTCCGACCGATGAATATGGAATATCTGGGACATCTTCTCCGTCTTCTCCTGTTGATGGACTGGATTTCTTTCGCAACTGAAAGTGCGCGGCGAGTGGCGTGCGAACTGGCTTAGCATCCTTCATATTGAACCTCTCTAGAACTCGTTCAATATAGCGCTCCTGGGATAACCACAATTTCCCAGCTTTCCTATCTCGGGTAATCTCCATTCCGAGAATCCGCTTTGCCGCACCTAAATCCTTCATGTCAAACGTCTTACAAATCTTTCTTTAACCTGCTAATCATCTCTGCATCTTGTCCGACAATTAGCATATCATCAACATATACAGGAGAAGAACGATAAATTTACTGTTAGAGTATCTCCGGACGTAAACACATGGGTCTGCATCTGTTCTCTTGAACCCCTGATGCACAATGAAAGAATCAAACTTCTTGTACCATTTCCGTGGAGCTTGTTTCAGATCGTACAAGCTTTTCTTCAGCCGGCAGACCATGTCCTCTTTACCTCTAACTTCGAACCCTTCTGGTTGTTCCATATATATTTCCTCATCAAGATCACCATGCAAGAATGCAGTCTTCACGTCGAGTTTCTCCAAGTGAAGATCCATGGTAGCAGCTAGTCCCAGTATGACTCGGATTGAACTCATCTTCACGACCGGTGAAAATATCTCGTCAAAGTCGATCCCCTTCCTCTGACCTCTGACCACTAATCGAGCCTTGTATCTGACAAACTTGCCATCATCCTTCTTCAATTTGTACACCCATTTGTTGTTGAGTGTCTTTTTTTCTTTCGGCAATCGAACTAACTCGTACGTATCATTCTTCTTCAGAGAATCCATCTCCTCTTGCATGGCCTTTGTCCAACAATCTGTCCCTACAAGATTGTACTTCCTGGAAGCTCTCTGGCTCCCCCTCATCAGTAATCAAAATATAATCAGAACTCGGATACCTCATAGATGGTTGGTGTTCCCTAGTTGACCTTCTTAGCTGAGGTTCAACTGCTTCTTGCACATCTGAAGGCTCCCCCTGCTCAGTACCTTCAGTGTGTTCATCTACGGCAGGTTCATCATCATCAATGGCTGGCTCTTCTGGCTCAGGTTCTGATTGTTGCATTCCTTCCTCCGTGGCACCATCATATGGAATGCTGATTGGTGTATAGTCTTCTATACCGCCACCTATGGATTTCGTCACATCCACGTTTGTCGCCCATGATCTCATGCTCATGGAATACTACGTCGCGACTTCGCACCGTCTTCTTCTTCTTTGGATCCCAAAGTCTATAGCCGAACTCCTCGTCTCCATACCCAATAAAGATGCAAGGATTCGATTTATCATCGAGCTTCGATCTTTGTTCCTTTGGTACATGCATGAATGCCTTGCAGCCAAACACTCTCAAATGTGAATATGAGATGTCTCTACTGATCCACACCTTCTCTGGTATATCAAAATCCAACGCCGATGAAGGTAGTCGGTTGATAAGATAGACTGCAGTGTTGACAGCTTCCCCCCAAAATGACTTAGATAGATAAGCCATCATGAGCATCGCTCGGACTCTCTCCATAATGGTTCGATTCATTCTCTCTGCGACACCGTTTTGCTGAGGAGTGCCAAGAATTGTCTTCTCATGCCTAATGCCATGCTTCGTAGAATAATCTCTAAACTCCCGAGAGATGTATTCACCACCATTATCTGTGCGTAGACACTTTAGCGGCATTCCCGTTTCTCTTTCCACCATTGCATGGAACTTCTTAAAATAATAGAACACCTGGTCCTTCGTCCGCAACAGATATACCCAGGTCTTGCGAGACGCAACATCAATGAAGGTCAGAAAATATTTACTACCTCCCAGAGATTCGACTTCCATGGGTCCGCATACGTCAGATTGTACCAACTCCAACTTCTTCATTCGCCTGGTTAAGTTCTTCGCGAATGAAACTCTATGTTGCTTCCCAAATAAGCAATAATCGCAGGTTTAGCGCTTTCTCCTTGGCTACTGGTATGAGGGACTTTCTAGCCAAGACATTCAACCCCTTCTCTCCTTCGTGCGCCAGCCGTCTGTGCCACAAATTTGGAGAAGCATCATCTTCAACTGCGTTCAGTTGGTTAGCACATATCGCCGCGTGCATCTTGTACAGTGAGCAGCATAGCTTTCCTCTCGCTACCACCAACGATCCCTTGGTGAGTTTTCAGTTGCCATTTCCCATCTCATTATAGTATCCTTCGTTGTCCAGCACCTTCACAGAAACTAGGTTGAGACGCAGGTCTGGTATGTGTCGCACATCTTTCAGCCGTAATGTGCACCCTACGCTCGTCTGGATACAGATATCACCGATCACCACTATTTTAGAAACACTTTAGTTACCCATCTTGGTAGTGCCAAAGTTTCCCGCCTTATACGTGGAGAAGTATTCACGCCTTGGAACACAATGGTAGGAGGCACCAGAGTCCACTATCCGTTCGGTGCTTGCATCTGCAACATGACAACAGTCTGTTTCATTCACCAATCTCTCCACCATCGTTGGAGGCGATTGCAGACGTGTTCTTGTCATCATCTTGTTTCCATTTTCTATTGAGAAGCCTACAGTTTCTTTGTAAGTGACCAACTTTTCCACAATGGTAGCACTTCCTCATCTCCCTGGACTTGGATCTATCTTTTGACTTGTCGTGACCTTTTGGTCCTCTACTCTTGCTCCGACCCCTATTCTCCGTGACAAGGGCCTGATTCCCCGTACTGGTACTGGCAGCATCCTTTCGTCGCAGCTCTTCATTGTAGAGCATGCTCTTCACCATCTCCATCGTGACTTTACCACTTGGTGCCGAGTTGGTGAGCGATACCACCAACGTATCCCAGCTATCAGGTAGAGATCCCAGTAGTAGGCAAGCTTGTAGCTCATCATCAAGGACTAGACCGGCACTTGTGAGTTGAGTTACCAGCCCTTCAAAATCATTCAGATGTTCAGCAACTGATCGTCCCTCGTTCAGCTTCACATTCATGAGTTTCCGCATCATGAATACCTTGCTTAGCGCATTTGTCACCTCGTACATACCCTCCAATTTCGTCCAGAGTTTGTAGGAGTTTGTCTCATTTCGGACGTGGTTGTAGAGGCTTATGTCCACCCATTGGCGGATCACAGCTAGCGTCTTTCTTTGCAATTTCTTCCATTGGTCAGCATTCCCGCCTTCAGGCATCTTGCCTTCATTTTCGATTGGTTCATGGAGGTCTTTGCAATAAAGATAATCCTCCATCCTTGATTTCCATATGGAGTAATTCGTTACTGTCAGCTTGATCATTGCTCCGTCGTTCTCTATGACCGTCAAAATCTACCAGCAACCTACTAGTATCTTTTCTGATGTGGAAGATCAGTCAAAGCTGCAACCACAGAGCATACTCAGAATACTATCAGGCTCTGATACCACTTGTTGGTAATGGGTGGTGGGCCCCGCGTTGGTCAGTGGGCCCCGCAGCGGAACATTTTCCGGTTTGGCTCGGTACGACGATCGGGAGAAGTGGGACCCACGGGGTAAATTTGGTGGGATCCGTACAGTAACTACCACAGTAAAAATAAAATTACCGTAAGGTAAGAAAGAACACCAGAATTTAACGTGGAAAACCCTCTGTTAACGAAGAGGGAAAAACTACGACCGAGTCGGCAAAATCTTCACTATAGTAAAAATTACAACCCTCGAATTTTTACTATCTCACTTTTACCACTCGTATTTACCTCACAACTCACTCGAGCTACTTCTCTCTATATATAGTAAAACTCGAATGAGCTTGTGATGATAATAACTGACGAATCCTCAGCCTATTTATAGATGTCTTCAGCTCTTTTGCACCGCTCAAAACGGGTGACCAGGAATGCGCCGCGTCGCCCTTCAATATAAACCATTCATTATTAGAATAAAATATTATAATAATATTTTTTTTCTTTATCAAAGATGGTGGGCGGCCGCATAAGGCTGGATCCCATCAGTCTTGTCGGTTGTTCCTTCAGTTCAAGTTGGCTTTATTATTCGCCGACATTATTTAATATTGTCGGTGGTGTTTTGTCGGTTGTTCCTTCAGTTCCTGTTGGCTTTATTAGAGCATCTCCAATGGGACGCCAAATCTGGCGTTCCACTGGAGATTTGGCGGGTAGGGAACTCCAACCCACCGCCAAACGCTACGCCAAACTGAGCGGAGTCCACGCGATCTGTAGCGGGGCACTGTTCACCCGCTATCTGTTTTAATTTTTTTTTTACTTTTTTTTATTCTGTATTTTGTTAAATAGTATAGTTGGAGAATGAAGAAGGCCGATGGATTTGGGAAGAAGACGATGACGAGGAGAGAGAAATTCTATTTAATTACTTTTTTGTTTTTCTTTTACTTTTTATTAAATTTTCTGATTTTATTTCTTTAGGTTTTTTCTAACATGAATTTCAATGTTATTATATTTTCCTATTAGAAGTGAAGTTAATTAAAATATTTTATGTATAATTTTCCTATTAAAATATTTTTCTCACAGATAATCTAATTTTATTTACTTTAGATTCTGTAAGTTTTTAAATTTCATAACTTAAAAAATTATGTTCTTAAGTTTATCTGAGAATTTAGGTTTGTTGTTTATTTTTTGAATATCAATAATTTTCAACAATTTATTGAATTAAGGAATAAGAAATATTATATATAGAGGAAAATATAGAGGATATGGTTGGAGTTTGATGGTACTGTTTAAACTGTATATGTGGAGGAATTGTACTGTTTCAACTCTATATATAGAGGAATGGTTGGAGATGGCCTTATTCGCCGACACTTTTAAGTTGATCAGCATATCAAAATCCATAATTCGTTAACACCTACAACCTAAAGAAGGGAATATGCTTTCATGTTTATAACTCAATTCATCCACCAATCCACGTTGGGTCACATAATGTTTTAGTGGGTAGCCAAAAAAAGTGTAACAATCTTTTCTATAGTATGCTATGCAATAGCAAAATTAGGAGCAAAAGATGACCGAGCTCACGAGCCGGCTCGACAAAAGCTCGTCTCAAGCTCGACAATTGACTTCGAGCTCATTATGTTGAGCCCAAGCTTGAGCCCAGACATAAGAGCTCGAAAGCTCGTAAGAGCATATCGTCATACCATGCACTCATCGTTTACGTCATGTCACTCTCCTAAGTGTTGTGTGGACCAAGAATCCATTCCAAAAAAAAAGTCTCGTGAGCAAGAATACAAAGAGCCAAATGTTATGTTGTATCTACTTACGTATATTTTTGCTCCCCTACTCGGTAAGTTCCGTAGCAGGTTTATTTCCTTTCCCACTCTCAATTGGATTATTTCTCCCCAATAATTATATTTACTTGAAGATTGGTAGAAATCATGAATTTAAGTATTCAGATAAATAGTTTCTAGCACCGGAGATATTAATCTGGATTGGTTTGTGTGTTTAGAGGGGTGAATAACCACTCGATTCTTACTTTAGTTTTTCGGTTTTGATCTCGTTAAAGGTCAAATATCGGTGCTTGATATGTTAGTGTGTTGACTGGTGCGGAATAAACCGGTCAGTTTTAACCTAGACTGGATGTGAGCGTGGTGTGCGTGCTTTTGCGTTACAAAATAGTTTGTTCTGGAAGTTCGGAGCTAAAATCTCCTACGTCTCCCATTCTTCCCGGTCAATGATTTTTCAATGACAGGTATTAGTATATTTTGTAGACTTAAAATGCGTGTGCTATGTGTTAACTGTTATTCTCTTGCACACATGATGTATGTGTCTACATAAATATATTATACTATTATATTCTAATCTATACTATAAAAGTTGGATGTGGACTCTCATTGACCACTTTCATATAGCCAGTCTCTATGTGACATGTCATAATTAGAAATGCAAATTACTCTTTTTGGTTCATATGAGTTGTAATTACACATGCCATCTTATTACGTTAATAATAAATTATACTAAAAAATCATACAAATGACTCTTTTAGGGTATTTAGTAATAATTCACCTTAGTGGTCTTAAAGAAGCACTTTTATGAGATGTAGACGTGTTAAAACTTCCAACTTCCACAACAAAATGGTTTAATATGTATGTAGACGTGTTTCCCTCTAAACCCTAAGAAGCACTTTATGAGATTTAAGGTATGCCTTTCGGATTTTCCTTTAATTTAATTGAAGGGAATTAAATTGTGTTAACTATGCCTTTCGGATTCTCTCTTTTAGGTCTACTTACTTAAGTAGTTCATAGGTTTTCCCTACAGCTACTTATACAGATTGGTTTGATGAATTAATATTCATATATCAAAAGTTATTTGGAAACAACAATGGTCTTGCCTAAAAATTATTGCATACTTAGTTCGTTAATCCTAACGTCGGGTGTTGCACCACAACTTAGGCTTTTGCGACCATGGAAGGCAACAAATTTTAAAAGGAACGGAGAGCTAATGAGTGTCGATCTCATGTTACTCGACGAAATGGTTTGAACACCGTTCTTTATTCTTTTGCAAGTTACTTCTTTCAAAATCTTCACAAATCTGTTTTGAAATGGATATTTATTCATCGTGGTGACTAAATATCCAATCTCATGCCGTATCACGTATGCTTACATAAAGAAAAAATGAACAGTCATGCGCTAAATATTGTTCATCAGAGCAGTCATACGCATATGAATTTGAAATATTCTTTATCATGCGGTTTTGATTTTGAGTGGGAACTATTACTACAATTTCAAATAATATTAGAATAATAATTGTAAAAATATTTTTGTGTTAAAGAATTTCTTTACAATTCAACATATCATGGAAATAATGAGCAAGAGTTTTATGATAATTCCAATCCTATATTTTCCAGTCATATATATCAAACAACTTATTATTAGGATTCAACAACATTTAGTTTCTTCCGAATGGATTTGTATTTTTTGATTTTTTTATTATACTGTACGTCTATACTACTGTGCGAATGTAAAAATCAGAAATATAAGACTTACGACTTCAAAGTATTACTATAGCGGGCCCAATTTGGCTCGCGGACCGTCAAGATTTTTGGCGCACGGAACTGTCAGATGAGTCCAATTATGTTTTGGGCTCAAGGACCGAGCCCGGTGTTTTTTCAGGACCGGGTCAGGCCGGCCCACCGGCTCAGGCCCACTTTCAGCAATGGTTCCCGTGCATCGCACGTGGCAAAACTAGTTTACTTTTAATAGTTGAAAATATAACATGTAAAGGATATAAGTGGAATATATTTAAATTAAGGATAAAATAGTAATATAATGATCGACATACTAATCAATCTAAGAGTAGTTACTCAAACTATACCTTACTAAAATAGAAAGATAAATACATCATGTGCTCCTATTTTTCCCTCTCCCTTCTCTCTACTTCCAAAACCCTAACATCCCACAAATCGCTGTCGCCCAACTTCAGCTCATCTCCTCCCCCTCCTCCATTAATGGAGGCAGGGGGATGCCCTGTTTGTTAGCTTGACCATGCTGCCGCCTACCATCACCTGAGGTCGTCGTCACCGCTGTGCTGTGCTGCCACCTCTGCCTGGCGCCGCCCTCCACCTCGCCGCACCGCTGCCTTCGCCCCTCTTTTGTTTTTTGTTTTTGCTTTTTATTTTAAAATAAAAAAGCCCCCAGCTCGGCCGACCGCCCTGATGGTCCCTATTTGATCCAACAATACTGACTTAAGACGATTTACCACGCTAATGATGAAAGATTTAAAGAATGAACGTGGGGTGTGAAAGTGTAGACTACGAATGCTTTCAAAATGGGTTTTCCATGTTCAACACACACGCACTCACACATACTACACCAAAAATACACACCCTAATGAATTAGGGTTTGGGGGTATATATACCATATTAGTTGGTATATTATACCCCTAGTAACTAAGAACTAGAATATTACAAACTAGCCCAAAGTTAATTAAATACAAACCAACTAAGATAAACACAATGAAATTGAACACTATAAAATATTCCTAACAATCTCCCCCTTAGTGTTCAATCTTCAATTCAGCGCGGACTATCTTTGTTGGGTACATGGAGAATCTCTCGAGTCCTAACAGTCTGCCCTTGCTCCCCCTGCAAAGGCTGTCTCCTCTTCTTGTGGAGGATTTGAATGCACTTCCAGCTAGAACTCTCATGTCTTGACGCTATACGTTGTTGATCGGATGTATACTATGATCCACGCCCGTATATTCATTTCTTGATGATGTCGCAGATCCTTGAAATTTTGTTTGCATCTTGTCCTTGTCGTTTTCCATATTTTGAAGTCGTCAAGTCTTCTCCAGTCTTCTTTTCGGCGCCAGATTCATCTTCGTCGAAGGAAGTTGTCTGGTTCGACCTCGAGGAAGCTTGTCTGGCTCCAGAAGAAGATATGCATGGGGTGTCTTTTAATGTGTGCCAAAGCTCCTATGGAAAGTGGAATTGTAGGTTTCAGTGGAGTTCGGCTTCAAGCGCGGCGGAATTTGTTGGTGAGCGTGGGTTGTGTTATAAAATGTGCCAAGGCTCCTTCTGAATTGACGTTTGAGTGCAGGAGAGCCCGGCTTCATAGTGGTACGCGCGGCGGAAGTTGGTGGGTGGTCCGACCTGTTTGTTTATACGTTTCTCCTTCTTCCCCTCATGGCGATTCGTGGTAACGGGATCGGCATGCTTGACTAGGAGTCCAAGAAGAACACAAACGACAGGTCACTGAGGGTAATAACCAGACAGAGCCACTAAGGCAATCCGTCAACACGACTTCAGAGACTAACTCAAGACGTGGCCTGTGATGACAGGACTTGATTAAACCAGGGCCACTTAGGCGTCCCGTTAACATCGTTCAAGAGTCTAGCTCGAGACGATGGCCTAGTCCGTTGTTGTTTTGATGTTGCAACGGTAGGACTTCCTTCCAATCTTGGAATCACATCTACGAGAGATGTGTCTATGGAAGTTCTGATCTGGTCACGAAGTCCAGATAAGAAAAAGTGTATGTGTCCTAAAAATTAGAAAACATTTAGGTAGTGAGGACACCTAGACTCGATGTGTTCAAGGAAGTTCAGTGGTGTGGGGCTAACTACCACTTAATTCAATATCTCCCGCTTCCAAGTGAAGCGGTGATAGCATGCGTGGCTCCCCGTGATTTGATGAAACATCGGTCTTTAGGGAGATCGATGAGTGGGTAAGGCTCGGTTGTGCATGCGCCATTGGACCAAATGAGGCGACTTCTACCCGGGAGCTAATAAAAAATCAACTCCTGTACCTATATGGGATGGCCCAAATATTCTGTGAGCTAAGGGAATTTTGTATCTTCAGCTCTTTGGTCTTGTCAAGAATTGCCAAATAGGGATGTGGCTTTTATAGACTTGAAATCTTCACTAACACTCGGCTACGTTCCGGGGTTAGGTTCAGTTTGGTCTGACTGAACCATGGAAACTTAGAATCCATGCGTCCGTCAATTTTGGTGAGTGCTGCTTCATCAGCAAGTTGGAGCAGGGCGGTTAAGATCATCTTCGTGTTTGTGTATGGATGTCACCCTTTTGTAATTCTCGAACTCTTGAGGGTCGAGTTTTCAAGTGAAGTCCGTCTTTGGGATATGTAAGCGTCTGAGAGGGTTTTTCTTTCTTTTTCCCTTTTTTTGCTTTTGGCTTTTCTTTTCCCCTTTTTTTAATGTATACATATATATATATATTATCGTAATAGTAGTATATAAGTAGGTATATGTATACGTATATGTATATGGGTTAAAACAAGTTACTCCCCCTCAAATCGTGCACCTAAGGTGTACTCCCCCTAAACATGTACTCTCCCCTCGTGAATATGGAGTCATACTCCCCCTCAAAGCATGCACTTTTTAAACATGTACGTTCTCTCCCAATTAAATAAGCGTGAACGTATTTATTTATTTTCAGATCAGATGCAAACTAAAGAATTATTGTTCTTTAAAAAATGCATTAGAATGTACATTTTTCGCTCTTAACACTTAAGATAGGTATTTTAAAGATTCAGCTTATATGCATACGTGAATGTTTAAGCTTGAAGTTCTTTAAGAGATATGCATAGCTAAAATGTACCTATAGGAGGGTATTTAGTCATTTCAGCTCATATGCATGCTAAAGTTTAACATTAGTACATTTGAGTCATGCATGTTTATAATGTACCCTATTGTTTTCAAAGTAGGTATATTGTCTTTCCAGCTCAATATGCATGCCAAGTTTCTTATGGGATGCATATAGAATTTACCTACGTAGTTGCTCGCATCGCTTACCAGTCGTGTATGTGGAGCAACCCAAGATACCATACACGCTGGGATGTTTGGCTGCCCTCGTCGCATACCAGTCATGAGTGTGGAGCAGCTCTCTTAGTACCTACCCATGCTAGGATTCTGCAAAAACTTTATCGGGACTTTGGTACCCATTTTTGGACGGGTCCTCCCTTGTTAGCAGAAAACAACTTAAGCATATTTGGTTCAGATATTGATCCTAAATCAACCTTTAAAGTCCTATTCAATTTGATTTGTGATTTAGGAATCCAGGTTTGGTGAACCTTAGAGGGAAATGACATATCAGTGCCAGTGAACGTGTGCCTAGGGCTAGAAGATCTAAAGATTTTCTCCCTAGCCATTCGCAGAAGGTGTCTTTCAGACTTAATCTGAACTGGATATTGCATGTAAGAATACGAGCATAAAGCATTATAAGCATCAGTAACAGGAGAACTGGTATTCCTACGACAGTAACGCACGTCATTCACTCTATAACGATGAATGTGCGGGATTTGAGAAGTTCGTTTGCTTAAGCTTGGAACTTCTTCTTTGCACGCTTCCCTTTTGATAGGAATGGGAGAGGAAAAATCTTGAACATTTTCGACTTTAATTTTCGAAGATAATATTGACTTTCCTTGCTCCTTCCTATTTTTAATTTGTTCTTTAGCTAATTTTAAAGCTCTACTTTTACTTAACGTTTCAGCTTCAGTCAAAATTGACTTAGAATGATTAGTAAAAGCCTTTTCAATTTTAGGAACGAAGATGCTGGTTTTTGGTTTTGTTTTCTTTAACTGTTTTGAGGAAGATATATTACTTGAAAAATCATTGGAAACAGATAAAGATGGGGAATTTTTTAGAAGTAAAATCTCTTTTGAGAGTTTTTTCTTTTCAGCGTGGAAAACTTTCAGATTCCAAGATTGCGTTCAGTTCCGAAATTTTACTAGCAACCTCTGGAATTTCCCAACAAGGAGCAGGTTTTTGATAATGTAAAATATTTTCCCCGTTAGGAATTAAGTTAGAAGGAGAGTTTTGATCTGTTTGACCTATATTCGAATAACATTCTCTAACCGTTTAATCTTAGAGTAAAGCATACTCTGTTCCTCTAAGACGGTCTCATATTTTGATGAGATTTCATTTCGCTCAGTTTCGCAAGAACGTAAATTTTTAGTCATCTCGCAGACCCTATTTTCACTATCTTCTAACTTAGTTTCTAAGCTAATTATATTTGACTTTGCTTTTGTCAAATCTTCATTAGCATAAGCTAGGCTTTCTTGTTGCTTAAGCAACACGGAGTAATTATTAGCAAGGCGTGCTTCTAATTCCTCAATCTTCCTAGCTTGAGCATCCATTTTAATCTGATTTTATATTTAATTAAAAAATAGAAATTGGCTTCTGAAATTTCAGTGACGAAAAGTTTGGTTTACTCGAGAAGTATCGTGTAGTATCGAAGAAAGTCGACGTCGAAAATTTTTTGGCGTGTGCCGAAAGATTTTGTGATGATTTCGAAAACTTCGAGGAAAGGACCCAAACTTTTTCTATAATTTACCAATACGTCCTAAATAGATTATTGGATGACTGATCGTTTACACGTTTGTGGATTTGTTTTCAAAAATTTGACAGAAAAGCAGTCTACACCGAAAATTTTTGGACCGGAAGGAAAACTATAAACGGGCGTTAGGACTGAATATGCCCGTTGGACTCAGAATGTTCTTCTCATCAAATGGTGAAAAAATAATTTTCCTCAAAAATATATTCTGGTGATTGAAAATGTTTTTTTTTTTTGAAACTTAAAATATATTTATTCAAGGGGTCCAATAATTTTGGTGATTGAAAACGTTATGTGTGATTTTGAAGAGTGAGTTTGGATAGCTTGATTTAAGTAGAGTTGGATCGATGCAGATGAGTTTCGGCCAATATTCAGTTTCGCCGAGAAAAAGTTTAAAATTCAAAGAAATGCTCAGTTTCGATCGATTGTGGGTTACGGGCGATTTGATGAGAAATTATTGAGTTTCGGGCGAAACACCGTGTAAATTTGGACTTTCGCCGAGATATGAATTGGGCGAAACTAATCAATTTGTTACTGTAGACTTTCGGGCGAAATAGATTATCAGTTTCGCCGAGAGATGTTTCGATCGAAACTGTGAAATTAGGTACTGTAGCCTTTCGCCGAGATGAATTTCGCCGAGAATTATATTCGATCGAAACTGTGAAATTGGGTACCGTGGCGTTTCGAGCGAATTAGATTTGGCTTTCGCCGAGAATTGTTTCGATCGATGGGTACTGTAGCGTTTCGATCGAAACAGTGAAATTAGCTAAAATTCGCCCAAAATTAAATCGGTCGAAACTCCTCACAGTGAATTGGTTTCAATCGAAACCTTCAAATTCCTTAGTACTGTTCTAAATGCTACCCGAAAGTGATGAACAGTTTACTGAAAACCAAATTTTCAGGCTCGATTGCTACCTAAAACTCGCTCAAATCAACTAAGAAATGTTGGGTGAACACTTCAGATCACTCGAAATCAACCTATTTAGCTCTTGAGCTTGCAAAATCAGCAAAATCAACTCAAAAACTCAAGAAATGGCAGAAATTCGAACCCAAAAAAAATACCCAAAAATTTCAACAATTGTTCAAATCCCAACGTGTTTTGCTCTGATACCACTTGTTGGTCCCTATTTGATCCAACAATACTGACTTAGGACGATTTACCACGCAAATGATGAAAGATTTGAAGATCGAACGTGGGGTGGGTTAGTGTAGACGATAAGTGCTTTGGAAATGGTTTCTACTATTCAACACAAGGCAACTCACACATACTAGCATTTCCCGGCTTGAGGAACAGTTTCAGAATTATTTTCTTCCTCTTGTATTTTTCCTTTTGCGTTAGAGGAAGTTCTTTGACGATTGGATGAGGATCTGGTCTTCTTATAGTATTTCCTCTGTACGAAGTTTGATACCAATGCGAGTTGTTTTGCTAGCTCCTTGATTGTGATCTCCTTGTCCCCATGTTTTGTGAGATCCTTAAGCTCTCCATCAGAATCTGAATCTCCATCCTCCTTAGTTTGAGAAGACTGAATGATTTCCTTGTCCTTCGATTGTTTTCTTGATTGTCGTTCAGACATCAGTGCAAGTGTTTCGCTTCCTACTGACTTGGTTTTCTCCCTTTGTTTCTCCACGTGATTAGAGTGTTGATTAAGATAGTCGAACAATGTGTGGATGCTAACAGTAGTTAGGTCGTTCATTTGTCGTATCATGATCGCAGTTGCTTCCCATTCAGGATGAAGTGATCCGAGAAACTTGATGTTGATTTCCATAATGTTTTTCGTGACTCCATTTATTTTAAGCTCGTTCAGGAGGACAAGAAAACGATGAAAGGATTCTTGAAGAGTTTCTCCTTTGTTTGCCTGAAAGCGAACATAGGTAATGAGAGTATTCGCCATCCTTGCCATCGTGTTCACCTCCGTTCCCTGCATCATAATCCGTAAAGCATCCCACATTTCTTTTGCACTTTTACCACATTCGAGTTGCATCAGTATGTCGTTTGGAATGGCTTGCATCATGTATGATTTTGCGACTTTATCTGCCTTGAGTCGCAGTTTTTCTTCTTCACTGCATTGGTCGACTGTCTTCAGAATACTTTGTGCTTCTCTTGTAGGGGTGGTTGTACTTGTGGCTGGAATAATGGTCCAGTATTGTTTAGGTCCATTGTAAATGGATTCAAGCAAGTTGTCAGAATTGTCCTTGCTTTCAATGAAATTGATGAATCTTCTTTTCCAAACAACGTACTCTCCATGTCGGATGATGGGAGGTCTAACATCGTTTCCCATGCTGAAAGAGTCCATTTCTAGTGTTTTTGGATATGATCGTTAACGTGTAATGTGAGGATAGCTGATTTGAAATTAAATTGGTTCAAAGTCTAAAACTTTAGAAATTGACTTTGACTCGAAAACTTAGTTCGTGGAATTTTGTTCAGAGTCGTGGATTTCACTATGTGAGGATTGCGATGTGTGTTGAAAGGCATACTTTAACCAGGATTTAACTAGTTCGCAAATCGGCAAAGGTCTGCGAATTGATAAAGAATTCGCAAGATTGTTCTGATTCGCAAACTAATGAAGGATTCGCGGAATTTCTAGTGACATGTACAAATGTCCCAATTCGCAGAATGAGATTAATTCGCAAAAGTGTGAATGAATTCGCGAATTTCTACCGGAAGTTGAGGTTCGCAAAATTCTTCGAATGAGTTCGCAAATTTCTGCGGATATTGAAGTTCGTAAAATTCTTCGACTGGATTCGCAAAATTCTGCGGAGAATGAAGTTCGCAAAATTCTTCGACTGGATTCGCAAAATTCTATCTTTGCTGGTTGGCGAACTTCCAAGAATTCGCGAAAAAGGGCTATCAAAGAGTTCGTGAAATTTCTCTCCGAGATGCAATTCGCGAAATGTGACAGTGTATATTTCTTGATTCGTAAACTTTGGTTTCGCAAAAAAAAAAATTGAAGAAATATTTCGCGGGTTGACTTGATTCCTTCAATTCACGGTCGGTCCTCAACTTGAATTCGTGAAACTGAATCGCAAATTTAGAATTGGCGAGTTCAAATCCAACTCAAGTGCCGTTCGCAATCTCAAAAGCAGACCAAACAACGAAGCTGTTCTTCAATTTCTTCAGCAGAAATCCAGATGTATGACACAAATTGACAGAAACTGATTCAGTAGTTCTCAGAACATAGAGAAACCAGCCAGCCGTCTTAGTTGCAGAACAATGATGCTTAAGAACTTCGAATGAAGTTTCCTCACCTACACGCTTGCTCTGATACCACTTTTAATTTCAGATTATCCAATAACACTTGATAGATTGATTCTACGTTATAAGCTTGAATAGTGTTTAAGGGTTTTGAGAGTCTGCGATATGTGAAGTAGATTTGCAAAATAGGAAAAACTTGGATTAAAGGGTGTTAGGGTTTAAGCTTAAATACCTTGTGAGGTATTTAAGCCCATTGGGCCCCTAACAAGCCCATAACAACTACATACCAATTACATAAAATGAAACACATATAAAATACATTGTAAAGAAATTACAAGACTTAGAATAAATATTTTGGACACTTCTAAAATATTCCTAACAGTTTACTAGCAAATTTTGACGACCTAATTTATTGATTTCTTCAATAAAAGTATTATGAAAAATTATCAGATTTTCAAGTTGATTTTCAAACTCTTCACTTAAAGTATTAAGCTTTAAATTCTTAAGCTTATTTTCAATCTAATCTTCAATTTGAGTAATCGATTTTAATTTAAAATCAACAATCTCGGGAGGAGGTTGAATACTGGTAGAAGCTATATTAGCTGATTTAATTTCACTTATATTTTTATCTTTATTTATTAAAAGATAATTTTTTATATCTTTAATAGAAAAATATATTTCTTCAATACTTTTCTTTAATAAAGAAATTTGTTCCTAAAACAATAACATACATATTCGTATAGTTTTGTTGTTTTAAAAGACTATTAATATGATAAATAGTTACTGTGAGCGTATCATTTTCAAATAATTTTTGAAAAGCAGTATAATATCTGATTCATTTTCTTTTTCCATTTGAAAACTAGTTTGGCGAGGATAAATAGAATTAAAATTTTTTCCTGTTTAAAGTTTATAATTTCTTTCAAGAACAGAGATCATAGTATTAAAATATTTTGTCAAAAACCAAGGAATAAAAGGTAATTTTTCATTTCGTTATAAAATTTGTTTTGGATAACAATTTTATCTTCGTTATTAAAACTTTCAAAAACCATTTTCGAAAGAGTTCCCATTTGGGTAATTAAATTCTTTTTGAATTTCTTTTCTTGCCGGAGAACCCGGACTAAAATCAATTTTTGTTTTAAATCCATTTAACACAAAAATTCATTTCTGACTCGGTTATTTCCTCGTCTTTATTTTTAGAAATTCCATGAACTATATTATCAGAATTAATTCTTAATTCTTCTACCCTATTTTGTAGATAATCGTTAGATGTTGATTCTCTAACTTGAGAAATCGAAGCTCTAGAGGGAGATTTTATCATATAATCACATGGTGATATATGATAATGAGAAGAGGCTGATCTAGTCATTCTAGATCTAGGAGTTCTGACATCAATAGATCTACGACTTTGCTCAAACTGTATTTGAACAGTTCCATCAGTAGATTGTATTATTTGAGTGGGATTATTTTGTATTTTGGGCTGAAGAGGCATAGCTCTTTCAATTGTCCAGTTTTCTGGAAATTGTATTTCTTCCCATTTTATAGATCTGCGAGTTGTAATATTAGATCTACTGAAATTGGTTTCTATAAGAACAGTTTCATTGATCGGTTTATCAATAATTTTACACTGTGGGTTCAGTGTATATAAAGGTTTATAGTAAATTCTATAACAGATACAAATTACTTCCCATCCCGGAGCGTAATTATATCCGTGAGTTGGATAAACATTAAAATAAACTGGTCCATGCGCCAGACTAGATTGGATTATTCCCATAAGGGATTGTTTCCAATCGAGATTTCAACCATCTCTAAGAGCTGCTATAAAGCTCTCTGGTAAACCTTCTAAAGTCAAAGGCTTAAAGGCGACCTGTACTAACCCGATATGAATGAATTTATGATTTATTCTGTATTTTTCTAAGTCTCTATTGCTTAGAAGTCTAATAACCATTTCTTCGTTATTCAAAGAAATTTTCTTCAGTAGTTTTTACTACTTGTTTTAAACCTAATTTTTCAAAAGTTCCTAATTCATAGATTATTTTATAATCTATTTTATAGTCCAACCATTTAATTTTTCTAAATCTTGAGGAATATCATACTCCTCTTCAATACTGTTTTTAACAGTATCTTTTCGTCTTATCAAATTTATCATTTGATAAAGACCGTTAAACTACACCTTAACTTCTTAATACTCCCACCATGGCTCTGATACCATTTTAGCATAAGAAGTCGTACCTTCTTGAGTCTTTTGTTCCTTAATATTCCCACCATGGTGGGAGTATTAAGAAGTTAAGGTGTAGTTTAACGGTCTTTATCAAATGATAAATTTGATAGACGAAAAGATACCGTTAAAAACAGTATTGAAGAGGAGTATGATATTCCTCAAGATTTAGAAAAATTAAATGGTTGGACTATAAAATAGATTATAAAATAATCTATGAATTAGGAACTTTTGAAAAATTAGGTTTAAAACAAGTAGTAAAAACTACTGAAGAAACAATTTCTTTGAATAACGAAGAAATGGTTATTAGACTTCTAAGCAATAGAGACTTAGAAAAATACAGAATAAATCATAAATTTATTCATATCGGGTTAGTACAGGTAGCCTTTAAGCCTTTGACTTTAGAAGGTTTACCAGAGAGCTTTATAGCAGCTCTTAGAGATGGTAGAAATCTCGATTGGAAACAATCCCTTATGGGAATAATCCAATCTAGTCTGGCGCATGGACCAGTTTATTTTAATGTTTATCCAAATCTCCAATTATCTTTGACTGATGTCAATATATTGGATGCTCTGACATTAAATGTCAAAACTCACGGATATAATTACGCTCCAGGATCGGAAGTAGTTTGTATCTGTTATAGATTTTACTATAAGCCTTTATATACACTGAACCCACAGTGTAAAATTGTTGATAAACCGATCAATGAAACTGTTCTTATAAAAACCAATTTCAGTAGATCTAATATTACAACTCGCAGATCTATAAAATGGGAAGAAATACAATTTCCAGAAAACTGGACAATTGAAAGAGCTATGCCTCTTCAGCCCAAAATACAAAATAATCCCACTCAAATAATACAATCTACTGATGGAACTGTTCAAATACAGTTTGACCAAAGTCGTAGATCTATTGATGTCAGAACTCCTAGATCTAGAATGACTAGATCAGCCTCTTCTCATTATCATATATCACCATGTGATCCTCTAGAGCTTCAATTTCTCAAGTTAGAGAATCAACCTCTAACGATTATCTACAAAATAGGGTAGAAGAATTAAGAATTAATTCTGATAATATAGTTCATAGAATTTCTAAAAATAAAGACGAGGAAATAACCCAGTCAGAAATAGATTTTTGTGTTTAATGGATTTAAAACAAAAAATTGATTTTAGTCCGGGTTCTCCAGCAAGAAAGAAATTCAAAAAGAATTTAATTTACCCAAATGGGAACTCTTTCGAAAGTGGTTTTTGAAAGTTTTAATAACGAAGATAAAATTGTTATCCAAAACAAATTTTATAACGATTTGTCAAAACGAAATGAAAAATTACCTTTTATTCCTTGGTTTTTGACAAAATATTTTAAAAAAATATATGATCTCTGTTCTTGAAAGAAATTATAAACTTTCAACAGGAAAAAAATTTTAATTCTATTTATCCTCCCCAAACTAGTTTTCAAATGGAAAAAGAAAATGAAATCAGATATTATACTGCTTTTCAAAAATTATTTGAAAATGATACGCTCACAGTAACTATTTATCATATTAATAGTCTTTTAAAACAACAAAACTATACGAATATGTATGTTATTGTTTTAGGAGAACAAATTTCTTCGTTAAAGAAAAATATTGAAGAAATATCTTTTTCTATTAAAGATATAAAAAATTATCTTTTAATAAATAAAGATAAAAATATAGTGAAATTAAATCAGCTAATATAGCTTCTACCAGTATTCAACCTCCTCCCGAGATTGTTGATTTTAAATTAAAATCGAGTACTCAAATTGAAGATTTGATTGAAAATAAGCTTAAGAATTTAAAGCTTAACACTTTAAGTGAAGATTTTGAAAATCAACTGTAAAATTCTGATAATTTTCATAATACTTTTATTGAAGAAATCAATAAATTAAGAAATTCGTTGAAATTTGCTAGTAAACCAATTCAAACTAAATATTATTATCCGAGACCAACTCCTCAAGATGTTCTAATTGAAGAACATGATCTTACTATTAACAATTCATATAATGGTCATTGCATTTATGAATGGAATTTAGATGGCTATACGGAAAGACAAACTTTCGGTATGGTTCATAGGATGATGATGTATAGTACAGTCTGTAAAACTCAAGGTAATACAGACAAAACTATAGCTCAAATGCTTGTTGCTAGCTTACTGGTCAGCAAAGATCGAGAAAGTATTTTCCTTTAACTATCACTTCTTAATTCCTATATATCGATTATCTTTAATTTTTTCAATTTACTCCAATAACACATGTGTGAAGCTCTCCAACAACTATTTTGATAATTTTTCGTGGAATCAATGACATTGATGTATATACAAATATATAATATATACATATATATATAAATACCTACCCCCACCTTAGGGTTGTCAATGGGGCGGTGATTCCCCATCCCCGCGGGGATCCGCCCCGAACAGGGCGGGAATCCCCGCTATTCTACCCCCACGGGGTGGGGAAGGGGGAAATTTTTCCCCGCGGATATCCCCGCCCCGTTACCCGCCCCGCCCCGATTACTAAAATAATATATATTATATTCAAGTAACACTAGTATAAGATGAATAATATTAACATACACTTTGGATAATATTAAAATAATATGAATATGATTAAAATATTATTTAAATAATATAAATAAATAATAATATAGTTTACAAAATAATGTAATTAAATTTTTTTATAAAAAAATTAGGACGGGGCGGGGAATCCCTTGGGGCGGGGATCCCCGCGGGGACGGGGACGGGGATTAGATCGCCGCCCCGAACCCGCCCCATTGACAATCCTAATCAAAACAAGTTTTATTATTACCTGCCTTACTCATCGATTGGAAAAAAAGAAACGGCCGATTGAAAAAATAAAGTAATTTCCAACCATCGAGCTCGAGTAGTTGCCGCCATCGCCCGACCTCACCGTCCATTGTCTGCCCTCACCGACTGGTTTTTAAAGTCATCGCTTAAGTCTAGGGGTGAGCGCGGTGCGGTTAGGGCGGTTTTTATCGAGATTTTAACCCGACCCGATGTATTGCGATTTTTTAAAATATACCCCAAACCTGATCGTAAAAATTTTAACCCGATATACTGTTGTTTGCTTGACTGCGGTTGGGTTGGGGCGGTTTTTGCGAGTTTAATATATTTTTTATCATAACGGAAAACTAAGTGTAATATTTTTAAGTAAAGATCGAGCATGAAATAAAAAATATCATCAACCTATTTAAAAATATAAAAGTTTGTATAAAAATTTATTATTATCGTAGTATCAAATAATAGTAACAAATAATAAAAAGTCCGATAAGAAGCTTGATTAGAAGCAATGGCCTCATTTTGATTTAAAATTTCCCTTAGACTAAATATTTGTTATTTTAAAACTTTAACTCACCTTTTATAAACTTCAAGTGTTATAGTTGATGATATCAAGTCCCTATAAATGAGGAGGGTTGCATTGGATAGACACTTAAATTTTAACTACATAATATTTTTCCTTTTACAAAAATAGCATCATTTAG
The DNA here is from genome assembly GCA_027422505.1 of Craterostigma plantagineum. Lineage (NCBI taxonomy): Eukaryota > Viridiplantae > Streptophyta > Magnoliopsida > Lamiales > Linderniaceae > Craterostigma > Craterostigma plantagineum. The sequence goes on from JAPQWV010000533.1 coordinate 360,934, forward strand.
AATTTAGCTTACGCAATGTGTTATGACAAGGTCCTGTCCTTATATCTAATTTTCTTTTAGAAGAAAAAATTTTGGCTCAAAGTTTTAACTCGTCTTCTATAAACTTCAAGTATTATAGTTGTTGATTCAAAGTCTGAATAAAGGAGAATGGTTACACTGGATAGACACATAAATTTTTTTCACTATATAATATTTATTTTTCTATTAAAATAAATTTAGAATTTAGCTTTGCGCAAGTGTTATGATGAGTCAATATCCTTCTATCTTAGTAAAAAATAATTAATTTTTTCTTCCATTCACTACCATTACGAGTTATATCTATTACTTTATGAATTATTGAATAAAAAATACTAAATTGTAATTATACTTTTAAATGCGGTTGGGTGCGGTTTTATAAATACAAAACCAAACCCGATTGCAAAATATGCGGTTTTATATTTTAAACCCCAAACCAACCCATCAAACCGTTAACCCGACACTTGCGGTCTGGGTTGGGTTGGGTTGGGTTGATTGGGTGGGGCGGTCCGACGGGTTAAATACTCACCCCTCTCTGTGAAGTGAAGTGAAGAAGACGATGAAGGCGGTGTAGATCTCTCCGACAACTTCTCTGTTTGTAGCTCGATTTCTGCCATTGATGAAATGCAGTGAAGAAGACGATGAAGCTTAGATCTGGATTTTTGATGAATCTCATTTTCTCTTTCCACTTCTTTTTCCACGTGTTTGTGTTCAAACAATAATATATCTTTATTTTATAAAGGGCAAAAATGTCATTTCACATATTTAACAAATTATGTACCTATCTCAAACATACATATTAAACAATATCTATATCACACTAATAATTAATACACGCATATCAAACATGTTAAAATACAATATCAACAAAAACATTGTATAGCCACACAAATAACTTATACACATATAATCCATAAACAAGGATATCAAACGAGCCCAAGAGAGTGTAAGCTAGGCAATAGCCACCATTGCGAAAAAACGTAGATTACTACGAAATACTACTATTCATTCACCCATGCGCGCTTATAATATATAATATGCATTTGATTGTGCAAGGAGTACCAATCTCCGTTATTGCTTTTTAGTTAATCAATCGTCTCCGAGATCATTCAAATAAGTAGTATAAACTTCCAACACATGTGTGAGCTCATGTTGACGTCATGCCATTTGTTGAGTTTTGTGAGCCTAAACTTCGTTGATGAAGGCTTGAGAAGATCTGTTTTAGCTGAGATGATCAAGGTCTGAAGAAGATGGGCAAAGCTGAAGAAATTCTGTCAATTTCCCTTTATATCATCAGTTTAAATGTGGTTCGTTAGATCTTGGCGGGCAAAGAGATCAAGGGCTGAGATGAGGTCGCCCTTCACTTATAGAAGCGTTAGCGTTTAATAGGCTCGCAGTACAATTCCTTATGTGATGGGTACAAGTCGGTTAATGCATAAGAGCTGAAGCGATTTAAAACCTGCTCTATAAATATCAGATTTACTGTAGTCAAGTGGCGATCTTCGAGTGTTCGTATCTTTTCATAGAGTGAGTTTCTGAGTGACTTGTAAACATAAGAGTTGGAGAGTAAGTTCGTGGCTTGTAATCCTTTCTCTTAGATTGAATAAAAGTGCTCTGTTTGCTCGGTTAATCTCTCTCTCTCTCTCTCTCTCTCTCTCTCTCTCTCTCTCTCTCTCTCTCTCTCTCTCTCTCTGTCGTATTGTTCAAGATGTCCCAGGTCAATGCTCAAATTTCCTACATAAATAATATGTATATGTGTGTGTGAATGGCATAATGTGATGACGACGTTCTTTGATCATATGAGTGTGCAACTACTGTTGATCTATGACCGCCGATCCACTCGGAATTGACCTGTGTTTATGCCTATGTGCTTTGATTTAACCTAATCGAGCAATCGCTGCTCAATTGAATCGAAAACGCAGCTGAAAAACATAGAAAACGAAAACAGCAATTTTACGTGGTTCGGCGATCTTCGCCTACATCCACGGACCAACAGAGCCACCGATTGTATTAATCACCAACTAGAGATTTACAGAACTCCACGTCTACTACAAATCTCTAGTTAACAACTTTCGCTAATTCTAAGCCTAGAAAAAGTTACAAGCTCTCAAAGTCACTCCGTCGAACCTCTGTTTCTGGTATATATAACAAAAAAACCTGCTATCGTGCATCATCAGCTTGTACGGTGAGCTGTCCCAGTTGTACCATGCGCACATCCTGTCAACTTATAAAGTCGTCACTGCTCCTCGCATCTTCAATCTGAGCCGTTTGATCTTCAATCGTTAGGTTTCGAAAGCTCTCAATGGTGGTCTCCATCTGGATTGTGTAGGGTGTTTACATCATTTCAAAATTCAGATGCCAATGCTGAGAATTCTTGGAGGAGTTGATGGTGTTGATGGCGTGTTAGAATTTCCCAACATGACACACTGTTGGATCATCCTCCCTTAATTCTCTTGTTTTGCATTGGGGTTAGACTTATTTTGCAGGTTTGTAGTTGCTTTGTTCTTTCAGTGTCGTCGTTCCATGGAACGCATTTTCCTGCCTAAGTACAACCACTGTTGTTACTAGAGGTGTTCATCGGTCGGTTCGGTTTTTCAAATTTCGGTTCGGTTTTTCGGTTTTCGATTTTACGTATGCTTAATCCGATATCCGAACCGTTTTAATTTGGCTCGGTTCGGTTTTTTATATTCGGTTCGTTTTTTGCGGTACGATTTTTTGGTTAGGAATTTAATATCAATAAAAAAATATTATGAGCTGAAAATACATAAAACAATTTATGGTTATTAAGAAACAAAGAAGATTTATGAAACGTGAAATGTAGCAAAAAAAATTCAAACATCCCAAAAAAACATGAAAATGGAACAAAATCAACCATAATATAAAAACATTCATCTGAAGATGCTACAAATTATTTGGGAGAAAAACAGTATTTGATTGGTGGGGAAAACATTCACCTAAAAATGAAAAAAAGTGTAACAATAAAATTATATTTACTGTGTTGTTTACGTATGGAGAAAAAACAATAGATTTTTAATAATGTAGTATAATAATTTCGGTTTTTTCGGTTTTTCGGTTTTACATATGCTTAATCCGATATGCGAACCATTTTAATTTGGTTCGGTTCGGTTTTTTTCGGTTCCGGTCCTTTCAGTTCGGTTCATTACGGTTCGGTCGGTTTTTTCGGTTAATTTGAACACCCCTAGTTGTTAAGATGTAAGCAGTGGGTTACCTCGGTTATTGAACAGACTTGTAAATTTTTTTGTTGTTGAAGATATTCAAGCGATCGTTTCGAAAAAAAAAAAAAAAGTTAAAGGCACAGGTTTAAATCTCCTCCCTTAGATGACGTGCGCAACGATCGAACGGCCCTCAATTAAACTGGGCAGATTTCATCAGATTTAATCCTCCATGAGCTGTGATCGTCTGTCTCACTTTCCGGCCACCTCCCGGCCAAAATCAGGCGAGTTTAGGCTCGCCATTCCTAACAAACTCCACCTCGAGCCTAGAACTCCCAATCCATGCCCCGAGCTTCTCTTCTACAGCCCAAACGCTCAAGTTATTCTCAGCTCAACAACTACCAGAAATCAGCTTTTATTCCTTGTTCAACTTCAGGAATTTTTCCAGAATTTCGATCTAATTCCTCGGCAGCCTTCGATCGCATCTCCACCTCGATTCGTAGCTCCGCTCTGTTGTTCATCAAGCTACCTTAGGAGCTTTGAGCCTCGAAAGAGACCTTGTCGAGCCCAAGCGAGATTGAAATCTCCCACTTGGATCCAACTCGGCTTTTCGAGTTTCCAATCTTCGTTTCTCCCGAAGATTCTGCACTCACGACTTCAAGATCCTCCTTCCAGGCCAACTTACAGCAATCCCTAGCTTCCCTCTTGGCCTCCATCGAGCTTGAAGCCTCAACACCCTGCAAACCATCACCATTTTCAGCAGCAATCTCTGCATTTCCGCAGAAAACTCGTGTTCTGTCACCGAACGTTCACCCTTCATTCCACAGGAAGTTCCTTTGATCCTAGCCACCTGAGCCCGCATTCCAGCCCATCCCCGGCTAGCCTTTCCAAGCATCTTGGTCTTCACAGACCCTAATACCGCAGCTTTCATCAGCGAAGCAATTTTCACGCAGCTCCACTTCCAGTTTTTTTCATAAAATCTGATTCGAGCCCCTTTTCAACAGATGTTTCTACATCCTCTTCAACACTTCCAGCCACCATGGATGCATACCTCAATCGTGGTTCATGAGTACTCCAATCACTTTAGGAAACCATCTCCACCTCGGGCTCAAACAGCTCATTTGCCGAGCTCAACTCCTTCGAGTTGACAACAGTTTCTGTCACAACTGCTTCAACCAAGGGTCTTGCCCGCCCTTGCTCCACCTCAATCCGAGGTCTGCGTGGCTTCTCTTGTGCATCATTCAAGCAACGACATTCCCTAGTTTCCCTAGCAACGACATAAGAGTTGGAGAGTAAGTTCGTGGCTTGTAATCCTTTCTCTTAGATTGAATAAAAGTGCTCTTTTTGATTCGTGGAGTAGGCCAAAAGTGAGGCCAAACCACGTAAATCTGTGTGTATTTCTGTTTTCGTTTTCGTCTGGTTTTCTGATTCAATTGAGTTCAAGATCCAAATTCTTGGACTGATAATCAATCACAAAGGAAGCTACACTCAATCAGGAACCTATAGAAGCTTATTTCCCAACACCATTTCTGAGTGATGTCAGAAAGATGAAGAAGCCAAGTAACCGTGGGTCCCAGAGTAACTTTTGTTAAATGATGGTAATTAGTCATCTTGACCACGTGGAAAATGAAGAAAAGTTCATTCAAAGACGTAATCAGTTTTGATGACTATAAATGAATAAAGACTATCCAACAAGTCATATATGGACAAGAGTTAAATCCTTTCTTGGTTTATGTGTGATATGATAAGGATTATGTGTAAGATTTGTCTGCGTTAGTGTGCGATATGTTTTTTCTCTTTGGAGGAATACACACTATATATATGTAATCGATCCTATCATGTAATATAATGAAACATGCAGTAAAATATCGAGCATGCAATACTCGACGTAATATTCCACCACTATTAATATTGCAAGGCTTCAGTTCTGCACTTAAAGAAAAATTCCAACAAATTTGGTATCAGAGCCACGATGACGTCAATACCGTCGTTATTCCAATATTCTCCAAGTCAAGTGCCGATCTTCGAAGGGGAGCACTATGATTATTGGAGTAGCCAAATGCAAACCTTCTTTATCTCGTTGGATCTTTGGGAAGTGATCGACAACGAAGAACCAACCCAAGACGAGAGTGAGTCCGACGAAGAAGATGAGGTTGAAACCGCCAAAACCACCAAAACCACCAAAGAAGACGACGCTGAAACCATCAAAGCACAAAAAGAGTTGAATAAGAAGGATGCCATGGTGCTACGATATATTCAACAAGGCGTTGGAAGATCCATTTTTCCTCGTATCTTTGGTGTTAAAAAGGCGAAAGATGCGTGGAATATTTTGAAGCAAGAATTTCAAGGAACTAAAAAAACAATCACCTTGAAACTACAATCTCTATGGCGAGATTTTGATAATCTCAAGATGGACGAAAGAGAGACCGTTCGTGATTTCTCATGTCGGACCACGGAGATCGTAAACCAAATCAAAAGTTGTGGCGACAAGATCCCAGACAAAAGAGTCGTGGAGAAGGTGTTGCGATGTCTTCCTCCAAAGTTTGATCATGTGGCTGTCGCCATTGAAGAGTCGAAGGACTTATCCAAGATGACCATATACGAGTTGACGGGATCGCTTCTTGCGCATGAGCAAAGAATCAATCGGTCGATCAATCAATCAACCGAACTCGCTTTCCAATCCAAACAAGCGAGCCGAAAGGAGTACTCCAAGGGCCGCCAAAATCCGAAGAATAAAAATTGGAAAGGAAAGCCGTATCAGAAATTCGGTGAACAATCTTCCAAGTGTATCATCTGCAAGAAGACGAACCATGAATCTAAAGATTGCTACTTCAGATGTAAAAGATGCAAAATGTCGAACCATTCGCAAAAGGATTGCTGGCATAAAAAATCTGAAGAAAAAGAAGACGCAAAGTTCTCTGAGCAACCGAGCGAAGAAACCCTTTTCTACTCAAGTAACGGTGGCGAATCAACGAGTATGTGGTATTTAGACAGCGGGTGCAGCAACCACATGACGGGCAATCGTGATCTCTTTGTTGATCTAAACGCGAGCGTCACTTCTCAAATCATTCTCGGGGACGGATCTCAAGCGCTGAAGGAAAAGGAACGATCGCTGTTCAGACTAAAAACGGAGAAAGGAAGTTCATTTCGGACGTGCTTTACGTGCCAAATCTATCTCACAACCTTCTCAGCGTTGGCCAACTTATTCAGAAGGATTTCTCGGTGCACTTTGAAAACGGGAAATGCCAAATTGTTGAGAAGAAGAAGAACGTCGTCGTCGCAAACATCGAAATGAAGAATAAAATATTTCCTCTTACGATGCCGCTCAACCACAACCATGCGTTGAAGGCAGAAAATTCAGATTTGTCACGCTTATGGCACTTACGGTACGGCCATCTTAATAAGGAGGCGCTTCATCTCTTGAAGGCAAAAAATATGGTTATAGGACTTCCTAATATTCAGAAGTCAAGCCATGTGTGTGAAGGTTGCATCTACGGGAAAATGCACAAGCTTCCCTTTCCGAAGACTTCTTGGCGAGCCAAAACACCGTTGGAGCTAATTCACTCGGATATATGTGGTCCAATGCAAACGCCCACACCGGGAAACAAGACGTACTTTATTCTCTTCATCGATGATTATACACGGATGATATGGATTTATTTTCTCGGTCAAAAGTCGGAGGCGTTCTCTACCTTCCTCCGGTTCAAGGCACTTGTCGAAAGACAAAGTGGTTTTCTTATAAAGGCGCTAAGGACAGATCGAGGAGGAGAATATCTCTACAATACATTCTTGGAATATTGTAAAGAAAATGGAATTAAAAGACAACTCACGGTGAGTCGAACGCCACAACAAAATGGTGTCGCCGAAAGAAAAAATCGAACAATTGTTGAAATGGCTAGGAGCATGTTGAAAGGGAAGGGCGTTCCAAACCAATATTGGGCCGAAGCAGTCTACTCGGCTGCCCATATTCTCAACCGATCACCTACGAAAGCCGTCCAAGATAAAACTCCGTACGAGGCATGGTACGGCCAAAAGCCAAGAGTCGATCATCTTCGGGTCTTCGGCAGTGTGGCTTTAGCTCATATTCCTTCTCAAAGCCGCGGAAAATTCGACGAGAAAGGTCAGAAACTTCTCTTTATCGGCTACAGTGAAGAGTCCAAAGGATATCGTCTATTGGACCCAACAACAAATAAAATCATATTGTCGCGAGATGTTATTTTTGATGAAAATGCAGCTTGGGACTGGAAAGTAAAATCGGCGGATCAAATAACTTACCTCAATCCATTTTCATCTCAAACTTCTCCGGCGGATCAGAATGTCGAGGAAAACTCGAATCCCCCTTCAAGTCAAGAAGACGACGACGACGACGAAAGCCCTCCAAGAAAAACACGCTCAATTCGAGAACTTTACAAAACCACTGAAGTAGTGTTATTTTCCAGCGAGCCTCAAACATTTGAAGAAGCATCGAAAGAAGAATGCTGGACAAAAGCGATGGACGAGGAATTCTCTACCATCGAAAAGAACGAAACATGGGAGCTCGTCGACCTACCAAAAGGAAAGAAAACCATTGGGCTGAAATGGATCTACAAGATCAAGTATAACGAGAAAGGCGCAATCCAAAAATATAAAGCTCGGCTCATTGCTAAAGGCTACTCTCAAAAGCATGGAGTCGACTTCACCGAAACATTTGCGCCGGTGGCCCGGATAGAGACTATTCGAACCGTTCTTGCCTTAGCCGCCCAACTCGAGGTAACTGTTTATCAACTTGATGTAAAATCAGCGTTTCTAAATGGTGAAATCAAGGAGGAGGTATTTGTCGAGCAACCTGAAGGATAGAAAGTTGAAGGCCACGAAGCGAAGGTCTATCGATTGAAAAAGGCTCTATACGGGTTAAAACAAGCGCCACGCGCTTGGAATAGCAAAATAAATGGTTATTTTATTGAATTAGGTTTCAACCGAAGCCCAAGCGAATCATCACTTTATGTGAAAAACTCAGGTGATGACTTTGTTGTTATTTGCCTTTGTGTTGATGATTTGATTTATTTTGGGACAAATCAATCCATGGTGGATGAATTCAAGAAGGCAATGATGAAGAACTTTGAAATGACGGACTTAGGGAAAATGCAATATTTTCTTGGGATTCAAGTGAAGCAAAGGCCGGGAAGAATTTTTCTATCTCAAGAAAAATACATCGACGATCTTCTCAAGAAATTCCGCATGAGTGACTGCAAGCCACTGTCAACCCCGATGGCTCTAAACGAGAAACTTCAAATTAATGATGATGCTGAAAAGGCTGATGAGAATATTTATCGGAAGTTGATCGGTTCGTTGCTCTATCTCAACACTAGACCGGACATCACCTATTCGGTTAGTCTCCTATCTCGTTTCATGAACGAACCAAGTAAAATTCATTTCGTTGCAGCAAAACGTATATTGAGGTACTTAAAAGGGACCAAAAGTCTTGGCATCGAATTTAAAAAGGAAGAAAATTTTCATCTGGTCGGTTATAGCGATAGTGATTGGGCCGGTTCGGTGGATGATCGAAAAAGTACTTCCGGCTATATTTTCTGTCTTGGTTCTAATATAATATCATAGAGCTCAAGAAAGCAAAAATCAGTTGCATTATCTTCTTCGGAGGCCGAATATATTGCTGCTACTGACGCCGCTTGCGAAGCAATTTGGCTTAGAAGAATTTTGAAAGATTTAAAGTTTGAGCAGAAGGAACCAACCACGATACACTGTGATAATATGTCAGCGATCGCGATGACGAAAAATCCTGTGTTCCATGCAAGAAGCAAGCACATCGAGCTTCGTCATCATTTCATTCGAGAGTTGGTGACTCGAGGAGAAATTCGCATGGAATTCGTCAATACAAATGACCAACCAGCGGATATGCTAACCAAGGCGATAACAACCGAGAAGTTCAAGAATCAAGTCAAGATTGCAAATTACGAGGAGGTGTTAAATGATGGTAATTAGTCCTCTTGACCACGTGGAAAATGAAGAAAAGTTCATTCAAAGACGTAATCAGTTTTGATGACTATAAATGAATAAAGACTATCCAACAAGTCATATATGGACAAGAGTTAAATCCTTTCTGGTTTATGTGTGATATGATAAGGATTATGTGTAAGATTTGTCTGCGTTAGTGTGCGATATGTTTTTTCTCTTTGGAGGAATACACACTATATATATGTAATCGATCCTATCATGTAATATAATGAAACATGCAGTAAAATATCGAGCATGCAATACTCGACGTAATATTCCACCACTATTAATATTGCAAGGCTTCAGTTCTGCACTTAAAGAAAAATTCCAACAACTTTATGTATCTATTTACTATTCGTATTTCTGGCTACCTAGGTAAGTTCCGTGTCTATTTCCCCAAATCCCAAGATAATTTGATGACGTTTTTCCCTTGGATACGTATATATCATTACAAATCTCAAACGAAGACTGAAAACAATATTATATAACCGAAATATTATTATAATGGAAGATAGAATCGTATGTTCACTTAAAAAATGACCTCCTCATTGAATGTTTTGCGCAAGCCAAGTCCACGGACCACGCCGCGTCGACTGTTGACTTCATTTCCAGACCACAAAACAATAATTAACTTATCGCTGCATATTCCAAACTTCACGCCCTTTGTAATTTTTTTTTTCCCTTTTTCTTTTCATTTTCTTTTAGACCCGACTTTCTCAAACCAAGCTCAAACATCTGATCATCTCTCATAGAATAGCTCTCTCTCTCTCTCTCTCTCTCTCTCTCTCTCTCTCTCTCTCTCTCTCTCTCTCTCTCTCTCTCTCTCTCTCTCTCTCTCTCTCTCTCTCTCGTATGGTTCAAGATGTCCCAGGTCAACGCTCAAATTTCTTACATAAATAATATGTATATGTGTGTGAATGGCATAATGTGATGACGGCGTTCTTTGATCGTATGAGTGTGACACTACTGTTGATCTATGACCGCCGATCGACTCGGAATTGACCTGTGTTCAATGTTGTAAAATTCGCTAGGCGCTAGTCGGGCGCTCGGAGGTGGCCTAGCGCCTAGACGGCCTAGGCGGGGCTTAGGCGGTTTCTAGGCGGAAATTAGACGGCACCATGTTTTTTATTATTATTTTTCGTATATCAAATATGATAATATTTTATAACGTAAATGTGTCAAATTTATCCAAATATTCTAAATATGTTAATTGCAACAATCTAATTAAATAGAATTAGTAAACAAAGGATTTTCAAAGATACCCCACACAGTTATCTTATTTTTTATTTCAGTATATATCTTCTACAATTTTTCGTATAAAGCTTGCACGATAATATGATTAAAAAAAAAAAAACAAAGTAGAAGCTTGCTTCATTAAAGCAATTGTCCCGTATCATTTATAATTTATCCTCTACTTCTCTTTTCTTTTATACTAATATAATACTATTTTTAAGTTATTTTAACCGTTTTAAAGAATTTGGTAAGAAAACTCCTTGTCCCACACCGCTTACTCCATACAAGTACAGACGAAATGGCTTCTATATAAAGGAATGCATTCCTTTGATTCTAACCACACGGTGCTCGACACATTTTTCAAGCAAATTATCTATCGTTGGAAGCAATTCCATTTAGTAAAAGATTTCTTTTTTAAAATTTATTTGGCTAATTGATTGGATTAGGCGGCCGCTGTCGATTAGGCCGAATAATTGGCCGATTATTCGGTGTAGTCGGCTGATTATCTAGGTAGCCGATTAATCTGCCGATTTGGTGGTTTTCGCTGCGGTGGCTCCAGATCAGCGCCTAGATGGCGCATAGGCGGCCGCGTAGCCCGCGTTTTACAACAATGCCTGTGTTTTTATAATGCGTGTGTGCTTTGATCTAACCTAATCGGGCAGAATCGAAAACGCAGCTGAAAAACACAGAAAACGAAAACAGCAATTTTATGTGGTTCGACGATATTCGCCTACGTCCACGGACAAACAGAGCCACCGATTGTATTTATCACCAACTAGAGATTTACAGAACTCCACGTCTACTACAAATCTCTAGTTAACAACTTTCGCTAATTCTAAGACTAGCAAAAGTTACGAGCTCTCAATGTCACTCCGTCAAACCTCTGTTTCTGGTATTTATAACAAAAAAAACCTGCTATCGTGCTTCATCAGCTTGTACCGTGAGCTGTCCCAGTTGTACCATGCGCACATCCTGTCAACTTATAAAGTCGTCACTGCTCCTCGCATCTTCAATCTGAGCCATTTGATCTTCAATCGTTAGGTTTCGAAAGCTCTCAATGGTGGTCTCCATCTGGATTGTGTAGGGTGTTTACATCAGTTCAAAATTCAGATGCCAATGCTGAGATTTCTTGGAGGAGTTGATGTTGTTGATGGCGTGCTGGAATTTTCCAAGGGCATGACACACTGTTGGATCATCCTCCCTTAATTCTCTAGTTTTGCATTGGGGTTAGACTTTTTTGCAAGTTTGTAGTTGCTTTGTTCTTTCCGTGTCGTCGTTCCATGGAACGCATTTTCCTCTCTATGTACAACCACTGTTGTTACGATGTAAGCAGTGGGTGACTTCGGTTATTGAACCGACTTGTAAATTTTTTTGTTGTTGAAGATATTCAAGCGAACGTTTCGAAAAAAAAAAGTTAAAGGCACAGGTTTAAATCTCCTCCCTTAGATGACGCGCGCAACAATCGAACGGCCCTCAATTACACTAGGCAGATTTCATCAGATTTAATCCTCCATGAGCTGTGATCGTCTGTCTCACTCCCGGCCAAAATCCGGCGAGTTTAGGCTCGCCATTCCTAACAAACTCCACCTCGAGCCTAGAACTCCCAATCCATGACCCGAGCTTCTCTTCTACAGCCCAAACGCTCAAGTTATTCTCAGCTCAACAACTACCAGAAATCAGCTTTTATTCCTTGTTCAACTTCAGGAATTTTTCCAGAATTTCGATCTAATTCCTCTGCAGCCTTCGATCGCAGCTCCACCTCGATTCGTAGCTCCGCTCTGTTGTTCATCAAGCTACCTTAGGAGCTTTGAGCCTCGAAAGAGACCTTGTCGAGCCCAAGCGAGATTGAAATCTCCCATTTGGATCCAACTCGGCTTTTCGAGTTTCCAATCTTCGTTTCTCCCGAAGATTCTGCATTCACGACTTCAAGATCCTCCTTCCAGGCCAACTTACAGCAATCCCTAGCTTCCCTCTTGGCCTCCATCGAGCTTGAAGCCTCAGCACCCTGCAAACCATCACCATTTTCAGCAGCAATCTCTGCATTTCCGCAGAAAACTCGTGCTCTGTCACCGAACGTTCACCCTTCATTCCACAGGAAGTTCCTTTGATCCTAGCCACCTGAGCCCGCATTCCAGCCCATCCCCGGCTACAAAGGAACGCTAAGGGACTACGATGATTCATGTGAAAGGGAAGTCCATAGAACAAGATTCTTCTGAAGCAGCACCGAAGCACGAGGAAGGGCCAAGCGAATCTTCAGAGCCAGAACTTAGAAGTGGCACTCGCAAAAGAGCAGCACCATCCTGGCATGAAGATTACGATATGGACAGCAACTTTGCATACTGTCTTCTAACTGATTACGGAGAGCCGTCAACTCTTCAAGAAGCAATGAACTGTTCAGATGCAGATCAGTGGTTGGCAGCAATGCAAGAAGCGGTTTCGTGCACGACTGGTGGTTAAAGGGTACGCTCAGAAAGAAGGCATCGACTTCAACGAGATATTCTCACCTGTGGTTCGACTGATGACTGTTCGGGTACTCCTAGCGGTGTGTGCTACATTCGACCTACATCTAGAACAACTAGATGTGAAGACAGCTTTTCTTCATGGAGATCTTGAAGATTTATATGCTCCAACCGGAAGGTTTCGAAGACAAAGAAAAGCGGAACTGGGTTTGCAGGTTGAAAAAATCTCTATACAGTCTCAAACAGGCGCCGAGGTGTTGGTATAAGAGATTTGATTCCTTCATTATGAGCCTTGGATACAACAGATTGAATGCAGACCCTTGTGCATATTTCAAGAGGTTTGGTGAAAGTGACTTTATCATATTACTGTTGTATGTTGACAACATATTGGTATCAGAGCCAACACGATTTATTTTTTAGCCACCATGACGATAAAAAAATGTCAATTGAAAAGTTTGACAGAAATGTCAGCTTCGCAATGTGGAGTCTCAAGATGGAGGCCATACTCATTCAAGACGATTGTGAGGTGGTGCTCGAAGGCGCAAAGAAGAAACCAACCAAATTGAAGGACGATCAATTTAATGAATTGGACAAGAAAGCCAGATCGGCTATTATATTAAATCTCTCTTAAGAGGTTTTACAAGAAGTTGCCACGGAGACGACGGCCATGGTTATGTGGGATGCGCTAACAGCTATCTACATGAAGAAGACTTAAGGAGAATCGGCTTTATTTAAAGCAGAAGCTATACAGTATGAAAATGACGGAAGGTACTTCTGTTCTCTTGCATCTCGATAAATTTGATTCCATCATTATTGATTTGGCGAACGTAGTTAAAAGTGACGGACGAGGATCAGGCCATAATATTGTTGTGTTCCCTTCCCTCGTCTTTAAAGCATTTTCGTGACACTATTATATACGGGAAAGATACGATATCATATTCTAGTGTCAAATTTGCTTTACAATCGAAAGAACAGATAGACAGGGATATTACGGAAGAAATAGCCAGGCAGAAGGCCTGTTTGCACGGGGGAGACCAGAACGTAGAGACGCTGAAAGTAGCAGATCTAACGAAAGGTCGAAATCCAGGTACAGAAGTGAAGTCTGTAATTTTTGCAAGAAAAATGACCACATCAAAGCTGATTGTTTCAAATTAAAAAATAAGGAGAAATAATCAGCAATTAATAAACCCGCCGAAGCTAGTTTAGCTGCAGATGAGAGCGATGGAACTATTTTTGTCGCAACTGCAAATATTGTTGGGTCTGATAATGAGTGGATCTTAGATTCAAGTTGTTCTTACCACATAACTCGGAGTCGAGATTATTTTTCCACATATGAAACATTCGATGGTGGATATGTTTAATGGGAAATGATGCTCCGTGTAAAGTTATTGGTAAAGACACGGTTCAGATCAAGATGTTCGACGGAATCATCCGAATGCTCACAGAAGTCAGACATGTTCCAGATATGAAGAAGGCACACTTGAATCTCAAGGGTGCAGGTTGGTGGAGTTTTGAAAATTGCCAGAGGTGCCCTTGTCGTGATGAAAGCTTGCAGGTCTGGAAATTTATATATTTTGCAGGGCACTACTGTTACAGGTTCGCAGCAGTTTCGACATCCCCGGAGGTTGATACCACGAGATTATGACATATGCGACTTAGACACATGGGAGAAAAGGACTTGATGATTTTAAGCAAGCGGCGCCTACTTTGCAGTCAAAGCTGGTAAGATGGACTTTTGCGAACACTGTATTTTTTGGGAAATAGAAACGAGTCAGCTTCAATTGGCCAGCTGTCCACAGGACGAAAAGGTACTTTGGATTATATTCACTCTGATGTATGGGGTCCTTCTCGTGTTCCGTCCAAAGGTGGTGCAAGATATATGTTGACTTCCATTGATGATTTTTCAAGGAAAGTCTGGGTCTATTTTCTTAAGCAGATTTATATTAAGCAATCTGAAGGCTTCATAGTTGAAGGAAAAGAAGATCAAGTTTGTTTGTTGAAGAAATCCTTATACGGATTAAAGCAGTCTCCAAGACAGTGGTATAAACGTTTTGATTCTTTCATGTTTGGTCATGGTTTCTCTATGAGCAAGTATGATAGTTGTGTTTACTTCCAGAAGTTAATGACAGTTCGTTCATTTATCTGTTATTATATGTTGATGACATGCTCATTGCGACTAAGAATCTCTCAGAAATTCACCAATTGAAGGTCTTATTGAATGGTGAATTTGAGATGAAAGATTTGGGAGCAGCTAAGAAGATTCTTGGTATGGATATTAGACGTGATAGAGCTGGTAAGTTATACATGACCCAGGAAAGTTACCTCAGAAAGGTTTTGGAGAGATTTGGCATGAACGATGCCGAACCAATCAGCACTCCTCTTGCTAGCCATTTTAGGCTAACCGCTGCTCAGTCACCATCATCAGATGAGGAAGAAGCGTACATGGCAAGAGTTCCTTACTCATGTGCAGTCGGCAGTATTATGTATGCAATGGTATGTACACGTCCTGATATTTCACAGGTTGTTAGTGTTGTTAGCAGGTATGTGGCTAATCCAGGAAAAGAACACTGGCAAGCAGTGAAGTGGATTCTCAGATACTTGAAGGGTACTATAAACACTTGTTTGGAGTTTGGCATAAACAGTGATACTCTCGTTGGCTTCGTCGATTGAGACTACGCAGGTGATCTCGATAAACGACGATCTCTTACTGGTTATGTATTTGTATTGGAGGTTGTGCAGTTAGCTGGAAAGTAACTCTACAACATGTAGTGGCGTTATCTACTACTGAAGCAGAATACATGGCGATTACTAGCGCGATCAAGGAAGCATTATGGTTGACGGGGTTATTCAGCGAATTAACTTAGAATCAGGGAGTTATTACTATTTTCTGTGATAGTCAAAGTGCGATTTATTTGACTAAAGATCAGATGTATATGAGAGGACTAAGCATATTGATGTTAAGTATCATTTGTTCGTGAGATCATTGCAGATAAGAAGGTGTTTATCAAGAAGATCAACACGAAGGATAATCCTGCGGATATGTTTATGAAGGCTCTTCCAGTTTCCAAGTTCAAGCATTGCTTGGACTTGATTGGTGTTTTAAAGTTGGTGAACTAGCCCGTCGGGGCTAGGGTCGGAGATGGAAATAAAAGTATTTTTAAATTAATGTGGAGTATTTTTCGAAATCAAGCTCAATGTGGAGATTTGTTTGGTGAGCATGATTCACCGTCCATGTTGAATACTCAAAGAAGGCAACTGATATGTTTAGAAGAAATCGGCTGGCTCATTACTCACGTGGATAAAGGAAAAAACAAATGAACAAAATCATTTATCAGGCGCCTAACTCGTTGGTGAAAGGACATAGCTTTATTTCTTTATGTCTTATTTTTCACATGACAGATTGAGGAAGTTCTCTGCCTATAAATAGATAGCATTCGACGAAGAGAAAAATTGCCTCGAGCCACAGGCCACAGATACCACCACAATATCGTCAGCGAGGGTTTATTCTTCGGTCACCTCTCCTCTAATTATTTTGTGTAGCCTACTCCTAATATTGTTGTAGTGTTTTTGTATCACGCCAGTGTACGTGTCTGTCATACTCCACATAATAAAGAAGTTCTACCCCACGGCCCGTGGACGTAGGTCAATCTCGCGTTCACTGTCCAAATTTATTTCTCGTCTCGTTCATTTATTATCGTCATTTTTCAGGCAAAATAATTAAAGGGGATTTCCGCATATCCTACACAAACAAACACCTTTATCAAGTAGAAGAAGCTTTGGTATGCTCTGCTTTTTTTCTTCTTTTTTTTTCTCGAGAATCTGAGTAGTGAGTCGGTCTTTCTTCTTCCACTTGTGTTTGGCCGTGAGTACTGTGTGCTTGCTCTCCGTTCTTTCTTTATCCTTATAAGAGAGAGAGAGAGAGAGAGAGAGGGAGGGGGGGGGGGGGGTTGGAGTTTGTTTATGTGTTTTTGCAGAAGTAAACTTGGAAGGAGGACGCTCTTTTATATGATGGGTTTACGGTAAAAATAGAAATTTGCGTTTATTTGTTTTATTTCGTAATTTTAAGGGGTTTTTTAAGGCTTAGTAGTCCATCCGTCCCACTAATTTTATAACATTGCCATTTCGGGCGTCCCACTAATTTTATCACATTCCTTATTTAGCAAAAAAACTATACAAACAATCAATATAATAATATTAAATATTCTTCAAAGACGTGTCAAAATATACACTTTATTACCCTTTTATGGTACTATATTATTATAATAATACCATCTTAATTTACGTGCCTAGCAACTTATATGATAAAGTTACTGGAGGAGTATTAATCTTGTTAGGCATTTTAATATATGGAGGAGATATTTTAAGGGGAGAGTTTGTTTATGTGTTTTTGCAGAAATAAACTTGGAAGGAGGACGCTCTTTTATATTATGGGTTTACGGTAAAAATAGAAATTTGCGTTTATTTGTTTTATTTCGTAATTTTAAGGGGTTTTTTAAGGCTTAGTAGTCCATCCGTCCACTAATTTTATAACATTGCCATTTCGGGCGTCCCACTAATTTTATCACATTCCTTATTTAGCAAAAAAACTATACAAACAATCATATAATAATATTAAATATTCTTCAAAGACGTGTCAAAATATACACTTTATTACCCTTTTATGGTACTATATTATTATAATAATACCATCTTAATTTACGTGCCTAGCAACTTATATGATAAAGTTACTGGAGGGAGTATTAATCTTGTTAGGCATTTTAATATATGGAGGAGATATTTTTAAAGGGAGTAGTCCGCCTCACCGCTAGCGGGGCGGGCCGGCGGGCCTGGCGGGCCAGGCCCGCCCGTCTACTAATTTTTTTCTATTTTTTTTAAAATTTTAATTTAGTAATAATTTTTATTTAATTATGGTATTTATAAATAAATTATGAATAAATATGATATTAACGATACGTAATTAATGACATTAATTATATTATCTAATTAGTTTAGTTTTATTTTCTATATTTAGTATTTATTTTCAGTATCATATATATTTATATAATACTTTGAAAAAAATATATATATATATATATTTATATAATATACTATATAAATTTACAATAATGGCAGTCCAGCCCGCGGGCTGGCCCGCTTAGGCCTGCCACTCAGCCCAACCCGCCACTTTAGCGGGGCGGGGAGGGCCGGCCGCGGGCCACGGGCCACTTTGACACCTCTACTCACGCATCTCGTTAGGCACCAGAGATTCCGACACGTGGATAGAACCTGGTACATTAATTATCCAAGGGCATATTTGACAAATTACACGGAGCAGTAAAAGTGAGTGAATGTATTTCACGTGACTTTCCGTTAATAAGATCAGTCAAACTGAGAGGGCTTTAAGGTCATTTGACTATGCCGTTATTATCGGCTGCTGATAGGGTTGTTAATGAGACATTATATAGAACGATCAAATTTTCAGTAGATATCAATAGGGGTGAGCAAAATCGGATATCCAGATTTTGGGATATTCAAATTCGGATATCCAGATTTTTGGATATCGAAAAATGATATCCGTATCCGATCTGGTTTTAATTGGATATCCGAAAATCGGAAATCCGCTTCATTCGGATATTTAAATTGGATATCCGCATCCGGTTTTCAAATTTATGTTTCTTATATTCTTATTATTTTCTTTCAAATCTATCAAAATAAAAAATATATATTTTCATATAAGAATTTCTACATAGTAATTCGCACAATATGTGAATTTATAATTCAAAATTACATAATAAATAATAACCACAGTACCACAAATTCACATTAATTTTGTAACTTGCATCGCGATGTTTTTATGTGTTGCGAATAATCGTAAACACGCAAGTATACGTATCGTTCTAACAAGTTATAGTGCACGTAAGTACGGATATCGAACCCAAAGGACTGTGTTACTAAGTACCGAAATTATATTAATTCTAATTTTATTTGAACAATCGCAAGTTGGTAGTTGACGAAACGATAAAGTAAAAGCACAGAGAAATAATAAAAACGATTAAAAAGGTATATGACCAAATAAATAACGAAGAACGACGAAACGATTTTAATCAAAGATAAATCTGGGGACTCCAACTTCACCGATGACAATCGTGCTATTGATTTTAGTTTTCAAAGGATGCTTAATCTTATGTTGACGATGGATTTTTCCGTTTTAATTATCAATCTATCTCTAGCATCGATAATCTATTCTAACATGCGAATCCTACATCTCTGTCAAGATTTCTACACGTCGAATGCATTAAACTTAGAAAATCATAAATCATCGCACTAGTCACGTAACTATCTCTAGCTTACGAACGTTCTAATGGTATCATAATCAACGGACACGCTCAGATAATCACCTCTCAATCTTATATCTAAACACCTATTTTTACGAAGATTGATCAGAAATTCGTAAACATTAATAACGGATTATGATACTCAACATAGCGTTAAGGTTTTAATAGCATACAAGCTGAAAATCAATAGCAATCATGTCTGGCTACATCGTAACCCCAGATAATGAAATTAAAACATATTATATTTAAACAAAAACATCATAAACATGTTCATAATAGGAGATAAATAGAGAATGGGAAACATATCGAATAAGTAGCCGGGTCGTGTTTTGCTCGACTCGTCTCTCCGTGACCGTCGTCCGCCTTCTGTCTATCTCCGAGATTGACGTTGCTCGTCTCCACTTGCTACCCCGGTCCAACATTGCTGTTGTTCGTGCGTCAGGTGGCTACTCGAAGGTGTATATGGTATATCCTTCAGTGAGTCTTTTCGCCGAATAGATGGTGTGCATGTAAGGATGGTCCAGCTATGTGCTAAATTTTCTCACGGCCCCAAGTAAGTTGGTGACAGCTTCAGCTTGTTACCTGCTCCAGCTGAGGAAAGGAGCTGCTAAGTTTCAGCCTTTTTGGATGGCTGTGCTGCCGAGTGAGAGCCAAGAGATGAGGTAGGTGGGCGAGCTCTTATGTGCTTTAGGGTCTTTTGCGTGAGAGAACCCAAGGTGACGTGGATGATGGCAGTGTGGAGGTGGTGCGTTTTCTTCTATTCAGCTGTGAAGTCGAGGTGGGTGAGGTGCGATGGTGTTCGGTTGGGTGGTGAGGTGTGTGTTTAGGTTGCTTGGATGAGTGGATGGTGTGAGAGCTATGTGAGATCTCCCTTTGACGTGAGATGAGAGGTGGGATTTTATGGATTCGATGGGTATGAGAGTAAAAAATATAATTTGTCTTAGCTCTTTTTCCACCCCAAAGCACGTAGTCTTCTTTGTAGTCGTTTAAACAAACGATTTTATCAGACAAAGAATTTGAGGCGCAGTCCATCGCATGATTCGAGTCGAGCCTTTCTTGAGCAGCATTTTTGACCCTTGCATGAAAAACAATAATAAAGGTAAGACCCCACTTGTATATTGGCTGGCCAATACTTCTGTGTTTATTATTATTATTTTTACTATTATTATTTTTGGGTTTTCTTTTCATGTCCTAATCCTTCCGCGTTTGGTCATTTTTTTTTCAATATCTATGAAACAAGAAATGTAAATGTAAACGTAGGATATTCAAAGCTAGTCGGATCAATAACAACGTAAAAACACGCTTTTACCGGGTATAAATACTATGTAAAATCATAACTTATCGACTACCCCCAAACTAGCTTTGATCGTCCTCGATCATAAAAGCGGAATAAAACTAAATCAAGTTACGATACCTCACTAATTGAATGCTCCTGTTTTTTTTTTTTTCAGAAAAGCAAGTCGAGATAATCGTCAACGAATGAGCGATCTAGTCAAGCACGAAACATGAAGTAATAGTTCACGATCATATCATAGCACAAAAGCATTTCCAAAATCCTAACACGTATCACTCAACAACTCTCACAAGGGTCGCTCAGTTCACTCAAAAGTGTTTAACAGGATCTGTATACTCTCAATGCACGACATAGAAAGATATTATTCTAAGCTCGCAAATATATCACATCATATTCACACAGTAGATATCGTGAACGAATCAAAAGGTCTTTATCAAGGTTGTAATGGGGCTCAGGGTAGTAAGGGTGTGACATATGGGATAAGTGGGCTAAAATAGTCAAGCATGTTAGCCACTAAATCGCTTCCCCATTCATACCCCACAGCGGCAAAATATGACATCAAATAATAGAAACTCGTACTACTATAAAAACGCACTAAAAGAAAACTATTACTAAGAACTCGACAAAATAATTCTGAAGATCTACTGTAGTGCATCTTTTTTTTTTCTTTTTTTGCGAATAACATATATATTTTTTTTTTCTCTCTCCCTTTTTTTCGATACTTTTTTTTTCTTCTCTTTTTTTTACTCACTTTCTTTTTTTTTTCGATCTCACTCTCTCCTTTTTTTAAAAAAAAAATAAAGTAAAATACCGCAACCAGATAAAACACCGTATTTTTTTTCTCTAAATTAATAGACTCAATACCCGAAGCGACTAGTAAGCTAACATGCTAACAATGGTTCGAAAAGAAGGATAAAATAACGGGATAGTGCTGCTAAATATCGTGGCTCCAAATCAAAGAATAAGGCTAATAAGGCTCAAATGGGCTCACTAATTGATTGATATGTCGGGTAGGCAGATATTTAGGCCAGTGACTTATCCTAAGTGCCTTTATCATTTTTCATACACAAAAATCCACAAAGTGATATTGACATGCATAACAAAGCAAGTTCGAAAATATTCAGACCATGCGTGACACTCATGAAAAACACAGAGCGAGTAATGAGTTGCTCTAATTTTTTTTATTTTTTATTTTTGGCTCAAAACTCACTTTTTCTTTAACTGGGTTTGTGTCTCATGATACGTACTATTTTCCTGGAGCAGTTAATGTAACCAGAAAATCATGCTAATATCACAACACATAACATGCAAGACTTTCACACTCAATTCGGTAAATCTTATCACGACAAAAGTAAATTTTTAAAAATTTCCGTCACCGACAGGAGATTTCACTAGTGACATTCAAATCATAACTTTCATCAGTTTCCACTCAGGAATTTAAACACATCGATCTCTAATATTATGAAGTCTACCGTGTGTCACCCCTCCCCAAAACTAATTATCACGTTGTCCCCAATGTGTTAAAATAAAGCAAAGATAGAGTTTAAGTGACACTGCCCTGAATAATGAATCGATCGATGTAGTGTGACATGAAAAGGGCTTGATCGCTTCACAGCAAATGAGCCACCTTGTTGAACAGACAACCCCCATAGTTGCGAGCCTGCGAGAGAACAAGATCAACGGCAACAGTGATACGAATTTAGGATGACAAAAATATAATAGGACAAAAACTTAAAATATGAGATAACAGTGCATAGATAGTGCTTGGGTTGCCTCCCAAGAAGCGCTTGTTTAACGTCATTAGCTCGACGCCTTGACTTTCTAAGGTGTGTTGAGCATTACAGTGGTCTTCTCTTGATCGACTTCACCATTGATGTACGGTTTCAACCGCTGCCCATTGACCTTGAACGTTCCTTTTTCTGGGTCATTAATCTCTACCGCACCATAAGGAAATACTTTAGTAACCGTAAATGGACCTGACCACCTTGACTTTAGCTTGCCTGGAAACAAGCGAAGCCTAGAATTAAAAAGAAGTACTTGATCTCCAACAACAAATTCTTTTCTTCGAATATATTTATCGTGCCAAGCCTTCGTTCGTTCTTTGTAGATTTTTTCATTTTCGTAAGCCTCATTGCGAAATTCATCCAGATGGTTTAGTTGTAAAAGACGTTTCTTGCCTACAGCTTGCTTATCCATGTTTAATTGCTTCATCGCCCAATACGCTTTATGTTCTAGTTCGACCGGAAGATGACACGATTTTCCATACACCAATCTGTATGGTGACATTCCAATAGGTGTCTTAAATGCTGTCCGGTATGCCCACAGTGCATCGTCGATTTTCTTGGCCCAATCTTTTCGAGAGATACTTACAGTTTTTTCCAAAATTTGCTTAATCTCTCGATTAGATACTTCTGCTTGTCCATTGGTCTGAGGGTGGTAAGCTAGTGCCGTGCGATGCTTAACACCATAATGCGACAGAAGAGCATCGAATTGCTTGTTACAAAAGTGAGTTCCCCCATCGCTCAAGATCGCTCGTGGAGTTCCGAACCTAGTGAAAATATTCTTCTTGATAAAGTTGAGAACTGTCTTACCATCGTTCTTTTGCGTAGCGACTGCTTCTACCCATTTAGACACGTAATCTACTGCTAGCAGGATATATTCGTTACCGTATGACGATGGAAATGGTCCCATGAAGTCAATGCCCCATACATCAAATAACTCAACTTCCAACATAGTATTAAGTGGCATCTCGTCTCTTCTTGAAATATTACCTGTCCTTTGACAACGATCACAAGCCAATACGAAAGCATGGGCGTCTTTAAATAAAGTCGGCCAATAAAAACCCGATTGTAAAACTTTAGCAGCTGTACGATTCCCTCCAAAATGGCCTCCACACTCGAGAGCATGACAATGTCGTAAAATATCGTGCGCTTCTTCTCCTGAGACACATCTTCGTATAACTTGGTCGGCACAATGCTTATATAAATAAGGATCTTCCCAATAATAATGTCTTATATCGGCAAAGAATTTCTTCTTCCCTTGAAAATTAAGCTCAGTTGGTATTATTTTTGCTGCAAGATAGTTGACGAAATCAGCATACCACGGAGCTTGCGATATAGCCAAGAGTCGTTCGTCTGGAAAGTTATCATCAGTTTGTTTCTTCAATTCATTTTCTTCTGGCAGCTCCAAACGAGAGAGATGATCTGCTACTAAATTCTCTGTTTCCTTCTTATCTTTAATCTCCACATCGAACTCTTGAAGCAATAGAACCCATCGAATCAGTCGTGGTTTTGCATCCTTCTTTTCCATGAGATATTTGATGGCCGAGTGATCAGTGTGCACAATTACCTTGTTCCCGATTAAGTATGATCTGAACTTTTCGAAGGCGAAGACAATAGCAAGTAACTCCTTCTCGGTTGTGGCATAATTGAGCTGAGCATCGTTGAGAGTCCGACTCGCATAGTAAATAGTATGAAATATCTTGCCTTTACGTTGTCCAAGAACTGCTCCCACTGCATAATCACTTGCATCACACATTAGTTCGAATGGTAAGTCCCAATCCGGAGCAATCACGACAGGTGCCGACACTAGTTTCTCTTTTATAGTAGAGAATGCCTCCTCACACGTTGCATCAAAGATAAAGGGCACTCCTTGAATTAAGAGGCTCGATAATGGCTTTGATATCTTGGAGAAATCCTTAATGAATCGTCGATAAAACCCAGTATGCCCCAAGAAACTCCTAATTCCCTTGACAGATGAAGGTGGTGGAAGCTTTTCTATTGTCTCAATCTTTGCCCGATCACCTTCAATTCCTTCCCGAGAAACTTTGTGACCTAACACAATACCTTCTCGAACCATGAAATGGCATTTCTCCCAGTTTAAAACAAGGTTAGTTTCTTCACAACGTTTCAATACTAAAACAAGGTTATCTAGGCAATTATCGAAAGAACTTCCAATAACAGAAAAATCATCCATGAAAACCTCAATTGTTTTCTCTACCATATCAGAAAAAATTGCCATCATACATCTTTGGAATGTACCCGGTGCATTGCATAGTCCAAATGGCATTCTTCGAAAAGCAAACGTACCGTACGGGCATGTGAAGGTCGTCTTTTCTTGATCCTCCGGTGCTATAGCAATTTGATTGTATCCGGAGTATCCGTCAAGAAAGCAATAATAGTCGTGCCCGCCAGTCGATCTAGCATTTGATCAATAAAAAGCAAAGAAAAATGGTCCTTACATGTGGCTTTATTAAGCTTCCTATAGTCAATGCAAACACGCCATCCCGTAACGGGTCTCGTAGGAATTAGTTCGTTGTTCTCATTCTTCACCACTGTGACTCCTCCTTTCTTTGGAACCACATGTATCGGACTTACCCAAGAACTATCTGAAATTGGGTAAATTACTCCAGCGTCTAACCATTTTAGGATTTCTTTTCGCACTACGTCCTTCATCGTTGGATTTAATCTCCGTTGTGGCTCTACAGAAGGTTTGGCGTCATCTTCTAAGCGGATACGATGTGTGCACATTGATGGGCGGATACCCTTGATATCAGCTACTGTCCACCCGATCGCTGCTTTAAACTCTCGGAGTACTCGAAGTAGCTTCTCTACTTCATCATCATTGAGAGATGATGAGATAATAACTGGTAAAGTAGAAGATTCACCTAGAAATTCATAACGAAGATGGGATGGTAACGATTTAAGTTCGAGTAGTGGTGGCTTCTCAATAGATGACAAGGATCGGGGAGGGCTTTCGCCGAGAGCTTCAAAGTATTTTCTTCTATTTGGTTCGAATGAGTCCAACCACTTCACACACTCATTAATATCTTGTTCATCGATCTCATGTATATCGTCTCGCACCAAACTGGATTCCAATGGATCTTCCCTATTAATATGCTTGGGTAGTAGATTCTCTACATTTTCTACACGGAAACAGTTATCGCTTTCATTGGGATACTTAATGGCATTAAACACATTAAATATAACTTCCTCTCCATGTACTCTGAGACGAAGTTCACCTGCATGAACATCAATTAATGCCCTCCCTGTTGCTAGGAAAGGTCTACCCAAGATTATCGGAATGTCCTTGTCTTCTTCCATGTCAAGCACTATAAAATCTGCAGGGAATATGAACTTATCGACCTTGACTAAAACGTCTTCTGTTATGCCTCGTGGATGTTTTAATGATCGATCTGCCAGTTGTAGTGTCACAGTCGTCGGGCTCGCTTCACCTAATCCAAGTTTTCTGAAAATGGATAGCGGCATTAGATTAATGCTAGCGCCTAAATCACACAAAGCTCTTTCAAATACAGAGTTCCCTATTGTGCAAGGGATTGTAAAGCTCCCTGGGTCCTTGAGTTTTGGTGGTAACTTCTTTTGTATAATGGCACTACATTCTTCAGTAAGTGCTACAGTTTCATATTCTCCTAACTTTCTCTTCTTCGACAAGATATCCTTCATGAACTTTGCATAGCTGGGCATCTGTTCAAGCGCATCGGCAAAAGGAATGTTGATGTGCAATTTTTTAAATATTTCAAGAAATTTAGAAAATTGTTGATCAAGCTTATTATTCTTGAGACGTTGTGGGAATGGAATTCGAGGCTTAGGTTTTTCAGAAGGTAGACGCTTAAGCTCCACAGATTCAACATTCTTTTCTTCAGATGTATCATTTTCTACTTCGGACGAGTTCACTTTCTTATTCTTGACCGGTGACTCTAATTCTTTGCCACTCCTCAATGTTATCGCCTTGCAATGTTCTTTGCCTTCTCGCTTTGGATTAGCCTCTGAGTTACTAGGAAAAGATCCTAATGGCCTTTCACCTATGATCTCCGCCATTTGACTCACTTGAACTTCTAAGTTGCGGATTTGGGCTGATTGGTTCTGCATGTTGGTTCTCATTTCGTTGATGAGTTGTGTCTGTGACGTAGCCATCGCCAAAGCCTCTTCCCAGTTTACTTTCTTCTCATTTGATTGATGGTTATGTTCTGGTTGTAGAGAATTCTGATTATTCTTCCACGAAAAGTTTGGATGATTACGCCACCCTGGATTGTAGTTATTTGAATAAGGATTGTTTGATTGACGATTGTAATTTCCAACATATTGTGCTTGCTCCAATGATAATTGTTCTGTTGATTGACATTCAGAACTCTGATGTGGTCCGCCACAGAGATTGCATTCAACACTAGGCCAGTGAATGGAATTGACTGAGGCCTGATTTGTGTGAAGTTGCTTTGTCAGATTCGCCACTTGAGCGACCAATTGAGCATTGGATCATTTTTAACAATTGTTGTTGTGTTCCTTGCTCGCTCCATTGGCCATTGATAATTGTTATTGGCGACATTATCTATCAACTCGTACGCTTGATCAGCGGTCTTCTTCATGATTGTCCCTCCAGCAGAAGCGTCGATGATGGCTTTTTCAGCACTGCCTATAGCGTTGTAGAAGCTCAAGACTTGCTGTGATTTAGGTATACCATGGTGCGGACACTTTCTCATGAGCTCCTTAAATCTGTCCCAAGATTCGTAAAGCGACTCGCCATCGATTAGAGTAAAGTGAGTGATCTCTTTGAGTATCTGTTGTTTCTTTGCAGGTGGAAAGAATCGGGCAAGGAATTTATGGGCGAGCATGTCCCATGTTGTAATTGAATTAGTTGGAAGGGAATTCAGCCATGCCTTCCCTTCATCACGTAGAGTGAATGGGAACAGGCGCAGCCGTAATGCATCGTCTGAAACTCCATTATATTTGATAGTATCACAGATTTCCAAGAAGTTATCGATATGGGCGTTTGGATCTTCGCTCGGTAATCCATAAAATGGAATTTGTTGGATCATTTGAAATGTTATCGGCTTAAGCTCAAAGTTATTCGGAGGAAGCGCTGGTCGCCTAATAGCAGATTGAGTGCCAACAAAGGGAGTTGCATATTCGCAGAGCGGCACATCATGATTTTCGTTATCCCCGTTATTGTTTTCGTTGTCAGCCATGGCTGATTGAGTTTGGTTAATTTCTTGCTTCTTCTTTTTCCGATTTTCCTGACAAGCTCGCTCGATCTCCGAATTTAAAGGAAGTAAGTTAGCACTCCCAAACTTTCGCATAAACCGTTAAACACCTTAGTGCGCTATATTATTAATAATAATAGTAATAATTTTAATAGTGATAATAATATAATAATAATAACAATAATAAGAATGATAATAATAATGGTAATTATGATAATATTAGTAGTAAAAATAATAATAATAATAACAGTAATAATAATAAAATAATAGTAATAAATATAAGTAATAAAAATAATAATAATAATAAGTTCAAAGTAAGACTAGAATTATTTGGTATCGATATTAGTAAAAAGCACAATCCCCGGCAACGGCGCCAAAAACTTGTTGCGAATAATCGAAAACACGCAAGTGTACGTATCGTTCTAACAAGTTATAGTGTACGTAAGTACGGATATCGAACCCAAAGGACTGTGTTACTAAGTACCGCAATTATATTAATTCTAATTTTATTTGAACAATCGCAAGTTGGTAGTTGACGAAACGATAAAGTAAAAGCGCAGAGAAATAATAAAAACGATTAAAAAGGTATATGACCAAATAAATAACGAAGAACGACGAAACGATTTTAATCAAAGATAAATCTGGGGACTCCAACTTCACCGATGACAATCGTGCTATTGATTTTAGTTTTCAAAGGATACTTAATCTTATGTTGACGATGGATTTTTCCGTTTTAATTATCAATCTATCTCTAGCATCGATAATCTATTCTAACATGCGAATCCTACATCTCTGTCAAGATTTCTGCACGTCGAATGCATTAAACTTAGAAAATCATAAATCATCGCACTAGTCACGTAACTCTAGCTTACGAATGTTCTAATGGTATCATAATCAACGGACACGCTCAGATAATCACCTCTCAGTCTTATATCTAAACACCTATTTTTACGAAGACTGATCAGAAATTCGTAAATATTAATAACGGATTATGATACTCAACATGGCGTTAAGGTTTTAATAGCATACAAGCTGAAAATCAATAGCAATCATGTCTGGCTACATCGTAACCCCAGATAATGAAATTACCAATTTTTTTTGGCTGACCCCCTCGGGGTAATGGTCACTAAATAAAAAGAGTGGTACAGTTTCAGCAGCATGCCGCAACCCAACTGGTAACAAGCTACCAGCTTACAAGCGAAAGAAACAAGACAAGTAGATAACTACCAAGCGATACGCCACACACGCCGCATGGCGCATGCCTGCAGCTGGTACTTTCCCGACAGCGTGGAAAGACGCAAGCAAAGAAGTGTCTCGATCGCCTCAACAAGTTGCTCAGGTGCCTTCTGACGACCCTCCCGCCATCTCATGTTACGCTCCATCCATAAGTGGTAGACCAATGAAGAGAGTGTATGGCGAAAGACCAGACGAGAAAGATGGCGACCTCTCCAATGAAGAGCTGCCCAAAGGATATCCGTGCCCCAATTCGCGTGTGGCCAATCGAAACGTAACTTTTCCTGTAACAGCTCAAGGCAACGACCAGAGAATGGGCACCCGAAAAATAAATGCGTGGTAGTCTCGACAGAAAGGGAATCGCACGAGACGTCGAGGCACCAGCCGCACTGGCAATCCACGGCTTATCCCGTGTAGCCAATCTGTCACGAATGGCCAGCCATAGGATGAAGTCGTGCCGAGGGATCGACATCGTGCCCCCAAGTAATGTGTGCCAGGGAGCTATCGGCCTCCGTAACCGCATGCTGTTCCTCGCCGAGTAGGTGGTGAAGCGACCATCACCCGAAGCGTTCCAACGAACAAAATCAGCTTCCCCGGGGCGCACAGGGGGAAGAAGGGGCGCTATATCGAGGTACTCCCTCCTCGAGCGGGCTGGCCACCTCCATCCGTCCTCGCCTATCACCATGCTCAAACGAGAATCAATCGGGAGACCCATCACCTGTGGTCCCCGCGGAAAACACTCCACAAGTGGTCCCACAAGTAACCACGGATCAGTCCATAGGCGTAAAGACCTACCGCTCCCGATGTGAAAATCCACCAAAGGTCGGAAGAGAGGACGAAGCTTAAGTAGCTTCTTCCAACTCCAAAAAGATCGGGCCGATGCCTGAACCGACCAGAGAGACTTGCGGTGGAGTCTGGCCCGCCTAATCCAGGTCGCCCAAATCGAAGTATCATCGTCAGATTGACATACCAATTTGTAATTGACAATTTACTAGATGATGTGGCCGCACGTTGTGCGGCTTTTATGTAATTGTACTCCGTTTATATTTCATGAAGCGATTTAGCTCTTGCTTTCGCAACATAAAATCGCCCATATTAGAATACATGTTCCTTCATATTGATTTAACATGGCTTTTGTCCTTACGCTTTGTAAACTTTCACGAAACTTGAATGAGACCTGAAATTTTACGTTTCAATGGATTGATGAAAATTATTTTGCAGTGATACATTACTTTCAAAGTCTCCAAATATAAGACATGCCTTGTTGCAAAGAGATTCAGTTCCATTACGTTTTTAAAGCAGTATAAATGGGTACATTTTATATGAATGCGTATGCGGCTAGAGGCCATGTAATGTTAAAGAGTGGAATTGTTCTTCATGGTCTGGAATCGATCAAACATCAACACAGTCGTCGTTACTTAAGTAAATTGTTTCTTCACATGAAATTCACCAAGAAAGACATCATTGAGCTCGTGTAGGAAATCATTCCCCGAAGTTAATACCACTCTTATCACAAATGCTTATGGGTGAAAGTTATTTCGATACTGGAAAATAACCACGTTTATAGTTTATATAACGAGGATTCATCATCTTCAAATCTCAAATGTGCAATTTGGACGGAATCTCCATAAAATATCAATCTTAGCTAAATGTTGAATCCAACCACTACGACTAATTTTAAGATTGAACGTCAACCATGGGATCAAATTGCTCACAAATATCACAATAAGAAGAAAATTATTGTACGCCGTTCTCCGGATTAAAAGACGAAGATCTAGCTAGTTTTAACACTTGTGAAGGCAAAAAAAACTACCATGAAAATGCCATAAGCTCAGCGTGCAAAATCCAATAAGCACAACGAACTTCAAAACTCCATATGTGAAGTAGAATTTTCAACGTTGGTTAGAAAAACAAGAAGTTCAATATCACATCTTTTCCGCAAATTAAACCACTGGGTTAAATCATGATATTCCATTAAAATAACGAAAATTCTAAAAACTCATCCTACACAGTTAATGCAGAGTATTCCATTATTCTAGTAAAAATGGACGAATGAAAACTATATAAAAAACTTGAAATTGCACACACGATCATCATTTCCACCAGCCAATCCCAAAAACTCCAATCGTGGTCAGTGTGTGAGCTTATTCCATTCTCAGTTTTATATCCAGCGAACAACACCAACTTGATAGTGGATTGATAGTTGTCCACCCCGTTATTTACCATTTACTCCATCTGATTTTAAGTAAATCATTTAAGGAATTGCACACTTAAGAAATAAAGTAAAATCTTTATTATATGCTTAATCAATCGTTTTATCCTATTTAATAATTACTTTAATTTAAATGACGGGTAAGACTTAAAGTTTCAAACTATTTTATTGAAAATAGTAAAACGACTTGTATTTTAAAAAGAAAAAAAATGAAGTGTAAGCGATATGTATTTGAAACCAGAGGAGTATTTTATTAAAGATGACACATTAATATGTTATATATAGTATTATTTGTATTTTTAGTTGGATATGATATACATATTTATATTATTATAATAAGAAAAAGTGAATAGGAAAAAAACAGAATCACGTCAAATATGTGATTTATAATATTATTTAATGTTGAGTTATATATGATATATATTTGCATTGTTTTAACAAAAAATAGAAGGAAAAACAAAAGAGAAAGGAATCAGAATTGTCGCAGCTTTTTACTATTACGATATGTATACATTGCATTGCATTATTATACGTAACACACAATTAGTTAAGTGCAATTACTAACATGCAACTCACCATAGAAAATCTATCGTTCTGATCGGGAGTTCTTTCTCCCGGCCTCCGAGCCGGGAGCTCTTTCTCCATTTGTTGGAGTCACCTTCTCCCTTTGTGGAGCCTTTTTCGATGAAGGCAAGATTTAGAGTCGATGGCCCGAGCAAAATGAAGAGTATTGTGGATTAGGCTCAACAGCTTTTTTTGTAATACGTTCTTTAGTTGTCGTGTTTTAGATCATGAATCTTAGTTTTCTGTCGGCTTTTCGTTTTGTTTGGGTGTTTGATGCTCCGTGTGAGCCTTGTTTTCTCTACCAGGTTGATATTCTGGAGACACCTCTTGGGTTATTTAGCCCTGTATTTTTGTCTATGATAAGGAAGCTATCGTTTCCGGTTAAAAGAAAATATTAGTATAGATATGATGTTCTCTCTCATAATAACATAGAAAGATGACAAATGATCATTATGTGTCTCTATATTTATCACTTTAGTTTCTTATCACGAGGACTTTTACAGGAGAAAAAAAAAGTAATCCAGGCTGCTTATCTCATATACCAATGTAATACCCGATATTTTCAATTTAGTTTCCAATGTTGTTAATTTGAAGTGTGAATGTTTCCTTTCATATCGATATAATTGAAGCTTGATTCAGTAGAAGATTAGAAGACGTCAGTCGATTAATAATCATTGCGGAATATGACGTCACCTAAGGAGACGCAGACGTCGTCGAAACAACGGCTGCCTGACCATGCAAGCGGCGGCGCGACGTTTAATCCGACTCACGCAGCCAATGCCTTCCACGCCAACTCTTTGCGGGTTGGGGCGGTGATGGATCGATTGTCCGTCCACGTCGGCGGCCGGGCAAACGTAGAAGATGGAAACTCCGAGCTCGTAAAGCTATGTCTCTGCTCATCTAGGTGAAAATGTAAAACCTGCGCTGATTTGTTCTCGTAAAAGCTGTTCCTTTTTGTTAATTGTTTTTTTTATTTTTGGGGTCGAAGTATCTGAATGAGATGTCGTTTCTCTTGATTTTAGTGGGGTGGGTTATTTATTAGCCGTGGGTTTGTTTTTCGTAACTATGTTATTTCTCTTGCGTGCTTGATGTATATAAATTTGGAAATGAGAAAGGTGCCCAAGCAATTTCTCATGCATTTCGTTTGTTGTGCAAATTCTGTTGTGAAATTGTGATTTGATTGCTTGGATCCTCAAATTTTAAGGGATTTTCAGTTTTCTGGGATTATCTTGCATGTAAGTTCTTTCAGTTGCAATGTTATGGTCATTATATCTTTCTATAGGCTCAAGGCTGATTTTGATAGATTTTTGTTGTTCGATTCTATTATTCATACACAACCCCTTTCCCGGAACGCAGAGGTCTTGATTTTGCAATTGCAAACCATCAGCAAGTTGAAAGAAAACAAGAGTTGCCTTCACTAGTAAAGAAGGTGATGATGGTTTGACATTTGAGCTTTTTATCTTACCATTTGAGCGATATCAACCCATTGAGGCGTGGGCTTCACATGTTGGCCTTAACATCCCAAAACACTGCTATCTTCTTTATTTCTGGTTTTATTTTTGGATGGAACAGTGAAAATGATGAAATGGGGGCTGCCGTATTTCGTTCACTGCCCTACTCCCCTCATTTTCAGCAATATTAATATTCTAATACAAGACAACCTTAAGCTAAATGTGGGCCTTAGACTAAGCCAAACCAAAACTAAAAGCCCAAAAACACAAAACCCAAAATAAAAAATTAATTTCAACACTCCCCCTTAATGTTTTAAACCTTCATACCTAATAATTCTCGAAAATAAATAATCTTGTCACCGGAAGAGCTTTGGTAAAGATGTCCGCCAATTGATCACCGGTCTTCACATACTTGATTTGAATTTCTTCATCTTCGACCGCCTCTCGAATATAGTGATGCTTGAGATTAATGTGCTTCGTTCGACTATGGAACACCGAGTTCTTCGACATTGCAATCGCCGACTTGTTGTCACAAAAGAGAACCGTTGGCATGTCTTGCTTCTCCCCCATGTCCTCTAGAATCTTCCTCAACCAAACAACTTGCTTTGTAGCTTCACTTGCCGATACATATTCGGCCTCCGCCGAAGAGTGCGCTACTCTCTCTTGCTTCTTCGACGCCCAACTAAATACTCCGGATCCAAGCGTAAATGCATATCCGGATGTACTCTTCATATCATCCATACTACCGGCCCAATCACTATCACAATAACCGAATAGCTCGACGGCCTCTTCATCACTTCTTTCATACATAAGGCCGAGATCTTTGGTCCCTTGAATATATCTCAACAATCTTTTCCCAACTCCAAAATGAGTTTTGCTCGGTCGATGCATAAACCGAGACAATAACCCCGAAGCATACATGATATCCGGTCTAGTAGTCGTAAGGTATAGTAAACTCCCAACTAGACTCCTATATAAAGCCGCATCGGCATCACCACTACCATCCTCTTTCACCAACTTCTCATTCTCCAACAAAGGGGTCATAACCGGATTACAATCTTCCATCTTAAACTTCGATAAAATATCTTGGGCATACTTCTTTTGAGAAATAAATACACCATCATCCCTTTGATCAATCTCAATCCCCAAAAAATAATGCAACAAGCCCAAATCATTCATCTCATATCTTCTCAACATATCACTCTTGAAATCACCCATCATCTTCTCATCATTTCCCGTAAATATCAAATCATCAACGTAAAGTGAAACAAGAAGTATAGAGTTGGTACATTGTTTCACATAGAGTGTCGGCTCACTTGGACTCCTCTTGAATCCTTTCTCCGAGAAATATGCATCGATATTGCCATACCAAGCACGTGGTGCTTGCTTCAACCCATACAAGGCTTCTTCAATTGTATACTTTCTTTTCTTCACCCTCCAACTCAAATCCTTGTGGTTGCTCTACGTACACTTCTTCTTTCAACACCCCATTCAAGAAACCCGACTTCACATCAAGTTGATAAAGTTTCCAACCTTTGTGTGCCGCTAATGCAATCAACAATCTAATAGTCTCATGTCTCGCAACCGGGGCAAACGTCTCATGATAGTCGATTCCGGGTTGTTGAGTGTACCCTTTTGCACCGAACCATCCGGGTTAGTCTTCTTGTATAACCACTTCAACCCAACAACATCCTTCTCCTTTGGCTTCTCAACCAACTCCCACGTCTCATTTTTCTCAATCATATTTATCTCATCTTCCATGGCATTTCTCCAAACTTCTTGTCTAATTGCTTGCTCAAAGTTCTCCGGTTCAACAACAACAAAATTACAATGTGCATAAATATCGGTCATAGGTCTCAATTTTACCGGCGTTGAGCTTGGGGATGATGACGCCGACCCGATATTTATCGTAGGAGAAGATGGCTCTTCCTCTTCGATATCGTGCCCACTACCACTTGGCCCTTCTTGTGCATCATCTTGAATAGGATATGACACACTTTCAACTCCTTTTCCTTTCCAATCCCAATGATCCTTCTCATTAAAATCACATCTCGGCTTTCTATCACTTTGTTTCTCTTCAAACTAAAGAGCCTATAGCCCTTTGATTTTATACTATAGCCAACAAGATGCACTTCTCACCTTTATCTTCAAGCTTGTTCCTTAAATCCTTTGGAACATGTGCATAGCAAATGGACCCAAACACCTTCAAGTGATTCACCGATGGCTTTTTGCCGCCGGACCAAGCTTCGAATGGAGTCTTGTTCTCAACCGCCTTTGTGGGACACCTATTCAATAAATACACCGCCGTATATGTAGCTTCCGCCCAAAACGTCAATGGCAATCCCTTCTCATTCATCATGGTTCTTGCCATTTCAACAATGGTCCTATTTTTTCTCTCGGCCACGCCATTTTGCTCCGGTGTAAAACTAATCGTCAATTGTCTCTCTAAGCCAATATCTTCACAAAACTTCTCAAACTCCTTGGAGTTGTACTCACCACCTCTATCGCTTCTTAACTTCTTTATCAACCGGCCGCTTTGTCTCTCAACCATTCTTTGGAACTTTTTGAAGACATAAAGCGCTTCCGACTTTTGCCTCAAAAAATAGACCCAACACATTCTTGAATAATCATCAATGAAAGTGATGAAATACCGGTTTCCACCATGTGAGTTTATGCTCATGGGACCACAAATATCGGTGTGAACAAGCTCTAATGGCATCTTTGCTCTCCATGCCTTCGCCTTTGGAAATGATTCTCGATGTATCTTTCCAAGAGCACATGTCTCACATACGCCACTTTTCTCTTCTATGGTCGGTAGCCCATACACCATATCCTTCTTGCTTAGCAACTTCAAGCTCTCAAAATTCAAATGACCATACCTCTTATGCCACAACCATGAGTCGTCGCCTACACCAACCTTCAAGGCAACACTTTTTTCGGGCTTGAGAGTGAGAGAAAAGTTTCTATTCCTCTCCATCTTCACTACGGCCATCAACTCTCTTTTATTCCCAACCTTATCAAATATTCTACAAGTCGCACCCTCGAAGTGAACCGCATGACCATGCTCAACCAATTGCCCAACACTTAGCAAATTTTGAGCCAAATCCGGCACTAGCAATACGTCATGAATTAGCATCCTTCCCTTCTTTGATGCAACCGCAATCGTGCCTTTCCCCTTCGATTTCACCACGGCACCGTTGCCCATCGTAATTTGAGTAGTAGCGGTGCTATCAAGCTTGCAAAAAATCGACTCATCCCCGGTCATGTGGTTGCTACATCCACTATCAACATACCACACATCTTCCTTCTTCTCAATGGCCGTTTGACACGCATAAAATGTGCTTCCATCATTTCTTCTCTCGAGACTCTTCTCTTCGGTGTAGTTTGCTTGCTCTTCATTCTTTAGCCTACAAAATTTCTCTTTATGGCCATATTTCTTGCAATTGTAGCATTGAACCTTCCCCTTGTTCCAACAATCTTTTTCAATATGGCCCGGCTTCTTGCAAAAGTTGCATAGCTTAGCTTCTCCGCTTTGGTAGGTACCTCTACCACCTCCACTACCAAATCTACCACCAAATCGGCCTCGGCCTCTACCACCACTAAAGCCACCACGGAAGGTATTCCCATTGGCCGCCCTTTGGTTGTTATACTCTTTCACATTCACCTTAGATTGAAAGGCGCTTTCAAGAACTTGGTCGTCATGCCTATTCAACCTTTCTTCATGTCTCTCAAGAGAGCCCATAAGATCATGCACACTAATAGTAGAGAGGTCTTTCGTCTCTTCAATAACGGCCACAATGTTATCATACTTCGAAGGGAGACTAATCAAGAACTTCTCACACACCGACTTATCACTCAAAGTTTCACCCAAATTTTTGATTTGATTCACAACCTCGATCACCTTAGAGAAATACTCTTGTAGAGTCTCTTTCTCCTTCATTTGCAAATTTTGAAACTCTCTTTTCAAGGTTAAGAGCTTTACCGTTCTAACTTTATCGGTGCCTTGAAACTCCTTTTGCAAAATATCCCATGCTTCCTTGGAGGTTTGAGCCCCGATTATTCTCGGAAAAATCTTGTTGGAGATACTTCCTTGAATCAAATAAAGAGCCTTGGCATCTTTCTTTCTATTCTCCTTCTCGTCCGGATCCGAAACCGTAGCCTTCACAACATTTTCTTTCCCATCTTTCTTCTCTTCTATTTTCTCATTTATCACATAACCCTCTTCTACTATCTCCCACAAATCTTGTGAAATCAAAAGAGTCTTCATTTTAATACTCCAATAATCATAACTCTCACCATCAAATATAGGTTGTCCACCTTGTGGTGCCCAAACACCTCCTTGGGTAGCCATGGTGCCCTTTTCAACTTCAAAATCTATTTCTTCACCTTCAATGGAAGAATCCCACTTCAAATCTCATCAAACACAAGCTCTGATACCATTTATGTTGGCCTTAACATCCCAAAACACTGCTATCTTCTTTATTCCTGGTTTTATTTTTGGATGGAACAGTGAAAATGATGAAATGGGGGCTGCGGTATTTCGTTCACTGCCCTACTCCCCTCATTTTCAGCAATATTAATATTCTAATACAAGACAACCTTAAGCTAAATGTGGGCCTTAGACTAAGCCAAATCAAAACTAAAAGCCCAAAAACACAAAACCCAAAATAAAACATTAATTTCAACGTCACATTCATTCCATGATAGATTTGCAGTTTGCACTCAACTAGCTTACGTTGCTTTTCTTCTCTTTGGCTTGATGAATTCTGAGCACTTAATCTTGTTAGAACCATTGGGGTTTCCTTGCAGCATATCGAGATTTTTTTTGTTCACAAAACTTCTATCAAATTACTAGCATCACATTTATTTCGTTACAAATATGGTTTAGTGTCGGTTTTATGATGTAGAAATTTATTCTGGTATCCCACGGTCTTGGCTTCATATTCATTGTAAATTGATTACTGCAACCTTTCCATTAGGCTTGTCAAATCAAGGAGGACAACCAAGTGCTTGCTGCTAATATGATCTTGATGATTTTTATCAAAGTAAGTGCTTTTAACAGGCACTTAGCATTATTGTAGTATTTGATTTGAACTTTAAACTAATAGTGGAAATATAGGTAATACTCTCACTACGGTATGAATATTGATTACCACGGAGCCTTGACTGCATTTAAATGATGCTTGTTTGAAGCATTTGATAGAGGGATTTATATTATTCTGTTGTCCATTTTACGGAAAGTTTCGACTTGTATGCTCTTTCTCATCTATCTTTATTTTGAAACCCTGTCTAGTAATGCTGTCAATGTAAAACTACGCGACAAAATTCCATGTAATAACTAGCAAAGCAACAATCTTAATTTGGTAACTAGATCTAAGGTGAAAGACGGGCTTTCCCCAACTAACTTTTTTTCATTTCCATCTGAGGATTGGTAATGTGGATAGATCTGATATTCCGTTATCGACAAAAAACATATCGCGGGATCTGAAATATATTGGCCTTGTGAACATTCCCCATATAATAAAACGGCTTGTTTCATTTTCTTCAATACATTCCTATACTAGTGTGAAACAGACTTAATATCTAGTATACGTATGTATTATTGAAATAGAATGCTTGTGACGCGGGGTGGTTTTCTGGTGAAGATTCAGAGGGACTGAACAAACTAGCCGAGGAGGTTGGTGATTTTTACATATTTATATTCATCTTTTCGTTATTTGTTTTCCTTGTAAATCAGTGTTGGCCCTTTCTGCTTTGTGCAGATTGCTTAAAGTTTGGTACAATGCCGACACTCGAGGCTGATCCTAGTTGTCATCATTCTGTTATTTCAACAGTCATGTCCAGGTATATTGCTTTGTAAGGAGTTATGAAATAATTCTTCGATTATGGTAACACATGATATTCTTTAGTGGTGATTATTTTCCCAAGTCATCAGTAGAATGCACATGTTAGATGCTCTAGTGATACTCATGAATTCTTGTGCTGTTCTTTGTTTTAGCTGTAAACTGTACTCTGATGTTGAGGATTATATGATGACTCAAAACAAGTCAATATGTGTGAGGTGTGTATATCTTGTCCATCAGGAACTATTTGGGATTTGATAGAGGGAGTGCGAAGTTTGATTACTCTGTTACTTGTATAAAGGTAATGATACTTTTGTACATTAGATTATCAACCATCTCGAAAACTGATTGATTAGCAAGTTTCATATGCACCTAAACCTGATGTATAATAATAAACTTTTTACCATTTTCAAGGATAAAAATTGCGTGCTACATATTAGAAATCACCTTTTTTTAATCTTCGTGTAGGGTGTTGATGCGATGTATAGTGTCGAATCCTTGATTAGAGATTATGTGGCTTCCCCGCTGGGTATGTATTGAAATGCCTTTTCTCTTTACAACATTTGCTTTCGATCCATATCAAGAGTCATATATGACTTGGTAACTCATTTCCAAGTGTTACATTCCAAGTTCATAGTTGCTTTCTAATTAGATGCAGCGTAGAGTTCAATTAATTTACTCAGATCTCCAGAAATGTTCTTGACTGAATTAGTTTACTCAGATCTACAGAAATGTCTGAAGTACTTACATGTTACTGATTTGTCCTTAGTCTATTGGCTCATGCTCATAGTTTGGTTTGAGCCTCTCAAACGCAGATTCTATCCAAGAATGAAATTGGGCGATGTACTAATATGTTTTAAAGCCAGGTTGTTATACTTCACCGTTTATTCTCGGATCCAAGATTTTGATGTCATATTACTCCTCTAACTGATAGTTGGGAATTAATTGTCTGCTTTGTAGTCTGGGTTTGACCATACTTGAAGGACTTTCTGATTATAAAGAAAGAGACACCTTCTGAGGGACAAGTGGTAATCGTCTTAATGAAAACTCGATGTTAAGTTCTTCTTGAGAATGTTTCAGTAAGTCAAATGATATATCACTTATGAGCTAAATCGTAAATTGTACTGTTTATTTTGAGTGTCCCTTTATTTGTTCTTTTTCTAAACTGAGGATATTTGTTATGCAGATTGATGCAATCGAGAAATCTTCCTGCCTCATCAGCCGTCGTAAAGTAAAGTAAGAAAATCCAACATCATAACTGTTATTTCTCACCTTACACTCAAAATGACATCTTTAGCATTACCATCAATTTAAGAGTTTGATTTTGAATTCTGCAGCTTTTTGTTGAATGGGAAGGGAGTTAAAGGGAGGAGTGGCCTTCTTTTGGTTGTCACCAACTGCTTTCGGAAAAGTCGCTCTTCTATTAGGCCATCTCCAATGGAGACTTATTATCCAGCTAAAAGAGAATAATATGATCCAACGGACACTATACATATACCTAAAATAGGATATTTACGTTTTCTCTCTCTTTTGAACCAAAATTTCGGTTTGCACTGTACATATACTGAAAACTTTTCAACTCTTACAAATAAGCCCACTTAAAATTAATAATTGGCTTTAGTCCATTATACTAACTGAAAAAACTAATGAACTTTCACTTTTCAGCACAAAATATAGCTTGAGTAAGCACACAAATGAATATTTCTAATATGATAATACTAATACGTCATAGACAATCAAACCCAACAACATAAAATAATATTATTGAATTTAAACAATATTATTGTACGAATAATGTCATTGAATTTAAAATAATAATATTGTACAATAAATATAATGTTATTGTACTAATAATATTATTTTATTAATTTAAAACAATATCATTGTTTAATTTTTGGCATAATTGTTGTCTAATTTGTAAAGTTGTAAAATACGTGAGTAATATTGAAAAGTTGTAAAATTTGGTGTGAAAAAGAATATTCTGAGAATATTCTTTTGAGTTTGAAATTGAGTTTAATGGTTGGAGAAGAATTACTATTTGATGTGACATGTACTGTATTTTGGGTTTGAGAATAGGTTATTCGGTTGGAGATGGTCTTAGATTGGTTGTTATCAGTTATTATTTTATTCTCCTCGTCCAGGATAATGTGCCACAACTTCCAACACTAGTGTCACATTATCTCAATTACGGATCAAATATTATGCAGGCCATTGGAGAATTTAATGGTACAAGTTGGTCAAAAAAATTCATGTAGTAAATTTTCATCTCTGATATATTCTGCAGTCTCTTACGTATGTCTATTTTGTAAGGAAATTATATCGTAGCAGTTGCATATGCCAGCGAGACACAGATTCTTGATAGCAGTATACTTCAACAGTACGAGCACCATGCTCCAACGAGCATCGACGAAGGTGAACTTTCGCTAGTTGTGATTTTTTAAAATCCCTTTTCACCGTGAAGGATTGTGAAATGACGTTGGTTGTGCTATGAATTAGACGCTTTTTGCAATTAACTGCTATATTAACTGTCTTTGTTTGCTGTTATTTTCTGCATTGTTTCTATTCAGACGT
This sequence comes from Craterostigma plantagineum, assembly GCA_027422505.1. Taxonomy (NCBI): domain Eukaryota; kingdom Viridiplantae; phylum Streptophyta; class Magnoliopsida; order Lamiales; family Linderniaceae; genus Craterostigma; species Craterostigma plantagineum. The sequence continues at coordinate 402,284 of JAPQWV010000533.1, forward strand.
TGTAGAGGGGCCGTCACAAGTATCTCTTATTGCCTATACAGGTAATTCGTTTTAGATTTACTCCTGAGAATTTGTATATATTATATGCAAATGGAATCTACTTTCCTTGTTTGAACAGCTTAAAGCGTATTAAAATCCCGTCAAAGGACAGTCATGCAAGCATCCCCAGGTATTGCTAATAAACTCGTCGGTTCAGAGAATTTTCATCATATAAATTCCTAATATTCTTTTTTTTTTTTACTGAAACGATTGCTTCTGCATTTCACTCAAAAATTGTACATGGCTAAGTAGCCAAACACCCTTCTGCTTACAGACTTTGCAGATAGGTAAATGCTCGCATGGAGCTAAAACACAAGTCAGAAAAACAAACAACCGCATGCCAAAAGGAAAGAAAAAGTTGAAGATGGTCCCTGCATTGGCATTCACATCCTACAGCAGCCACATAAGAAAGAAAATAAAAAAAAAAAACCTACAAAATCAGCAAAACTCCAAGAATTCCGGCCACTCAAAACCTGCCATCTCAACTACAGTTTTATCATCCTGCCACTCGCCCTTGAAGAGCCAAAGATTACGGATCTTCCATAACATCCAAAGTAAATAGACTGTCAATTGAACTCTATGTTGGAAGATTTCTTTTTTGGGTCCAGAACACAAAGATCCCCACCATCTTTAAAGCATCCAATCCCATCCCTCATGAAGTTCCAGGTCACCGGCGCTAGCTTCCAATATTGTATGCCCGCGGACATTTGCAAAAGATATGTTCCATGGATTCTTCAAATTCCCCACAAGAAGAGCAAATCGTAGCCAACTGAACCCCCCTTTTTTTCAGATTTAATTTTGTGGGAAGGACATCATGAAGCCATCTCCAGAGAAAGTGCTTCAGTTTGTTCTTGATCCTCAGTTTCCAAACAAACAACCACAACTTTTCATATGTTCCCCTCGATCACTGCTTTCAGGTTTGTCCTTACGGAGAGCACAATTCGATAGCATTTTATGAGCAGAGTGAACAGAAAATTTACCTTGCTTATCAGCGGACCAGGAGAGTTTAAGCCCAATTCTTTGGTTAGGAGTCAAATCATCAAGCAAATTGAAAGATGAGCCATCCTCCGTTTTGTTAACAACCCCGTTGATCAAAACTTATCTAGCTTGTAGCCAACATCTCCAAAGTCATGAAGCTGAAGCAGGAGCTTTAACTTTGAAGACGTCAGTCTGAAAAACCAAAAATACACACCCTAATGAATTAGGGTTTGGGGGTATATATACCATATTAGTTGGTATATTATACCCCTAGTAACTAAGAACTAGATATTACAAACTAGCCCAAAGTTAATTAAATACAAACCAACTAAGATAAACACAATGAAATTGAACACTATAAAATATTCCTAACAATCTCCCCCTTAGTGTTCAATCTTCAATTCAGCGCGGACTATCTTTGTTGGGTACATGGGAATCTCTCGAGTCCTAACAGTCTGCCCTTGCTCCCCCTGCAAAGGCTGTCTCCTCTTCTTGTGGAGGATTTGAATGCACTTCCAGCTAGAACTCTCATGTCTTGACGCTATACGTTGTTGTGATCGGATGTATACTATGATCCACGCCCGTATATTCATTTCTTGATGATGTCGCAGATCCTTGAAATTTTGTTTGCATCTTGTCCTTGTCGTTTTCCATATTTTGAAGTCGTCAAGTCTTCTCCAGTCTTCTTTTCGGCGCCAGATTCGTCTTCGTCGAAGGAAGTTGTCTGGTTCGGCCTCGAGGAAGCTTGTCTGGCTCCAGAAGAAGATATGCATGGGGTGTCTTTTAATGTGTGCCAAAGCTCCTATGGAAAGTGGAATTGTAGGTTTCAGTGGAGTTCGGCTTCAAGCGCGGCGGAATTTGTTGGTGAGCGTGGGTTGTGTTATAAAATGTGCCAAGGCTCCTTCTGAATTGACGTTTGAGTGCAGGAGAGCCCGCTTCATAGTGGTACGCGCGGCGGAAGTTGGTGGGTGGTCCGACCTTTTGTTTATATATATACGTTTCTCCTTCTTCCCCTCATGGCGATTCGTGGTAACGGGATCGGCATGCTTGACTAGGAGTCCAAGAAGAACACAAACGACAGGTCACTGAGGGTAATAACCAGACAGAGCCACTAAGGCAATCCGTCAACACGACTTCAGAGACTAACTCAAGACGTGGCCTGTGATGACAGGACTTGATTAAACCAGGGCCACTTAGGCGTCCCGTTAACATCGTTCAAGAGTCTAGCTCGAGACGATGGCCTAGTCCGTTGTTGTTTTGATGTTGCAACGGTAGGACTTCCTTCCAATCTTGGAATCACATCTACGAGAGATGTGTCTATGGAAGTTCTGATCTGGTCACGAAGTCCAGATAAGAAAAAGTGTATGTGTCCTAAAAATTAGAAAACATTTAGGTAGTGAGGACACCTAGACTCGATGTGTTCAAGGAAGTTCAGTGGTGTGGGGCTAACTACCACTTAATTCAATATCTCCCGCTTCCAAGTGAAGCGGTGATAGCATGCGTGGCTCCCCGTGATTTGATGAAACATCGGTCTTTAGGGAGATCGATGAGTGGGTAAGGCTCGGTTGTGCATGCGCCATTGGACCAAATGAGGCGACTTCTACCCGGGAGCTAATAAAAAATCAACTCCTGTACCTATATGGGATGGCCCAAATATTCTGTGAGCTAAGGGAATTTTGTATCTTCAGCTCTTTGGTCTTGTCAAGAATTGCCAAATAGGGATGTGGCTTTTATAGACTTGAAATCTTCACTAACACTCGGCTACGTTCCGGGGTTAGGTTCAGTTTGGTCTGACTGAACCATGGAAACTTAGAATCCATGCGTCCGTCAATTTTGGTGAGTGCTGCTTCATCAGCAAGTTGGAGCAGGGCGGTTAAGATCATCTTCGTGTTTGTGTATGGATGTCACCCTTTTGTAATTCTCGAACTCTTGAGGGTCGAGTTTTCAAGTGAAGTCCGTCTTTGGGATATGTAAGCGTCTGAGAGGGTTTTTCTTTCTTTTTCCCTTTTTTTGCTTTTGGCTTTTCTTTTCCCCTTTTTTTAATGTATACATATATATATATATTATCGTAATAGTAGTATATAAGTAGGTATATGTATACGTATATGTATATGGGTTAAAACAAGTTACTCCCCCTCAAATCGTGCACCTAAGGTGTACTCCCCCTAAACATGTACTCTCCCCTCGTGAATATGGAGTCATACTCCCCCTCAAAGCATGCACTTTTTAAACATGTACGTTCTCTCCCAATTAAATAAGCGTGAACGTATTTATTTATTTTCAGATCAGATGCAAACTAAAGAATTATTGTTCTTTAAAAAATGCATTAGAATGTACATTTTTCGCTCTTAACACTTAAGATAGGTATTTTAAAGATTCAGCTTATATGCATACGTGAATGTTTAAGCTTGAAGTTCTTTAAGAGATATGCATAGCTAAAATGTACCTATAGGAGGGTATTTAGTCATTTCAGCTCATATGCATGCTAAAGTTTAACATTAGTACATTTGAGTCATGCATGTTTATAATGTACCCTATTGTTTTCAAAGTAGGTATATTGTCTTTCCAGCTCAATATGCATGCCAAGTTTCTTATGGGATGCATATAGAATTTACCTACGTAGTTGCTCGCATCGCTTACCAGTCGTGTATGTGGAGCAACCCAAGATACCATACACGCTGGGATGTTTGGCTGCCCTCGTCGCATACCAGTCATGAGTGTGGAGCAGCTCTCTTAGTACCTACCCATGCTAGGATTCTGCAAAAACTTTATCGGGACTTTGGTACCCATTTTTGACGGGTCCTCCCTTGTTAGCAGAAAACAACTTAAGCATATTTGGTTCAGATATTGATCCTAAATCAACCTTTAAAGTCCTATTCAATTTGATTTGTGATTTAGGAATCCAGGTTTGGTGAACCTTAGAGGGAAATGACAATCAGTGCCAGTGAACGTGTGCCTAGGGCTAGAAGATCTAAAGATTTTCTCCCTAGCCATTCGCAGAAGGTGTCTTTCAGACTTAATCTGAACTGGATATTGCATGTAAGAATACGAGCATAAAGCATTATAAGCATCAGTAACAGGAGAACTGGTATTCCTACGACAGTAACGCACGTCATTCACTCTATAACGATGAATGTGCGGGATTTGAGAAGTTCGTTTGCTTAAGCTTGGAACTTCTTCTTTGCACGCTTCCCTTTTGATAGGACTGGGAGAGGAAAAATCTTGAACATTTTCGACTTTAATTTTCGAAGATAATATTGACTTTCCTTGCTCCTTCCTATTTTTAATTTGTTCTTTTAGCTAATTTTAAAGCTCTACTTTTACTTAACGTTTCAGCTTCAGTCAAAATTGACTTAGAATGATTAGTAAAAGCCTTTTCAATTTTAGGAACGAAGATGCTGGTTTTTGGTTTTGTTTTCTTTAACTGTTTTGAGGAAGATATATTACTTGAAAAATCATTGGAAACAGATAAAGATGGGGAATTTTTTAGAAGTAAAATCTCTTTTGAGAGTTTTTTCTTTTCAGCGTGGAAAACTTTCAGATTCCAAGATTGCGTTCAGTTCCGAAATTTTACTAGCAACCTCTGGAATTTCCCAACAAGGAGCAGGTTTTTGATAATGTAAAATATTTTCCCCGTTAGGAATTAAGTTAGAAGGAGAGTTTTGATCTGTTTGACCTATATTCGAATAACATTCTCTAACCGTTTAATCTTAGAGTAAAGCATACTCTGTTCCTCTAAGACGGTCTCATATTTTGATGAGATTTCATTTCGCTCAGTTTCGCAAGAACGTAAATTTTTAGTCATCTCGCAGACCCTATTTTCACTATCTTCTAACTTAGTTTCTAAGCTAATTATATTTGACTTTGCTTTTGTCAAATCTTCATTAGCATAAGCTAGGCTTTCTTGTTGCTTAAGCAACACGGAGTAATTATTAGCAAGGCGTGCTTCTAATTCCTCAATCTTCCTAGCTTGAGCATCCATTTTAATCTGATTTTATATTTAATTAAAAAATAGAAATTGGCTTCTGAAATTTCAGTGACGAAAAGTTTGGTTTACTCGAGAAGTATCGTGTAGTATCGAAGAAAGTCGACGTCGAAAATTTTTTTGGCGTGTGCCGAAAGATTTTGTGATGATTTCAAAAACTTCGAGGAAAGGACCCAAACTTTTTCTATAATTTACCAATACGTCCTAAATAGATTATTGGATGACTGATCGTTTACACGTTTGTGGATTTGTTTTCAAAAATTTGACAGAAAAGCAGTCTACACCGAAAATTTTTGGACCGGAAGGAAAACTATAACGGGCGTTAGGACTGAATATGCCCGTTGGACTCAGAATGTTCTTCTCATCAAATGGTGAAAAAATAATTTTCCTCAAAAATATATTCTGGTGATTGAAAATGTTTTTTTTTTTTGAAACTTAAAATATATTTATTCAAGGGGTCCAATAATTTTGGTGATTGAAAACGTTATGTGTGATTTTGAAGAGTGAGTTTGGATAGCTTGATTTAAGTAGAGTTGGATCGATGCAGATGAGTTTCGGCCAATATTCAGTTTCGCCGAGAAAAAGTTTAAAATTCAAAGAAATGCTCAGTTTCGATCGATTGTGGGTTACGGGCGATTTGATGAGAAATTATTGAGTTTCGGGCGAAACACCGTGTAAATTTGGACTTTCGCCGAGATATGAATTGGGCGAAACTAATCAATTTGTTACTGTAGACTTTCGGGCGAAATAGATTATCAGTTTCGCCGAGAGATGTTTCGATCGAAACTGTGAAATTAGGTACTGTAGCCTTTCGCCGAGATGAATTTCGCCGAGAATTATATTCGATCGAAACTGTGAAATTGGGTACCGTGGCGTTTCGAGCGAATTAGATTTGGCTTTCGCCGAGAATTGTTTCGATCGATGGGTACTGTAGCGTTTCGATCGAAACAGTGAAATTAGCTAAAATTCGCCCAAAATTAAATCGGTCGAAACTCCTCACAGTGAATTGGTTTCAATCGAAACCTTCAAATTCCTTAGTACTGTTCTAAATGCTACCCGAAAGTGATGAACAGTTTACTGAAAACCAAATTTTCAGGCTCGATTGCTACCTAAAACTCGCTCAAATCAACTAAGAAATGTTGGGTGAACACTTCAGATCACTCGAAATCAACCTATTTAGCTCTTGAGCTTGCAAAATCAGCAAAATCAACTCAAAAACTCAAGAAATGGCAGAAATTCGAACCCAAAAAAAATACCCAAAAATTTCAACAATTGTTCAAATCCCAACGTGTTTTGCTCTGATACCACTTGTTGGTCCCTATTTGATCCAACAATACTGACTTAGGACGATTTACCACGCAAATGATGAAAGATTTGAAGATCGAACGTGGGGTGGGTTAGTGTAGACGATAAGTGCTTTGGAAATGGTTTCTACTATTCAACACAAGGCAACTCACACATACTAGCATTTCCCGGCTTGAGGAACAGTTTCAGAATTATTTTCTTCCTCTTGTATTTTTCCTTTTGCGTTAGAGGAAGTTCTTTGACGATTGGATGAGGATCTGGTCTTCTTATAGTATTTCCTCTGTACGAAGTTTGATACCAATGCGAGTTGTTTTGCTAGCTCCTTGATTGTGATCTCCTTGTCCCCATGTTTTGTGAGATCCTTAAGCTCTCCATCAGAATCTGAATCTCCATCCTCCTTAGTTTGAGAAGACTGAATGATTTCCTTGTCCTTCGATTGTTTTCTTGATTGTCGTTCAGACATCAGTGCAAGTGTTTCGCTTCCTACTGACTTGGTTTTCTCCCTTTGTTTCTCCACGTGATTAGAGTGTTGATTAAGATAGTCGAACAATGTGTGGATGCTAACAGTAGTTAGGTCGTTCATTTGTCGTATCATGATCGCAGTTGCTTCCCATTCAGGATGAAGTGATCCGAGAAACTTGATGTTGATTTCCATAATGTTTTTCGTGACTCCATTTATTTTAAGCTCGTTCAGGAGGACAAGAAAACGATGAAAGGATTCTTGAAGAGTTTCTCCTTTGTTTGCCTGAAAGCGAACATAGGTAATGAGAGTATTCGCCATCCTTGCCATCGTGTTCACCTCCGTTCCCTGCATCATAATCCGTAAAGCATCCCACATTTCTTTTGCACTTTTACCACATTCGAGTTGCATCAGTATGTCGTTTGGAATGGCTTGCATCATGTATGATTTTGCGACTTTATCTGCCTTGAGTCGCAGTTTTTCTTCTTCACTGCATTGGTCGACTGTCTTCAGAATACTTTGTGCTTCTCTTGTAGGGGTGGTTGTACTTGTGGCTGGAATAATGGTCCAGTATTGTTTAGGTCCATTGTAAATGGATTCAAGCAAGTTGTCAGAATTGTCCTTGCTTTCAATGAAATTGATGAATCTTCTTTTCCAAACAACGTACTCTCCATGTCGGATGATGGGAGGTCTAACATCGTTTCCCATGCTGAAAGAGTCCATTTCTAGTGTTTTTGGATATGATCGTTAACGTGTAATGTGAGGATAGCTGATTTGAAATTAAATTGGTTCAAAGTCTAAAACTTTAGAAATTGACTTTGACTCGAAAACTTAGTTCGTGGAATTTTGTTCAGAGTCGTGGATTTCACTATGTGAGGATTGCGATGTGTGTTGAAAGGCATACTTTAACCAGGATTTAACTAGTTCGCAAATCGGCAAAGGTCTGCGAATTGATAAAGAATTCGCAAGATTGTTCTGATTCGCAAACTAATGAAGGATTCGCGGAATTTCTAGTGACATGTACAAATGTCCCAATTCGCAGAATGAGATTAATTCGCAAAAGTGTGAATGAATTCGCGAATTTCTACCGGAAGTTGAGGTTCGCAAAATTCTTCGAATGAGTTCGCAAATTTCTGCGGATATTGAAGTTCGTAAAATTCTTCGACTGGATTCGCAAAATTCTGCGGAGAATGAAGTTCGCAAAATTCTTCGACTGGATTCGCAAAATTCTATCTTTGCTGGTTGGCGAACTTCCAAGAATTCGCGAAAAAGGGCTATCAAAGAGTTCGTGAAATTTCTCTCCGAGATGCAATTCGCGAAATGTGCAAGTGTATATTTCTTGATTCGTAAACTTTGGTTTCGCAAAAAAAAAAAATTGAAGAAATATTTCGCGGGTTGACTTGATTCCTTCAATTCACGGTCGGTCCTCAACTTGAATTCGTGAAACTGAATCGCAAATTTAGAATTGGCGAGTTCAAATCCAACTCAAGTGCCGTTCGCAATCTCAAAAGCAGACCAAACAACGAAGCTGTTCTTCAATTTCTTCAGCAGAAATCCAGATGTATGACACAAATTGACAGAAACTGATTCAGTAGTTCTCAGAACATAGAGAAACCAGCCAGCCGTCTTAGTTGCAGAACAATGATGCTTAAGAACTTCGAATGAAGTTTCCTCACCTACACGCTTGCTCTGATACCACTTTTAATTTCAGATTATCCAATAACACTTGATAGATTGATTCTACGTTATAAGCTTGAATAGTGTTTAAGGGTTTTGAGAGTCTGCGATATGTGAAGTAGATTTGCAAAATAGGAAAAACTTGGATTAAAGGGTGTTAGGGTTTAAGCTTAAATACCTTGTGAGGTATTTAAGCCCATTGGGCCCCTAACAAGCCCATAACAACTACATACCAATTACATAAAATGAAACACATATAAAATACATTGTAAAGAAATTACAAGACTTAGAATAAATATTTTGGACACTTCTAAAATATTCCTAACAGTTTACTAGCAAATTTTGACGACCTTAATTTATTGATTTCTTCAATAAAAGTATTATGAAAAATTATCAGATTTTCAAGTTGATTTTCAAACTCTTCACTTAAAGTATTAAGCTTTAAATTCTTAAGCTTATTTTCAATCTAATCTTCAATTTGAGTAATCGATTTTAATTTAAAATCAACAATCTCGGGAGGAGGTTGAATACTGGTAGAAGCTATATTAGCTGATTTAATTTCACTTATATTTTTATCTTTATTTATTAAAAGATAATTTTTTATATCTTTAATAGAAAAATATATTTCTTCAATACTTTTCTTTAATAAAGAAATTTGTTCTCCTAAAACAATAACATACATATTCGTATAGTTTTGTTGTTTTAAAAGACTATTAATATGATAAATAGTTACTGTGAGCGTATCATTTTCAAATAATTTTTGAAAAGCAGTATAATATCTGATTCATTTTCTTTTTCCATTTGAAAACTAGTTTGGCGAGGATAAATAGAATTAAAATTTTTTCCTGTTTAAAGTTTATAATTTCTTTCAAGAACAGAGATCATAGTATTAAAATATTTTGTCAAAAACCAAGGAATAAAAGGTAATTTTTCATTTCGTTATAAAATTTGTTTTGGATAACAATTTTATCTTCGTTATTAAAACTTTCAAAAACCATTTTCGAAAGAGTTCCCATTTGGGTAATTAAATTCTTTTGAATTTCTTTTCTTGCCGGAGAACCCGGACTAAAATCAATTTTTGTTTTAAATCCATTTAACACAAAAATTCATTTCTGACTCGGTTATTTCCTCGTCTTTATTTTTAGAAATTCCATGAACTATATTATCAGAATTAATTCTTAATTCTTCTACCCTATTTTGTAGATAATCGTTAGAGGTTGATTCTCTAACTTGAGAAATCGAAGCTCTAGAGGGAGATTTTATCATATAATCACATGGTGATATATGATAATGAGAAGAGGCTGATCTAGTCATTCTAGATCTAGGAGTTCTGACATCAATAGATCTACGACTTTGCTCAAACTGTATTTGAACAGTTCCATCAGTAGATTGTATTATTTGAGTGGGATTATTTTGTATTTTGGGCTGAAGAGGCATAGCTCTTTCAATTGTCCAGTTTTCTGGAAATTGTATTTCTTCCCATTTTATAGATCTGCGAGTTGTAATATTAGATCTACTGAAATTGGTTTCTATAAGAACAGTTTCATTGATCGGTTTATCAATAATTTTACACTGTGGGTTCAGTGTATATAAAGGTTTATAGTAAATTCTATAACAGATACAAATTACTTCCCATCCCGGAGCGTAATTATATCCGTGAGTTGGATAAACATTAAAATAAACTGGTCCATGCGCCAGACTAGATTGGATTATTCCCATAAGGGATTGTTTCCAATCGAGATTTCAACCATCTCTAAGAGCTGCTATAAAGCTCTCTGGTAAACCTTCTAAAGTCAAAGGCTTAAAGGCGACCTGTACTAACCCGATATGAATGAATTTATGATTTATTCTGTATTTTTCTAAGTCTCTATTGCTTAGAAGTCTAATAACCATTTCTTCGTTATTCAAAGAAATTTTCTTCAGTAGTTTTTACTACTTGTTTTAAACCTAATTTTTCAAAAGTTCCTAATTCGTAGATTTTTTTATAATCTATTTTAGGAATAGTCCAACGATGTAATTTTTCTAAATCTTGAGGAATATCATACTCCTCTTCAATACTGTTTTTAACAGTATCTTTTCGTCTTATCAAATTTATCATTTGATAAAGACCGTTAAACTACACCTTAACTTCTTAATACTCCCACCATGGCTCTGATACCATTTTAGCATAAGAAGTCGTACCTTCTTGAGTCTTTTGTTCCTTAATATTCCCACCATGGTGGGAGTATTAAGAAGTTAAGGTGTAGTTTAACGGTCTTTATCAAATGATAAATTTGATAGACGAAAAGATACCGTTAAAAACAGTATTGAAGAGGAGTATGATATTCCTCAAGATTTAGAAAAATTAAATGGTTGGACTATAAAATAGATTATAAAATAATCTATGAATTAGGAACTTTTGAAAAATTAGGTTTAAAACAAGTAGTAAAAACTACTGAAGAAACAATTTCTTTGAATAACGAAGAAATGGTTATTAGACTTCTAAGCAATAGAGACTTAGAAAAATACAGAATAAATCATAAATTTATTCATATCGGGTTAGTACAGGTAGCCTTTAAGCCTTTGACTTTAGAAGGTTTACCAGAGAGCTTTATAGCAGCTCTTAGAGATGGTAGAAATCTCGATTGGAAACAATCCCTTATGGGAATAATCCAATCTAGTCTGGCGCATGGACCAGTTTATTTTAATGTTTATCCAAATCTCCAATTATCTTTGACTGATGTCAATATATTGGATGCTCTGACATTAAATGTCAAAACTCACGGATATAATTACGCTCCAGGATCGGAAGTAGTTTGTATCTGTTATAGATTTTACTATAAGCCTTTATATACACTGAACCCACAGTGTAAAATTGTTGATAAACCGATCAATGAAACTGTTCTTATAAAAACCAATTTCAGTAGATCTAATATTACAACTCGCAGATCTATAAAATGGGAAGAAATACAATTTCCAGAAAACTGGACAATTGAAAGAGCTATGCCTCTTCAGCCCAAAATACAAAATAATCCCACTCAAATAATACAATCTACTGATGGAACTGTTCAAATACAGTTTGACCAAAGTCGTAGATCTATTGATGTCAGAACTCCTAGATCTAGAATGACTAGATCAGCCTCTTCTCATTATCATATATCACCATGTGATCCTCTAGAGCTTCAATTTCTCAAGTTAGAGAATCAACCTCTAACGATTATCTACAAAATAGGGTAGAAGAATTAAGAATTAATTCTGATAATATAGTTCATAGAATTTCTAAAAATAAAGACGAGGAAATAACCCAGTCAGAAATAGATTTTTGTGTTTAATGGATTTAAAACAAAAAATTGATTTTAGTCCGGGTTCTCCAGCAAGAAAGAAATTCAAAAAGAATTTAATTTACCCAAATGGGAACTCTTTCGAAAGTGGTTTTTGAAAGTTTTAATAACGAAGATAAAATTGTTATCCAAAACAAATTTTATAACGATTTGTCAAAACGAAATGAAAAATTACCTTTTATTCCTTGGTTTTTGACAAAATATTTTAAAAAAATATATGATCTCTGTTCTTGAAAGAAATTATAAACTTTCAACAGGAAAAAAATTTTAATTCTATTTATCCTCCCCAAACTAGTTTTCAAATGGAAAAAGAAAATGAAATCAGATATTATACTGCTTTTCAAAAATTATTTGAAAATGATACGCTCACAGTAACTATTTATCATATTAATAGTCTTTTAAAACAACAAAACTATACGAATATGTATGTTATTGTTTTAGGAGAACAAATTTCTTCGTTAAAGAAAAATATTGAAGAAATATCTTTTTCTATTAAAGATATAAAAAATTATCTTTTAATAAATAAAGATAAAAATATAGTGAAATTAAATCAGCTAATATAGCTTCTACCAGTATTCAACCTCCTCCCGAGATTGTTGATTTTAAATTAAAATCGAGTACTCAAATTGAAGATTTGATTGAAAATAAGCTTAAGAATTTAAAGCTTAACACTTTAAGTGAAGATTTTGAAAATCAACTGTAAAATTCTGATAATTTTCATAATACTTTTATTGAAGAAATCAATAAATTAAGAAATTCGTTGAAATTTGCTAGTAAACCAATTCAAACTAAATATTATTATCCGAGACCAACTCCTCAAGATGTTCTAATTGAAGAACATGATCTTACTATTAACAATTCATATAATGGTCATTGCATTTATGAATGGAATTTAGATGGCTATACGGAAAGACAAACTTTCGGTATGGTTCATAGGATGATGATGTATAGTACAGTCTGTAAAACTCAAGGTAATACAGACAAAACTATAGCTCAAATGCTTGTTGCTAGCTTACTGGTCAGCAAAGATCGAGAAAGTATTTTCCTTTAACTATCACTTCTTAATTCCTATATATCGATTATCTTTAATTTTTTCAATTTACTCCAATAACACATGTGTGAAGCTCTCCAACAACTATTTTGATAATTTTTCGTGGAATCAATGACATTGATGTATATACAAATATATAATATATACATATATATATAAATACCTACCCCCACCTTAGGGTTGTCAATGGGGCGGTGATTCCCCATCCCCGCGGGGATCCGCCCCGAACAGGGCGGGAATCCCCGCTATTCTACCCCCACGGGGTGGGGAAGGGGGAAATTTTTCCCCGCGGATATCCCCGCCCCGTTACCCGCCCCGCCCCGATTACTAAAATAATATATATTATATTCAAGTAACACTAGTATAAGATGAATAATATTAACATACACTTTGGATAATATTAAAATAATATGAATATGATTAAAATATTATTTAAATAATATAAATAAATAATAATATAGTTTACAAAATAATGTAATTAAATTTTTTTATAAAAAAATTAGGACGGGGCGGGGAATCCCTTGGGGCGGGGATCCCCGCGGGGACGGGGACGGGGATTAGATCGCCGCCCCGAACCCGCCCCATTGACAATCCTAATCAAAACAAGTTTTATTATTACCTGCCTTACTCATCGATTGGAAAAAAAGAAACGGCCGATTGAAAAAATAAAGTAATTTCCAACCATCGAGCTCGAGTAGTTGCCGCCATCGCCCGACCTCACCGTCCATTGTCTGCCCTCACCGACTGGTTTTTAAAGTCATCGCTTAAGTCTAGGGGTGAGCGCGGTGCGGTTAGGGCGGTTTTTATCGAGATTTTAACCCGACCCGATGTATTGCGATTTTTTAAAATATACCCCAAACCTGATCGTAAAATTTTAACCCGATATACTGTTGTTTGCTTGACTGCGGTTGGGTTGGGGCGGTTTTTGCGAGTTTAATATATTTTTTATCATAACGGAAAACTAAGTGTAATATTTTTAAGTAAAGATCGAGCATGAAATAAAAAATATCATCAACCTATTTAAAAATATAAAAGTTTGTATAAAAATTTATTATTATCGTAGTATCAAATAATAGTAACAAATAATAAAAAGTCCGATAAGAAGCTTGATTAGAAGCAATGGCCTCATTTTGATTTAAAATTTCCCTTAGACTAAATATTTGTTATTTTAAAACTTTAACTCACCTTTTATAAACTTCAAGTGTTATAGTTGATGATATCAAGTCCCTATAAATGAGGAGGGTTGCATTGGATAGACACTTAAATTTTAACTACATAATATTTTTCCTTTTACAAAAATAGCATCATTTAGAATTTAGCTTACGCAATGTGTTATGACAAGGTCCTGTCCTTATATCTAATTTTCTTTTAGAAGAAAAAATTTTGGCTCAAAGTTTTAACTCGTCTTCTATAAACTTCAAGTATTATAGTTGTTGATTCAAAGTCTGAATAAAGGAGAATGGTTACACTGGATAGACACATAAATTTTTTTCACTATATAATATTTATTTTTCTATTAAAATAAATTTAGAATTTAGCTTTGCGCAAGTGTTATGATGAGTCAATATCCTTCTATCTTAGTAAAAAATAATTAATTTTTTCTTCCATTCACTACCATTACGAGTTATATCTATTACTTTATGAATTATTGAATAAAAAATACTAAATTGTAATTATACTTTTAAATGCGGTTGGGTGCGGTTTTATAAATACAAAACCAAACCCGATTGCAAAATATGCGGTTTTATATTTTAAACCCCAAACCAACCCATCAAACCGTTAACCCGACACTTGCGGTCTGGGTTGGGTTGGGTTGGGTTGATTGGGTGGGGCGGTCCGACGGGTTAAATACTCACCCCTCTCTGTGAAGTGAAGTGAAGAAGACGATGAAGGCGGTGTAGATCTCTCCGACAACTTCTCTGTTTGTAGCTCGATTTCTGCCATTGATGAAATGCAGTGAAGAAGACGATGAAGCTTAGATCTGGATTTTTGATGAATCTCATTTTCTCTTTCCACTTCTTTTTCCACGTGTTTGTGTTCAAACAATAATATATCTTTATTTTATAAAGGGCAAAAATGTCATTTCACATATTTAACAAATTATGTACCTATCTCAAACATACATATTAAACAATATCTATATCACACTAATAATTAATACACGCATATCAAACATGTTAAAATACAATATCAACAAAAACATTGTATAGCCACACAAATAACTTATACACATATAATCCATAAACAAGGATATCAAACGAGCCCAAGAGAGTGTAAGCTAGGCAATAGCCACCATTGCGAAAAAACGTAGATTACTACGAAATACTACTATTCATTCACCCATGCGCGCTTATAATATATAATATGCATTTGATTGTGCAAGGAGTACCAATCTCCGTTATTGCTTTTTAGTTAATCAATCGTCTCCGAGATCATTCAAATAAGTAGTATAAACTTCCAACACATGTGTGAGCTCATGTTGACGTCATGCCATTTGTTGAGTTTTGTGAGCCTAAACTTCGTTGATGAAGGCTTGAGAAGATCTGTTTTAGCTGAGATGATCAAGGTCTGAAGAAGATGGGCAAAGCTGAAGAAATTCTGTCAATTTCCCTTTATATCATCAGTTTAAATGTGGTTCGTTAGATCTTGGCGGGCAAAGAGATCAAGGGCTGAGATGAGGTCGCCCTTCACTTATAGAAGCGTTAGCGTTTAATAGGCTCGCAGTACAATTCTTTTATGTGATGGGTACAAGTCGGTTAATGCATAAGAGCTGAAGCGATTTAAAACCTGCTCTATAAATATCAGATTTACTGTAGTCAAGTGGCGATCTTCGAGTGTTCGTATCTTTTCATAGAGTGAGTTTCTGAGTGACTTGTAAACATAAGAGTTGGAGAGTAAGTTCGTGGCTTGTAATCCTTTCTCTTAGATTGAATAAAAGTGCTCTGTTTGCTCGGTTAATCCTCTCTCTCTCTCTCTCTCTCTCTCTCTCTCTCTCTCTCTGTCGTATTGTTCAAGATGTCCCAGGTCAATGCTCAAATTTCCTACATAAATAATATGTATATGTGTGTGTGAATGGCATAATGTGATGACGACGTTCTTTGATCATATGAGTGTGCAACTACTGTTGATCTATGACCGCCGATCCACTCGGAATTGACCTGTGTTTATGCCTATGTGCTTTGATTTAACCTAATCGAGCAATCGCTGCTCAATTGAATCGAAAACGCAGCTGAAAAACATAGAAAACGAAAACAGCAATTTTACGTGGTTCGGCGATCTTCGCCTACATCCACGGACCAACAGAGCCACCGATTGTATTAATCACCAACTAGAGATTTACAGAACTCCACGTCTACTACAAATCTCTAGTTAACAACTTTCGCTAATTCTAAGCCTAGAAAAAGTTACAAGCTCTCAAAGTCACTCCGTCGAACCTCTGTTTCTGGTATATATAACAAAAAAACCTGCTATCGTGCATCATCAGCTTGTACGGTGAGCTGTCCCAGTTGTACCATGCGCACATCCTGTCAACTTATAAAGTCGTCACTGCTCCTCGCATCTTCAATCTGAGCCGTTTGATCTTCAATCGTTAGGTTTCGAAAGCTCTCAATGGTGGTCTCCATCTGGATTGTGTAGGGTGTTTACATCATTTCAAAATTCAGATGCCAATGCTGAGAATTCTTGGAGGAGTTGATGGTGTTGATGGCGTGTTAGAATTTCCCAAGCATGACACACTGTTGGATCATCCTCCCTTAATTCTCTTGTTTTGCATTGGGGTTAGACTTATTTTGCAGGTTTGTAGTTGCTTTGTTCTTTCAGTGTCGTCGTTCCATGGAACGCATTTTCCTGCCTAAGTACAACCACTGTTGTTACTAGAGGTGTTCATCGGTCGGTTCGGTTTTTCAAATTTCGGTTCGGTTTTTCGGTTTTCGATTTTACGTATGCTTAATCCGATATCCGAACCGTTTTAATTTGGCTCGGTTCGGTTTTTTATATTCGGTTCGTTTTTTGCGGTACGATTTTTTGGTTAGGAATTTAATATCAATAAAAAAAATATTATGAGCTGAAAATACATAAAACAATTTATGGTTATTAAGAAACAAAGAAGATTTATGAAACGTGAAATGTAGCAAAAAAAATTCAAACATCCCAAAAAAACATGAAAATGGAACAAAATCAACCATAATATAAAAACATTCATCTGAAGATGCTACAAATTATTTGGGAGAAAAACAGTATTTGATTGGTGGGGAAAACATTCACCTAAAAATGAAAAAAAGTGTAACAATAAAATTATATTTACTGTGTTGTTTACGTATGGAGAAAAAACAATAGATTTTTAATAATGTAGTATAATAATTTCGGTTTTTTCGGTTTTTCGGTTTTACATATGCTTAATCCGATATGCGAACCATTTTAATTTGATTCGGTTCGGTTTTTTTCGGTTCCGGTCCTTTCAGTTCGGTTCATTACGGTTCGGTCGGTTTTTTCGGTTAATTTGAACACCCCTAGTTGTTAAGATGTAAGCAGTGGGTTACCTCGGTTATTGAACAGACTTGTAAATTTTTTTGTTGTTGAAGATATTCAAGCGATCGTTTCGAAAAAAAAAAAAAAAAGTTAAAGGCACAGGTTTAAATCTCCTCCCTTAGATGACGTGCGCAACGATCGAACGGCCCTCAATTAAACTGGGCAGATTTCATCAGATTTAATCCTCCATGAGCTGTGATCGTCTGTCTCACTTTCCGGCCACCTCCCGGCCAAAATCAGGCGAGTTTAGGCTCGCCATTCCTAACAAACTCCACCTCGAGCCTAGAACTCCCAATCCATGCCCCGAGCTTCTCTTCTACAGCCCAAACGCTCAAGTTATTCTCAGCTCAACAACTACCAGAAATCAGCTTTTATTCCTTGTTCAACTTCAGGAATTTTTCCAGAATTTCGATCTAATTCCTCGGCAGCCTTCGATCGCATCTCCACCTCGATTCGTAGCTCCGCTCTGTTGTTCATCAAGCTACCTTAGGAGCTTTGAGCCTCGAAAGAGACCTTGTCGAGCCCAAGCGAGATTGAAATCTCCCACTTGGATCCAACTCGGCTTTTCGAGTTTCCAATCTTCGTTTCTCCCGAAGATTCTGCACTCACGACTTCAAGATCCTCCTTCCAGGCCAACTTACAGCAATCCCTAGCTTCCCTCTTGGCCTCCATCGAGCTTGAAGCCTCAACACCCTGCAAACCATCACCATTTTCAGCAGCAATCTCTGCATTTCCGCAGAAAACTCGTGTTCTGTCACCGAACGTTCACCCTTCATTCCACAGGAAGTTCCTTTGATCCTAGCCACCTGAGCCCGCATTCCAGCCCATCCCCGGCTAGCCTTTCCAAGCATCTTGGTCTTCACAGACCCTAATACCGCAGCTTTCATCAGCGAAGCAATTTTCACGCAGCTCCACTTCCAGTTTTTTTCATAAAATCTGATTCGAGCCCCTTTTCAACAGATGTTTCTACATCCTCTTCAACACTTCCAGCCACCATGGATGCATACCTCAATCGTGGTTCATGAGTACTCCAATCACTTTAGGAAACCATCTCCACCTCGGGCTCAAACAGCTCATTTGCCGAGCTCAACTCCTTCGAGTTGACAACAGTTTCTGTCACAACTGCTTCAACCAAGGGTCTTGCCCGCCCTTGCTCCACCTCAATCCGAGGTCTGCGTGGCTTCTCTTGTGCATCATTCAAGCAACGACATTCCCTAGTTTCCCTAGCAACGACATAAGAGTTGGAGAGTAAGTTCGTGGCTTGTAATCCTTTCTCTTAGATTGAATAAAAGTGCTCTTTTTGATTCGTGGAGTAGGCCAAAAGTGAGGCCAAACCACGTAAATCTGTGTGTATTTCTGTTTTCGTTTTCGTCTGGTTTTCTGATTCAATTGAGTTCAAGATCCAAATTCTTGGACTGATAATCAATCACAAAGGAAGCTACACTCAATCAGGAACCTATAGAAGCTTATTTCCCAACACCATTTCTGAGTGATGTCAGAAAGATGAAGAAGCCAAGTAACCGTGGGTCCCAGAGTAACTTTTGTTAAATGATGGTAATTAGTCATCTTGACCACGTGGAAAATGAAGAAAAGTTCATTCAAAGACGTAATCAGTTTTGATGACTATAAATGAATAAAGACTATCCAACAAGTCATATATGGACAAGAGTTAAATCCTTTCTTGGTTTATGTGTGATATGATAAGGATTATGTGTAAGATTTGTCTGCGTTAGTGTGCGATATGTTTTTTCTCTTTGGAGGAATACACACTATATATATGTAATCGATCCTATCATGTAATATAATGAAACATGCAGTAAAATATCGAGCATGCAATACTCGACGTAATATTCCACCACTATTAATATTGCAAGGCTTCAGTTCTGCACTTAAAGAAAAATTCCAACAAATTTGGTATCAGAGCCACGATGACGTCAATACCGTCGTTATTCCAATATTCTCCAAGTCAAGTGCCGATCTTCGAAGGGGAGCACTATGATTATTGGAGTAGCCAAATGCAAACCTTCTTTATCTCGTTGGATCTTTGGGAAGTGATCGACAACGAAGAACCAACCCAAGACGAGAGTGAGTCCGACGAAGAAGATGAGGTTGAAACCGCCAAAACCACCAAAACCACCAAAGAAGACGACGCTGAAACCATCAAAGCACAAAAAGAGTTGAATAAGAAGGATGCCATGGTGCTACGATATATTCAACAAGGCGTTGGAAGATCCATTTTTCCTCGTATCTTTGGTGTTAAAAAGGCGAAAGATGCGTGGAATATTTTGAAGCAAGAATTTCAAGGAACTAAAAAAACAATCACCTTGAAACTACAATCTCTATGGCGAGATTTTGATAATCTCAAGATGGACGAAAGAGAGACCGTTCGTGATTTCTCATGTCGGACCACGGAGATCGTAAACCAAATCAAAAGTTGTGGCGACAAGATCCCAGACAAAAGAGTCGTGGAGAAGGTGTTGCGATGTCTTCCTCCAAAGTTTGATCATGTGGCTGTCGCCATTGAAGAGTCGAAGGACTTATCCAAGATGACCATATACGAGTTGACGGGATCGCTTCTTGCGCATGAGCAAAGAATCAATCGGTCGATCAATCAATCAACCGAACTCGCTTTCCAATCCAAACAAGCGAGCCGAAAGGAGTACTCCAAGGGCCGCCAAAATCCGAAGAATAAAAATTGGAAAGGAAAGCCGTATCAGAAATTCGGTGAACAATCTTCCAAGTGTATCATCTGCAAGAAGACGAACCATGAATCTAAAGATTGCTACTTCAGATGTAAAAGATGCAAAATGTCGAACCATTCGCAAAAGGATTGCTGGCATAAAAAATCTGAAGAAAAAGAAGACGCAAAGTTCTCTGAGCAACCGAGCGAAGAAACCCTTTTCTACTCAAGTAACGGTGGCGAATCAACGAGTATGTGGTATTTAGACAGCGGGTGCAGCAACCACATGACGGGCAATCGTGATCTCTTTGTTGATCTAAACGCGAGCGTCACTTCTCAAATCATTCTCGGGGACGGATCTCAAGCGCTGAAGGAAAAGGAACGATCGCTGTTCAGACTAAAAACGGAGAAAGGAAGTTCATTTCGGACGTGCTTTACGTGCCAAATCTATCTCACAACCTTCTCAGCGTTGGCCAACTTATTCAGAAGGATTTCTCGGTGCACTTTGAAAACGGGAAATGCCAAATTGTTGAGAAGAAGAAGAACGTCGTCGTCGCAAACATCGAAATGAAGAATAAAATATTTCCTCTTACGATGCCGCTCAACCACAACCATGCGTTGAAGGCAGAAAATTCAGATTTGTCACGCTTATGGCACTTACGGTACGGCCATCTTAATAAGGAGGCGCTTCATCTCTTGAAGGCAAAAAATATGGTTATAGGACTTCCTAATATTCAGAAGTCAAGCCATGTGTGTGAAGGTTGCATCTACGGGAAAATGCACAAGCTTCCCTTTCCGAAGACTTCTTGGCGAGCCAAAACACCGTTGGAGCTAATTCACTCGGATATATGTGGTCCAATGCAAACGCCCACACCGGGAAACAAGACGTACTTTATTCTCTTCATCGATGATTATACACGGATGATATGGATTTATTTTCTCGGTCAAAAGTCGGAGGCGTTCTCTACCTTCCTCCGGTTCAAGGCACTTGTCGAAAGACAAAGTGGTTTTCTTATAAAGGCGCTAAGGACAGATCGAGGAGGAGAATATCTCTACAATACATTCTTGGAATATTGTAAAGAAAATGGAATTAAAAGACAACTCACGGTGAGTCGAACGCCACAACAAAATGGTGTCGCCGAAAGAAAAAATCGAACAATTGTTGAAATGGCTAGGAGCATGTTGAAAGGGAAGGGCGTTCCAAACCAATATTGGGCCGAAGCAGTCTACTCGGCTGCCCATATTCTCAACCGATCACCTACGAAAGCCGTCCAAGATAAAACTCCGTACGAGGCATGGTACGGCCAAAAGCCAAGAGTCGATCATCTTCGGGTCTTCGGCAGTGTGGCTTTAGCTCATATTCCTTCTCAAAGCCGCGGAAAATTCGACGAGAAAGGTCAGAAACTTCTCTTTATCGGCTACAGTGAAGAGTCCAAAGGATATCGTCTATTGGACCCAACAACAAATAAAATCATATTGTCGCGAGATGTTATTTTTGATGAAAATGCAGCTTGGGACTGGAAAGTAAAATCGGCGGATCAAATAACTTACCTCAATCCATTTTCATCTCAAACTTCTCCGGCGGATCAGAATGTCGAGGAAAACTCGAATCCCCCTTCAAGTCAAGAAGACGACGACGACGACGAAAGCCCTCCAAGAAAAACACGCTCAATTCGAGAACTTTACAAAACCACTGAAGTAGTGTTATTTTCCAGCGAGCCTCAAACATTTGAAGAAGCATCGAAAGAAGAATGCTGGACAAAAGCGATGGACGAGGAATTCTCTACCATCGAAAAGAACGAAACATGGGAGCTCGTCGACCTACCAAAAGGAAAGAAAACCATTGGGCTGAAATGGATCTACAAGATCAAGTATAACGAGAAAGGCGCAATCCAAAAATATAAAGCTCGGCTCATTGCTAAAGGCTACTCTCAAAAGCATGGAGTCGACTTCACCGAAACATTTGCGCCGGTGGCCCGGATAGAGACTATTCGAACCGTTCTTGCCTTAGCCGCCCAACTCGAGGTAACTGTTTATCAACTTGATGTAAAATCAGCGTTTCTAAATGGTGAAATCAAGGAGGAGGTATTTGTCGAGCAACCTGAAGGATAGAAAGTTGAAGGCCACGAAGCGAAGGTCTATCGATTGAAAAAGGCTCTATACGGGTTAAAACAAGCGCCACGCGCTTGGAATAGCAAAATAAATGGTTATTTTATTGAATTAGGTTTCAACCGAAGCCCAAGCGAATCATCACTTTACGTGAAAAACTCAGGTGATGACTTTGTTGTTATTTGCCTTTGTGTTGATGATTTGATTTATTTTGGGACAAATCAATCCATGGTGGATGAATTCAAGAAGGCAATGATGAAGAACTTTGAAATGACGGACTTAGGGAAAATGCAATATTTTCTTGGGATTCAAGTGAAGCAAAGGCCGGGAAGAATTTTTCTATCTCAAGAAAAATACATCGACGATCTTCTCAAGAAATTCCGCATGAGTGACTGCAAGCCACTGTCAACCCCGATGGCTCTAAACGAGAAACTTCAAATTAATGATGATGCTGAAAAGGCTGATGAGAATATTTATCGGAAGTTGATCGGTTCGTTGCTCTATCTCAACACTAGACCGGACATCACCTATTCGGTTAGTCTCCTATCTCGTTTCATGAACGAACCAAGTAAAATTCATTTCGTTGCAGCAAAACGTATATTGAGGTACTTAAAAGGGACCAAAAGTCTTGGCATCGAATTTAAAAAGGAAGAAAATTTTCATCTGGTCGGTTATAGCGATAGTGATTGGGCCGGTTCGGTGGATGATCGAAAAAGTACTTCCGGCTATATTTTCTGTCTTGGTTCTAATATAATATCATAGAGCTCAAGAAAGCAAAAATCAGTTGCATTATCTTCTTCGGAGGCCGAATATATTGCTGCTACTGACGCCGCTTGCGAAGCAATTTGGCTTAGAAGAATTTTGAAAGATTTAAAGTTTGAGCAGAAGGAACCAACCACGATACACTGTGATAATATGTCAGCGATCGCGATGACGAAAAATCCTGTGTTCCATGCAAGAAGCAAGCACATCGAGCTTCGTCATCATTTCATTCGAGAGTTGGTGACTCGAGGAGAAATTCGCATGGAATTCGTCAATACAAATGACCAACCAGCGGATATGCTAACCAAGGCGATAACAACCGAGAAGTTCAAGAATCAAGTCAAGATTGCAAATTACGAGGAGGTGTTAAATGATGGTAATTAGTCCTCTTGACCACGTGGAAAATGAAGAAAAGTTCATTCAAAGACGTAATCAGTTTTGATGACTATAAATGAATAAAGACTATCCAACAAGTCATATATGGACAAGAGTTAAATCCTTTCTGGTTTATGTGTGATATGATAAGGATTATGTGTAAGATTTGTCTGCGTTAGTGTGCGATATGTTTTTTCTCTTTGGAGGAATACACACTATATATATGTAATCGATCCTATCATGTAATATAATGAAACATGCAGTAAAATATCGAGCATGCAATACTCGACGTAATATTCCACCACTATTAATATTGCAAGGCTTCAGTTCTGCACTTAAAGAAAAATTCCAACAACTTTATGTATCTATTTACTATTCGTATTTCTGGCTACCTAGGTAAGTTCCGTGTCTATTTCCCCAAATCCCAAGATAATTTGATGACGTTTTTCCCTTGGATACGTATATATCATTACAAATCTCAAACGAAGACTGAAAACAATATTATATAACCGAAATATTATTATAATGGAAGATAGAATCGTATGTTCACTTAAAAAATGACCTCCTCATTGAATGCTTTACGCAAGCCAAGTCCACGGACCACGCCGCGTCGACTGTTGACTTCATTTCCAGACCACAAAACAATAATTAACTTATCGCTGCATATTCCAAACTTCACGCCCTTTGTAATTTTTTTTTTCCCTTTTTCTTTTCATTTTCTTTTAGACCCGACTTTCTCAAACCAAGCTCAAACATCTGATCATCTCTCATAGAATAGCTCTCTCTCTCTCTCTCTCTCTCTCTCTCTCTCTCTCTCTCTCTCTCTCTCTCTCTCTCTCTCTCTCTCTCTCTCTCTCTCTCTCTCTCTCTCTCTCTCTCTCTCGTATGGTTCAAGATGTCCCAGGTCAACGCTCAAATTTCTTACATAAATAATATGTATATGTGTGTGAATGGCATAATGTGATGACGGCGTTCTTTGATCGTATGAGTGTGACACTACTGTTGATCTATGACCGCCGATCGACTCGGAATTGACCTGTGTTCAATGTTGTAAAATTCGCTAGGCGCTAGTCGGGCGCTCGGAGGTGGCCTAGCGCCTAGACGGCCTAGGCGGGGCTTAGGCGGTTTCTAGGCGGAAATTAGACGGCACCATGTTTTTTATTATTATTTTTCGTATATCAAATATGATAATATTTTATAACGTAAATGTGTCAAATTTATCCAAATATTCTAAATATGTTAATTGCAACAATCTAATTAAATAGAATTAGTAAACAAAGGATTTTCAAAGATACCCCACACAGTTATCTTATTTTTTATTTCAGTATATATCTTCTACAATTTTTCGTATAAAGCTTGCACGATAATATGATTAAAAAAAAAAAAACAAAGTAGAAGCTTGCTTCATTAAAGCAATTGTCCCGTATCATTTATAATTTATCCTCTACT